>BGPR01001570.1:104919-239919 GCA_013235015.1 Araneus ventricosus
CTGTAATTATCCTACTTAGAAAGATAATTATTATTGCAGTACTAAACAGTCGAAGAAAATAATTGTTACATCCGTTTAAAAGAATAAAATAATTTCAAGTTTCTCTAATAAACAAAATTAATAGAAATAACTTATATAAACTACGTAGATTAAATATCTAAATATTGATTCAAGTTACTTCTGAATGGTGAAATATCTTATTTAGGGCCTTATTCCTGGAGTATCCTACTTCTGTCCTCAGGAATCCTCCTTCTTTCCTCGGGAATTCTCCTTCTTTCCTCGAATAGCCTCCTTCATTCCTCGGACATTCTCCTTCTTCCCTCGAGTATCCTCCTTCTTTCCCCGGTCATCCTACTTCTATCCTCGGGGATCCTCCTGCTTTCCTGGGCTATCCTTAACACTGGAGAGCTTCAGTTTAGGAAGTGACAGAAATCTCGCATCACCTGGGTGGAAGATTAAACATGCAGACCCTTCAAACACTCTATGAGTTAAACTATTCTTATTTCCGTCATTAACAACAGACTTATTAATCAAACAGAAACATTACAACTAAATAATACAAACTACTTGGTGATTACAATCCAAGTTTACCATCACTAAGAGTGAATGCGAATTCCTAATATCTTGCTGATACAGAGCCTTTCTAATGATTTTATCTACAGGTAAATATATGGATATTTACTGCTATAGTTATTTGTGATGAGGTTATTAAAAAAATTCAACCTTTGTGTATAAATTATTTGTTAGTTTGAAAAAATTTTGTTTTATTTTTATCTATGAGTAAAAACTTAAGCAGTTCTGAAAGATCATTTTGCTTTTTAAGATTAAAGAATTGTAAAACTTATGCTTTTACCAAATATGTACCAAACTATTCTGAGAATTTTCAAATAATGGAGAAAATAAATAAAAGAACGCTCTGAAGGAATCTTTAGATTTTAAGGGGCCGTTTACCCCCACAGCCGCTGAGATATACAGATATTCACAACGTTCCTCTCATATGAAATTCAGGAAACCCCCACTTATTAAATTGATTCTTTTAAGAAAATGGCCTTACTTTTCGGTCGTCTCTACATTGAATAATGTCTTAATGAAGTTCGGAGCTTTTTGAAGCAGTTAAATAACTGTCATTAAAGATTTCGGTAACTGCCTTAATCAACTCGAAACGTATCTCTCATTAAAAGACAAACAGTAAACATGAAGTCAAAATTGCGTCAGTTTAGGAAAACGTTGGTTGCTTGTGAGAAAACTAATCAATTAACCAGTGACGCGTTTGCAGTCAATTTCAGAAACCGACATTAATTTTGATGAGGAAAAAAAATTGATTGGATCCTTTAATTTCAGAAATCCTGACATCTCCGGTCATAGGCAGTCAAGTAAATTATTGTTCGCTTGTTAGTTGTAGAGGCACTAGAATGATAATTAAAACACTCTATTTTGCAAAATTGGTTCTCCCGATGTACAAATTGTTTCATTTCTTAATCATACAAGCTTTTCGGCTACATGGTGGTTTGAACATGGATTATAAATGTTAGGCATCAGTGCCTTTGAAGACGATAAAAGGGATATATTACAGCACAAAGAGTGCTTATCATAGCATGACTTCTTGTCTTGTGAATTTATTTCACAAAATGTTTTAATTGAAATAATAGTTTAAAAATATTTAAAGTATTATGGACGAAGAAAATCACCATGTAAACTGTGATTTGGAGCAAGAGATTACGTTTAGAATGCTAAGTCTGAAAGTAAACAATGAATTCTCAAATAAATTTTTTAGTGGATAAAACCATTAGTTCAAAGATCTAGTTTTGATATATTACAACACTTTTGAATTGATAATTTTTGAAAGACAGTGAATTTCAATTTGATTTGATATACTGCCCATTGAGAATTATTTGGATACAGAAAGAGATAAATCGTCTCAGAATAATTAATTTGTACATTTTACGCTACATGCAGGAGAAGGGTTATGCAGTTTTTACATGAATAATTTCAGAAGGTAGAAAAAGAAACGATTTTAGAACTTCGTAAGTTCCATTAGATTTCAACCTGATCAAACGAGCTGTCGAGCTATTGTAGAAGAGGACAGACTAGAAAACAAAATGCAGCTCCTCTCTAAATACAAACTAAAAATGAGAAACAGAATACGAATAGCTCATGAAATACGGAAACGAGCTAAAGATGATTCTCCCAAAGAATCTTTTGTTTTCTAGTGTTTTACTACTTTCATAAGAATAAAACACCGTTATCAATAATTCAAAAATCAAAAGATGAAATTTATTAAATGAGTAATAGATTCTTTTTTCAAAAACTGCCGCTCGTCTTCATCAATCGAATATTGCCTCTGTGCAGTTCGCAGAATTTTCAAACAGTTTAATAATTGTCATTAAATAGTTCGGTAACTGCCTTAATCAAATCGAAACGACACTTGCATCAAAAACAGTAAACACGTAGTCGAGTTACGTAAGTTTAGGAAAACGTTGATTGCTTGAGAGAAAATTAATCAAGAAACCATTGACGCGTCTGCAGGCAATTTCAGAAACCGCCTTTAATTTTGATGAGTCGAGCAAATGGATTGGATCCTTTAATTTTTGAAATCCTGACGCCTGCGGTCATAGGCAGCAATGTAAATTATTGCTCGCCTGTTAGCAGTAAAGGCACTGGAATAATAATTAAAACACTTTATTTTGCAAAATTGATTCTCCCGATGTACAAGTTGTTTCAGTTCATTAATTAAACACGCTTTTAGACTAGAAGGCTTTTGGAACACTGGTAATGAATGTTAGCTATCACTGTCTTTCTGGAACGTGATCATCATGCGTCACATGAAGTGATTCCCTGTTTGTGATTTAAAGTACACCAGACGCCTTCAGTGTCCAGCTGATCTCCCGCAGTATAAATACACTGTGGCAATGCTTTTCGAAATAAATTGGTGTTTGTAAAGGTTGAGGGAAACTGCCAAATCTTTATTTAGTCACAAATTTCGAAATTGTCATAAGTTTTTATATGAAAGAAAGATTAAGATTTTCCCCCCTATAGAGAATGTGCAAAGGAGTAGCTTTTTTATGATAAAAATTGTGAAAAGTTGTCCAGTGTTTGATGCTAGAAAATAAAAGAATATAGAAATACAAATGCTTTCAAAGGATGAATTTATTTCGAAAGAGAATTCACTTCTCATTAGATATGATGTACAGTTTTTAGTGCTAAGTTAAACTTTTTTCAGATTCTAAAATCATAAGATTCCGTTCTCTGTTTTTAATGTACATGATGAAATTTGCCATAATATATGGATTAAGAATACATATCTGCTTTTTCTGTATGCTTATTCTATTACTGTATCTTTTTTTGTGTAAAAATGCCTAGAAAAGGATAACATAGCAAAATTTTCTTTAAATATTTTGCGAAGTTCTACTTTTGAAAGATTTCTAATATCAGAGTTACGTTAAACGATTTCTTGTTCTATTAGATCCAATTCCTTTATTAAAAAAAATTACGTTCCAAGAATATCAGAATGCCTAAACCTTACCAGTTATTCCAAGTTCAGCAAAGCGAGTGAGCTATAACGCGAAGTCCTTTGTCTTAAAGGCAGATAAACTTTAAAAGTTAATTAATTGCTTATTGAACATGAACTACATTTATTATTTACGGATATATGCATTTTCATGCTTAAGTGGTTGATTAATTAGTTTTCTTGTGTGAGAAATTGTTCACTGAAATGCAAAAATTTTCATTTTTTTTTTCCTTCCTGAAAATGACATAAAAGATTTTCAAAAGAAAAAAATTGACTCGATGAGGAAATCTTCTGAATGGAGAGTTAAACATGTGCTACTATAATTAAACAATTGTTCCAATTCTCGGAAAATACTGATAGAAAATATAATAAAAGAATTTATTTTATATTTAGTGACTTAAGCTGACACATAAACAAAACTTCAATGAAAGAATAAGATATAAGTTCACCAAATAATCTTTCTGAGCACCAACTGTACCACATAAATTCATTCATAACGTGTACAAATAAACTCAAAAAAATTCACGTAACTAAAAAAAAATAATACAGCTGGCCTAATTAAAGCAAAGTTAAAAAAATTGTTCTTTGCTTTTTCCCTATTTAGTCATACCTTTGTCCAATGATAGTGAAAAATTTCAGCATTTTTTTATATGGCTCGTTTTAAATAAAATGTTGTTGTTGCTACGTTGCTAAAACACATGATCGAAAGAAAATCCGAAAGAAGGCTACTTTTGCAAAATGGAAATCAGTTTGGAATGGAAATTTGTTCCTTAAAGGGAAATATATAATTGGACTTCAATTTAGATAGTATGCACTTGGTACATGGAACTATAATTCGGATACTTTGCACTATAATTCGAATACTTTGCACTGTAAATTTTATATTTTACACTTGATCCATGGAACTATAATTCGAATACTTTACACTATAATTCGAATACTTTGAACTATAATTCGAATACTTTGCACTATATATTTGATACTTGCCCTATAAAATTTTCACTTTGTACACGAAACTATAAATTGAATACTTTGCACTCAAACTCAATTTTTAAGACATAGTATCAAAAATTTTAAATTGTACAGATTGCTATCTCAAAAAAAGGAAATAAAAAATATTGATATTATAAAAAGGTTTATTACAAAAAATAAAAAAGGTTTAAAAATATATGAAGCACGAGTAAAAGTTACATTTAGCACAAAGTAAACAAACATAATTGAGAATAAATATATTATAAAAAAATAATACAATACTGAACAATACTAACTGTATTAAAGGAGCATTTTTGGCTCTAATGGTCCGACCTCTCTTACGTTTCTGCCCAAGAGGTAAACATTTAGCTCGTTTGGCACTTTCTCCTGCCCTATAAATATTAGCTGTACTAAAACTATGTTTATATATATATATATATATATATATATATATGTATATATATAGATATATATATATATATATATATATATATATATATATATATATATATATATATATATATTAATATAGGACACGAGTATGTGGAAACAGAAAAACAGAACCGTTACTGCCAGAGGCAGATACTGTCACTTTCCATACACAGTTATTATATTGAGTTTTATATTCATAAAAAAAGCTCCATATAAGATATGCCCTTTCATATGAATTTCTTCACTTCTGCATTTATATTCTGTTTCACCTGTAAAGATAGTAAATAAAACGCAGATTGGTTTCCGTTTCTTTCTAATAAAATTTAGACTTCTAATTTTGCCCACTGATTTGGTTTTGTCCAAATCTTTGTAGGGACATGCAAACCATTTTACATGCGGTTTCATTCAAAATGGTTTTTACTTCGGGTTAACTGGATCACGTTCATTTGACAATTTTTTCACAATCGAATTTTCACACATTTCAGGGAACTGACTAACAGGGAGACGCTCACGAAATGTACAATCCATTTTTGGTGATAGGAAAAAAATTCCGAGCACCTATATATAAGTAACAATTTCTGGTAAGCTATTGGATTTAAAGTATTCTGTGAATGTTGTGATATTCACATAATTCTTTTTCCTCCTATTTCTTTAAAAATAATGCACTAACTATGTTAAAGGTATCGTCATTAGAGCATAAATGAAGACATTCAATATCATTTCTTATTTCATCATTGTCTTTAATGCCACGCAGTTTGCCATCATTTTTTTACTAAAAGGAAATAGCACCTCAATTGTCATGAGAGAAGTCCAAAACAGCTCTGAAGCCATTAGTTATTACACTGCTGGCATCACCCAATAAAATTTTCGGATTACACTCAGTTTCATTTATTTATAGCATGAGTCTTTCACACGATTAAATGGTTCTTCCATCTGTGTGGTGCGGAAGTTTGGAGAGGGGGTGGCAGCTCAGATATCGTTCTCGTCATCTGACCGCGGTTGAAAACTAGTAGGTTAGTCCAAAAGCAGTCGTATTGCTTCAAAACGGGACGCTAATATTAGTTAATTAAACTAAACATAAACGGCGCATATTCTTCGATAGGAACATTCCATCTGGCATTACACCAATTAAATATATCTTTCACAGATATATAGTTAGTTGGCGGTTCAAATGTTTCTTGTCTAAGTTTTGCCAGAACATTTTAATTAACAGAATTTTAAATTTTTCTGGTTCTTTCAAACCACGATTTTGGAATGCAGTTATTATTGTATTCGGTTTTCTGACACCATCTTCATATGGCTGGCGCACCATTTTTCTCGCCACCATGGACAGATATCGATTTCCATCCACTTGATTACTGTGTTTCATATAATGAAACAGCAGAACTTTCAGAATGGAACTATATTCCATTAAATCTTTTCCACTATTCTATTCCATTAATTCTTTACCACTACTACCTTCTATTACGACATTAATTCTTTCTATATTCAACAGCTATACGGCGATAAGTGATTTTGCATCCATTTGAGCTATTGTATGATATAATTTTCTTCCACGTTTTATTCACCTCAAATTATTTACATAGTTTATTAACAATTCTGCTGCTTCGAATTCCTTCTATTTAATCCAGAGTCGTTTTTCCTGTTTCTTGCGTTTTTTATCATTTATTTCCTCATCACTCTCGGAATGATACTTCGTGATAAATTCCAGTAAATCGCTTATATTTTATATGACTTCAGTTCTAAAACAAAAATTCTCGAAAACGTTTTATTTTATTAAGATTTTATTTTATAATTTAAATCATCTGACTCGCCAGGTCTCAAAATATATCAGATGATCACCTGAATAGGGTAAAAAAAGTAAAGTTAAGTTTGATTATATTACCATCCGTTTTGAAGCATCACGAGGGCTATTTTGGGACGGACCTCGTCATTTTGAACCGCGGTCAGATGACGAGGACGACATCTGTGCTGGCAACCCTCTCTCCAAACTAAGCAGTGCCAGGGCGCTCTAACCTGGGTCTCAAAAATCGCGCTGCTTTAAGGACATTTTCACAATTTTCTCCTGAAAAAAAGCAGTGCCAGAACGGCGTTTCAGCTCCTCTACACCCGTGTAGAGAAGAAACGATGCACGCTGCACGGCAATGTACGGCGAGCAGCCATATTATAATTTAACCAGTGTTGCTAATTTGGTTGAAAAACTTCCGGATTTAGCTTATTCTAGGACTTTTTCCCTTCTGAGGTAGTAAATCCCCATAAACAAGGATGATTCCCCCTATTGGCAACACTCCAACTAATGCAATGTTTCACGACTGCAAAAACTACATTTATTTAGTTTATTCAACGTGGAAATGTCCGTTTTAAAGTGGAAAGTAATTAATGCAAGTGATAATAGTTTTTCTTCAGTGCATCATATTTGTTCGAAGTTCAAATATTTTTTTTCATGCTGAATAAATTTAATTCTAGCAGAATAATTTTTTTTCGCGTGCAGTATATTTGTTATTAGTGCAAAATATTTTTATCGAAGCGAATTTGATCCAAAGTAAAGTACAAAAAATTCCCACCCTTTCTGAAATCAATTATAAATATAGTGGGTACCGAAAATAATAAAAATAGTTGTCAATATCTGTGTGTGTTGGAGGAGTAGCGCATTATTGACAGGTATATGTTACCGCCCATTTTCTATATGCAAATAGTGTTTGTATTGGTTTGTTGTCAACAGCCTGTTATGAAACCGTGATTACACAGACTTTTTTTCATTACAGCGCAAAATGTCAAACCTAACAGACAAATTGGTGGCTCTCGTCTGATTAGCTTTTGGTAACAATTACAAAGAATATTTTGGGGGTTTCTCTACATGCAACTCGAAGATCTTGACTGTATACAGTATGAAAAGGAAAATAAGTTGAGTCACGAATAATTGTGGACGATAATCAAAGCTAAGCTCAAAAGATCTTCGGATTTTGAAGAGGATTGTGTGAGCAAAGAGAAGATGGCCGAAACCCAAATGCCTGCAGAACTCAACCAGGATCAGGAATCTATTGCAACAATTCCGAAGCAAGTTCTGATTGATATGAATGCAGAACGTCGTCTTCAGTAGTGCCGGAACCATAAAAATTTGTCAAACGACACATCGAATAAAGTGATATGGTTCGAAATAATTAATTTAACAAATGCTTTTTTCTGAATTTCGTATGAGGGAACAATGGGAATCATATCTTATATATCTTAAAAGAACTGTGGCAAAATAACAATCTAATATCGTCTTATTCTATGATATTTTGCCTTTTGTTTAACTTCTTCCTTATTTATGTGTTTTCAAATTGTCTTTTGTATCTTATTTTTGGTAGTTTGGAACGTCTTCGGTAAATTCGTCAGTCTTAACATCTCTTTGTTCTTTAAAAATCTAAACGATATCCTAGAATTTTAAGATGTTTACTTATAGTTAAAAATCAAATATAATTTTTTTAAATTTGCATACGTAATTTATATATATACACCTTGTCAAAAAAGTAGACGGACACAAAATTACAAAATTAATTTCATGAAAAAAACATATTTATTCAACAAATCTTTTGTGAGAAAATTTTCAGCATATTTTTGCATACATAATTATATAAGAATAAAATAAAATATATTGTAAAACACATGCATTTGTATTAATTATCATAAGATTATATTAACAAATACAAAATGTCGTTGGTAAAGTTGTCAAAAAAGTAGACGGACAATCACAAAAATGGTGTGAAATTTAAAGTTTTAGTAATAGGTTTTCTTACCACCTGCTTGTATTAGTTCAAACACACGGTTTGGCATTGAATCATAAAGGTTTTGAATGTCTTTTTGGCAAAAAGTATTCCATACTGAATCAAGAGATTCGTGGAGCTCCTTGACATTTTCATATTGCCTCCCTTGTCCGTAAACACGTTCAACTAACATAGCCCAAACATTTTCGACAATATTTAGGTCTGGACTTTTGGCTGGCCAGGGAAAAACTTGAACATTATTGTCATCAAACCATTTTTTAACTCCTTGAGCGGAATGAATGGAAGCTCCGTCTTGTTGATGTATCCAGTTTTCTCCTCCCCAATCGGATCCATATGGGAGAAGTTCCGTTTCCAACTGTTTTATATAATCTTTGTGATTTTGTCTACCTTTGATAAAAACTAAACTTGATCTACCACCGAAACCAACAGCAAGCCATACCATCAAACTTCCTCCTCCTTGTTGACGAGTAGAGTAATATTGTTCTTTTTGTTTCAGGCAGTGCCAATAATATTGAAAGCCATCTGGACCATCTAAATTGAACCTTTTCTCATCAGAGAAAATAACGGATGTACATTCAGTGGTCCAGGACATGTACTTTTTACCCCACGCCAGTCGATCAGCAATATGTTTTTAGTCCATTTAGGATGATGTTTTCGTTTCTTAAATTGAAACTCTTTACTTCTTTGCACATAATTAAACGCTATCTGTCTTGTTATATGGGTAAGTCCAGATTCACGCTGCGCAGTAGGGATGCTAGCCCCTCTTTTTTTAAGCTGTCGGAGAAGATTTCTTTGCTCTTTTGGCGTTAGTTTTCGGGGCCTTCCAGTTTTTTCCCTTTTCTCATGAGCATCAGGATTCTTTAGAAATTCTGAAATTGCACTTTTACCAATTTTTAAAATACCTGTGATTTCTAGAATAGTTTTTCCATCGTTTATGTAGGCTATGGCTTGACCTTTTTGGAATTCTGTTAAAGAAATTCCTCTAGGCATGACAACCAACTTCAAATAACAATCAAAGTAAAATTTTAAGGTTTTTGAAAGAAATTAATTTTATATTTTAAATGAAGGTGATCTAACTGACTTATCCAAGTAAAAAAAGATAAAAAGTTACAAAAAATTATCCAAAGAAACTAGAAGAAAAGCACCTCAAATGGTTTGTCCGTCTACTTTTTTGACAATGTAGGAGTATATATATCTATTTAACTTTAAATATAAACTGTTGTTTATTAAAACTTTTACGTCACCGGGGATTTCTTTCGACGATATGACTAGTGTATAATTTGAAACAACAATATTCAGAACAAAGAGCTTTACATTTGCAAATTTTTAGTGTCCGTCTACTTTTTTGACAAAGTGTATATATCTATATATTCATGTTTTAAAGAAACGTATGTTATTAGGAACGTACAGTATGTTATCAGGAAACTCCCTTGCCGTCATGGTACTAATCCGTGTAGATCCTAATAACCATGCATTCAGTATTACTTCTATTTTCTGATTTCCATTGGTATGTATCAGAAACACAAAAAAATATTTGTGTTACTTCTTCATCTTATGTTTGGCAGAAATAATACCATTGTTTTATATTGTTATTAAGATACGTCATATGTAAAGCATGATGTAGAATACTAATTATTATTTGTTTCAGGGAAAAGTTTAATTAATATAAACATATTAAATTTGATAGATATTCAACTAAAAAATATTTGCAAAACATTTTTAATTGTTCAGTTATTACAAGATATTCAGCTAAGAAAGTGTTCGTAAAGAAATTTAAACTTGTTCATCCAGTCGTATTGCGTTTACTCGTCTTATAATTTAAATATGCATTATAATATGAAATCTCCGATCAAGTGGAAAATTCCCAAACTATCAATCTGCAAGCTATAGTTCTTTTGTCAATACCGAAAAGCAAAATGAAGAAGCCTTCTTTTTTTCAAAATTAATGTGTTTCCGATTAAAAAATAAATTTATACATAAATGAATCTCTATAATGAAACTCAGCGTATGGGAAACTCAGAGTATCAGGAATTGAATAATTTTAGGGTTAAATATTCCCTAAAACTGTACTTCAGGTTAAGGTGGGATAAAGTCTCCAAAATACATTTAACAAATAGGCCAATTAACAATCTTGGCGATGTTGATGAAACTTGGTGCTTATCTTTCTCATTAGCCGACTTGAAGGGTTAAATATACCATATTCCAGTCTCTCATGATAGGATGGGAATAAGTCTGCAAAATATATGTAGAAATATGCCGATTGGCGCGCTTGACGATTTGGTTGCTTAGACGATTTTCATGAAATTTGGTACACTTACATCTAATTAGCCAAATAAAAATACTAGAAGAGCCAAAGAAAAGTTAATCCAATCCGTCAGGACATTTAGAGGCAAAATCTTTTAAATATATTTAATAAATTGGTAGATTGGCACGACAGCTCATATAGCTGTGACAATTTTGATGACACTGGATACATCTATTCCTCATAGACTGACTATAATTTGTAAATATATATAAATAAACACTAATACCCTTGGATAGAGTGAAGTCGCTTAAACGCATATAACAAATGAACCAATTGGCACGAAATTTGATAAGGTTGTGGCAATTTTGTTGACACAGGGTACATATGTTCCTCAATAACTGCCTAAAAGTTTTGCAAGGGTAAATAAATGCTAATCCGTTTCGTCATAGTATGTTGGGGCAAAATTGTCAAAATACATATAAACCCTTGGCAGACTAACATGGATATGGCTGTTGTGATTTTGAGGTATTTTGCTACACAAACTTCAAATTACACAAATAAAAATAACGTAGGGGTAAATAAATGCCAACCTAATCTCTGAGGTTCGAGTGGAACAAAATCCTTTAAATACATGATACAACTTGAGGATTGACTTGAAATTTTCATTCTTCTCTCCATGGCTTATTACAATTTAATTCACAATCAAAAACTCATCAGACAAACACCATGAAAACGAAACTAACTTGTATATTTTTCCACGAAGAAGAAATATATGGAAATTATTCAGGACCACAATTGCAACATTTTAGCTAAAATATGCATTTTATACACTTGAACTTTTCAATCAAATTGTGTCTTGAAAGCTCCATTAAAAAACATTTATTCATTAACTTACTGCAATGGCTAAAAAAATGATTAAGAATGAATTTAACATGACAACCCGAGTTTTAATCTCCATTCAACTGACATTTAACGATTTAAACTTTGGAAGAGCAGCCTCAATACAATGGATGACAAATTAGAAGCACAATTTGCCTATTAGGGTGCACATACAAAGAATTAGATCCAAATCATGAATTGCTTGACTCTCCCACATACGTCACTGTCTCTAAAATTATAACTTGGTCTAATATAATTACAATTAGTGTACGAATCGGAGCCCAGTTTATTTACAATTAGCGTACGAATTTCGAACTCAGGTTCCTTGTTTTAATTAACTTCAGGAAACTTCCATGAGAATAAGCAGACTTTTATATTGTCTGTTTTAGCACAAATGTGCGACGGGCTTTCTTAAAAAAATGATTTCATTCTTGAAGAATTTCAGAATATTTTTCTTGGGTTTCACTCCACCATGCAGCTCTGGTTCCAGACGTGAGAAAGACAGTCTGCCTGCACTGTCTTTGAAATTTATTTTAGAGAAACGAAAAGTGTCTGAATATTGCTGGAGAATATTAACTAAAAGCTTTTATAAATTCATTCAGCGCTTCTCCGTCTGAGGAAAATTCCGGAAAACATATCTAATTTATTCTATGAGTGTAAGCGTGAATAGAAATATTTTCCGGAAACTCATGTCGGCATTTTTATGTTTAATTTTAATTAACTCTTTCATGATGCTGTGGAATGCTTAATTAAAACTCTCAAACATAAAAGATTGGTTTTTCATACATTTCATTTAGTTGTTTATGAAGGAAACGTTGTAATGAGTAAACATGATCAATCTCCGTGCTCTAAAATTCTATTTAAAGAGTTGGCATATTGTTTTAAATTATAAAATTTGGTTGAAAATTTATCACTTCTTTTATTTTATCAGAATAAAAGATATTTAGTGGTTGCCTTAAATGAGGTAAGCGCTCAAGTCTCGCAAATTTGCATAGTAAGAACTAAATAACTTAAAAATTTATTTACTAAATATAAATAGCAATAGGAGGTATAGGCTGGGATTGTTCAAAAGCATATAATTTAATCAAGGATGAAATATAATACATTCTAGACAGAATTTCAGAAATTTTATTACTTACAAACAATTACTAAACTTTTAATATGCATATTTCTTTTTCAGTAGAAGTTCAATTAAAATCAAAGAGATTCAAAATTAAATTTAATTTCAATTCTCCATTCACTTACTTATTATAATTAATTTTTCATAGTGCGTACATTTCTAAATACTGCTTGACATTCCTGCATTATTTTGTTTCTTGTACTATGTAAAAAAAATCCTGCTATATAAAATAATTATATCAACGCTCTTTTAGCTTGAAGTTTTACCCTCTTATTATTATGTACAGATTTCATTATTCAATTTGTAAACAAAAATTATGAAATATTCCTTATTATTCAGAAATTTTGTATGATGGATAATTTCACTTATTATTCTTCTATATTTCACGAACCTATATCGATACAGCAAGTAAGTTATCGGATTAATTGAAGTTTAATCAACTTCCGTTTCATATTAAAGTTCAACTTTTAGGTGGGATAACAGATACGGTGCAACCTCAAAATTTCGAACAACTTTTTTCAATTTCCTGAAAAGACTTTATTAAAAAATAATGGATAAATTACAAATCATAAATAAAGCTAATGTTTATTCCTAACTTAAAAGAAACATTTGAATTAGTATTTACGAATGAATACAGCACCTTAATTAGTAGAAAAAAACGGATATCTTTTTTTTTTATCGCTTGCTCTTTCAGTACTCTTTCACAGAGCACTCAAAGTCAAGACTCTACTGCATTTGGTATATAAAGAATATTTTACCGAATTTTCCGGATATTCCCAATTTCCCGGAATCTGAAGAAGGTTCAGCACAAATTAGTTCGGATTCCCGAAGTTCATCTGTAGAGGAAACTCAGGAGGTACATAGAACAATGAACATGGATGATGTAAGTCGATAAAATCGGACGAATAACACGTTTGTCAAAATTTTTAATTTAAAAATAATTTACAGGGGTAGATTCACTTTACAGAATTGACAATACTTTTATAGACATTAAGACCAAGCTATGCATATACGACTCTATTGAAACTTTTCTTTCCCCAGTAATACAGGTGAATCAAGTGTTCACCACAGGCGGCCAATTATTATATAAAACAGAGGAATCGACAAAATAAAAATGAAATAAATCTTAAACCATAAAGAGCGAGTAAAAATTTTCTGTTAATAGTATCTTATTCCAGAAAGGAGGAAAAGACCAGCGGCTGGCCTCCTCTTATCGTCCTATTTCACTCTTACCGACAATAAGGAAGTTGTTGGAGAAACTTATGACTCAGAGGCTGACTTATCATCTGGAGTCCACAAACAGCCTGAACGACCGACAGCATGGCTTCAGAGAAGGCAAGTCTGTGGATACAGCCATCAACGAGGTACTAAGAAATATTAAAACAGCAAGAAGAGATGGCAAGCATGTCTTAGTGCTCTCTATTGACATCAAGGGAGCCTTTGACAACTTGCAACTTCGAGCCATACTTAAGACTTCTGACGCCAGCGCTTGCCCAAGTAACATAAATAGACTCTTTCACAGCCTTCTTGAAAATAGAAAAGTGACACTACTGACCCCACAAGGTAGGGCCACAAAGGAACAAAAGCAAGTCTGCCCTCAAGGTTCGTGCAGTGGCCCGGCCCTGTGGAACCTCGTAGCCAACGAAATACTCAATCAAGTCTGGCCAGATAACGTTCATATACAAGTCTTCGCAGATGATTTTGTGCTGGTCATTAAAGTGGATACGAATAAAATCCTTGTAGAAGACACGCAAAGTGCAATAACCCAATTCAGCTCCTGGTGCTCAGAAAATGAACTTGGCATTTCAACACAAAAAACAAATTATATCTTATTCAGCAAAATGGCAAGAATTCCCAAGATCACATGGAACGGGTATAAAATAAATAGAGTTAAATCTTTTAAGTACCTAGGGATACACGTTGATGATCGACTCAACTGGCTGGAGCACATTAATAAGCAAGTTGAGAAAGCCATTGAAATGCAGCAAAACCTCAAAAGAATCGCAGGTGGCAATTGGGGAATCTCTCAGATACACAGATGGACTCTCTATAAAACGGTTATTGAGAGAATGCTTGCCCACGGATCTTCAGCTTGGTGTCTAAATCCAACATTCAAAATGAAGAGGAAACTTTCTTCGATTCAATGGCCATTCCTACTCCATATATCGGGAGCTTTTCGCACCATCCCAACGGCAGCGTTACAAACTATACTCCGCATCCCTCCCCTACACATGCAATTACAGTTCGAAGCCAGGTTTACTTCAATTTATCGCCTAAGAATCCCTCTTCCCCCTTTCATTTCAGATATCCAACCACATGACCTGGAGATGAAGGCAACAGGCTGGTCCACTCATCCTTCAGAACATCTCAAACCGAACCAAATCTCTTTTGAAGATGGAGAAGCATATATAGCCCGAAAAGACATTATAAATATTTTCACAGATGGCTCGAAAACCGAACACGGAGTTGGAGCTGCCTTCTGCGACTTGACCAATGACATCTGGGCCTACCAGTGGTCTGCTAAACTCAACGACAACAACACCGTATTTCAAGCTGAACTAACTGCACGAAGCAGTAATATGCACATCTCATCTGGCAAACCACAATACCTCTAAAATACACGTAGACAATAGAGCAAGTATCATGGCATCCTCCAATTCAAAGAGCAAAAAGGAAACAGCAAGAAAATTTTTCAAAATCCTCCTTTCAAATCCAAGAATAAAAGTCTCTTGGGTTAAATCGCATGCAGGCAATATAGGCAATGAGAGAGCAGACCAACTGGCAAAAGACGCAACACAACATGAGCAACCCTATTCACATACTAAGCTTCCTAAACCGCACATAAAAGGCCTCCTCCGGAAGAGGTTGCTTGAGGAGTGGCAAACCTGATGGAAGAACGGCGATACAGGCAGGAAAATCTTTAACATTATGCCCTAAGTTAGTCTCCGTCGCACTAACTAGATTAGAGAGGATGTTATCTTCTTCTCTCAACATGGACCTTTCCCTGCCTACCTCAAAAGATTTCACCTGTCTGACAGCGATTATTGCAGTTGTGGTGGAAATTGGCACGGCACTTCACTATGCCACGGAGTGCATCTATACAGTGTCTTGGCATATGAGGAAGCCAGCGCCAAACTTCAAACAAGAATGATTGAAAAGGGTCGCTAATAACCTCGTCTCCAGGCAGAAAATTCGTGGGATTATCAAATTCATTAGCGAAAACAGAGATCTTTTCCGGCCTCCCTAGCCTTCAACATCCCAGCAAGCTGAACTAAGTAGCTCAATCACCGGACATTCCACCTTCAAATAAAAGAAAGGTATTTCAACATCCAAAGAAAAGAAGACTATTACGAACTAATAGCTTAAAAGTGAAAATGCCTGTGCTGTACATAGTGTATATATTTCCTTCTTTTTGTCTATTTTGTTTTTCTTTTTCTTAAATAAAATTCCGTGTCTTGGGACATCAAACCGTTCAGTGACCGGTCTGGTCACGGGTACAGGGGTAAGAGACGGCGTTCTGTTCTGTTATGTCATATACACATTTTTTATTTAAACGAATATAATAAAACTAAAATGCTCTACCTTAATAACTTTTCATTGAAAATCTGTCATCGTAATCATCATCTTTTTTTTGGTTCAACCTCCTTTCTGAATTATTTCTTATTGATCATTTTTCCTTTCATCACAAATAGTTACGAATATACTTGTAATAGCTATATTGTCTATTACTTGCCAGTAATAGACAATATAGCTTTAGAGCTAGAAGAATATAGTAACCATCTGTGTAGAGTGTTTCTGTAATCTATGTACTCAAATGTCTGAAGAATAATGCAATGAAAATCGATGAGGAGTTGAAACCATTAGAGAAAACGTGTTTGGACAAAAAGTTCGGGAGTATATTTACATAAGAAACCAATATACTAGTCGTAGAGTTTCCTCTTTCAGACACAAGAATAATGGCTTCAAATTTCCTTTTAAGCGTTCTCTGCATCAATGATTTTTCAGGTCCACAAACAGAAGAAGAAAATCTTTATACAAGATTTTACAAAAGTCCTTTGTTTATTGTCTTCAAATTGATCTGTTTTATAAAAGAATTTTACAGGTGGACAAGATAATAGAAACACCAATAACGAATATAGATAGCTTTATTAAGGTATCTGAACACGTTCGGAGCACATTTTTTAAAATTGGGAAATAGAAACACCAAAATATGTTTTTTAGATTCAAATTTAATAAAGATTAATATTAGAGTATGCTTTTTGAGTATAAATTATTATAAATTTACAAAAATCTTGAATTTCTGCTGCATTTTAGAGGAAATTCCCCAAAACTTCAAACATGCTAGAGGTGAAATTTTTGTAATAATTCAAATAAAACTAATATTAAAATAAACTACATACTATGGATTAGTGCTTGTACTAGAATCAGTGGCGAATCCAGAATTCGGGTCCAGTGGGTGCTGAAGTCATAAAAATTTTGAATCGACGCGACGAACATCAAACCTCCTGGCTTATGCAAACCAAAACACTTTAACTTTACAGACTTTATTCACCTGACGATAAGAATCATAAAGAGCACTGCAATACTTTTGACAATTTAATAAAAAAAATACAATGAAAAAACTAGACAAAAAATGTTTTCGATCAGCGTCAACGCTGCAGAGTAAGATGACTAGAAAAGTAGAAAAATTTTCGAGCATGTCAAGCCCAAAAGCGACGTTGTCACGCTTTTATTATTTTTTTAAAAAAGGGAAATTAAGAACAAACAACTGTAGAGATTTTAAATAAAATCAAGAATTCTGGTTTAGTTCTGGGGAGGCTGCATCCCGATAGCCCCCCCCCCTGGATTCGCCAATGACTAGAATCTTAACATTCTTTGGATAAATAAAAATTTAAGAGCAAATCGAAAAATCATTACAAGATTTTCAGCAAATTTTTTATGTTATTTTTCAAATAAAAGACCATAATTAAAACAAATATTGTTACAATATTCATTATTCTAGTACATTGACTAGATACACATTTGTAGAAAGTGTTCTCAAAATTTCAGAACAATCGAATGATAATATCTTGAGTTATCATGTTTGAAGTGTGAAAATTATGCATAAGATCTAGTTTTGAGAAAAATCAAATTTTAGTTTTGCCACGCGCTTAAATTAAGTATCTAAACTTTTAAAAAAAATCCTAAAAATATACTAACATCATATTAACTCGAAAAAATGCAGTTTAAAAGAATTTTTGACAGGTTTCTGTCCCTTTAAATGACAAATTCCAGTTAATTAAACGCCCACTTCCGGTTTTCAGTTTGTTATAAAACAATTAATATCTCATCTACTAATTAACGTAACGACAAAAGTAAATATGTTTTAGAAGGGTAAATGAATGAACTATCCAAAACATCAAAAATTTAAAAAATGGGAATTTTGGCCGAAAATAGACTTTTTAACGTGTTCGGATACCTTAACAAGGAGTAGGGTCACTTTTAACATATAACGACCTGAATGCACCGAGGAATTCAATTATACAAATTATAAAAGGCGTTTAATTCTCTCAATCCAGCCAGAATGGTAATTCCAGCGCCTCAAAACTTGGAGTAATTTTTCGTTCACGTAAACCGAATGAAATTGTCCTTTTCCTTAGAGAAATGCCGGAAGAGCGACGCCCCGCTGCTGTGCGATCAATTGGCAACAAAGAAAGGAACTTCCTTATTTTTCTAAAATTAACCCCGGCGCTCGAAATTGCATGAATTCGGCCTCCGCCGAACAGGACAATTTGATTCGGGATAGGGCCCAAAGTGTTAAATGAATAATAAACCAGTCCTCGTGAAGAAATTTTGAATGTTTCCGTAGAGACGATGGAAAAGGATATAGAATGCCGATTCACATTCTCCAGAAGAGACCTCAATGACTCAATGATATTTAAGTCTGGGGACTGAGGCAGCCAAGGGAGCTGTATGGCTTCATCTTTATGCTCTTTAAACCATGCATCGACAGGTCTAATTGTATGTATCGGAGAGTTATCGTTCTGGAGAATTTCATCTCCAGATGGAAACAATGTTTGCACAGCAGGGTGTAAATATTTGAGTAAGTCACTCTCTCAGTTATTCATTTTTTCTGGGGGGGGGGATGATGGGGACTGCAAGAAAACCACAAGATCGCTGTCCAAATCATGACTGAGCCACCGCCATGCTTTATAATTGGGTGAAGGCGATCCGATCGTTCTCTAGATGTTCACGGGTCCTTTTGAGGAACACAAAGTTAACAACCATTAATCGAACCCTATCACTTTATTCCATGTGTCGTTTGACAAGGTTTTATGGTCGCGGCACTAATGAAGACTGCGTTCTGCATTCATATCAATCAGAAGTTGCTTTGGAATTGTTACTCTGCAATAGATTCTTTTTGTTTTTGCAATTTCAATCTAACTTTCATAGTTAAATACATATATATATATATATATATATATATATGCTATATATATATATATATATATATATATATATATATACTATATACCTATATATCATATATATATATATATATATATATATATATATATATATATTAATAAATATGGAGTGAATATACATATTCTGGTTTGGGTTCTGCAGTCATTCATGCTGCGGTCATCTTCTCTTTGGATCACACAATCCTCTTTAACATTCGAATATCTTTCGCACTTACCTTTGATATTCGTCCACAATTATTCTTGACTAAAGTTATTTTCCTTTGCATAGTGTATGCAGTCAAGATCTTCGAGTTGTAGGTAGAGAAACCCTCACAATATTCATTGTTATTGTTACCGATCGCCAACCAGACGAGAGCCACCCATTTGTCTGTTAGGTCTGACATTTTGCGCTGTAATACAAAAAGGCGGTGCAATCATAGTTTCAAAACAGGATGCGACAACATACTAATATATCCACTACTTGTATACTAAAAAGGGTGGGAACATATACCTGTCATTAATACGGTACCCTTCCAACACACACAGATATTGACAGGTATATTCATTATTTTCGGTACCCACTATATTTATAACTGATTTCAGAAACAAATATCCATTTCAAACTGATTCCCATTTTTCAAAAGTAGCCTTCTATCGGATTTTCTTTCTATTATGTGTTTTAGGAACCTAGTATGCATTTTATTTAAAGCGAGTCACGTATAAAGAATGCTGAAATGTGTCACTATCATTGGACAAAGACACGACTAAATAGGGAGAAAGTAAAGAAAAAAGTTTTAACTTTGCTTTAATTATGCCAGCTGTATTAGTTTTTATTTTAATTTCGTGAATATTTTTGTGTTTATTAGTACACGTTATGAGTTAAGTTATGTGGTATAGTTGGTGCTCAGAAAGATTATTTGGTGAACTTATATCTTATTCTTGCATTAAGATATTGTTTCTGTGTCAGTTTTCGTCACTAAATATAAAATAAATTCTTTTATAATATTTTCTTTCAGCATATTCCGAGAATTGGAACAATTTTTTAAATATTGTTGCACATGTTTTATTTGTCCATTCAGAGTTCCTCATCCAGTCAATTTTTTTCTTTTGAAAATCTTTTATGTCATTTTTAGGAAGGAAAAAAAAATTTAAACTTTTTTCATTTCAGTGAAAAAATGTATAATTTCTCACACAAAAAAACTAATTAATCAACCACTTAAGAAGAAGACGCATATATCCGTGCATAATAAATGTAGTTGAAGTTCAATAAGCAATTAATTAACTTTTAAAGTTTATCTGCCATTAAGACAAATGACTTCGCGTTATAGCTCACTCGCTTTGCTGAACTTGGAATAACTGGTAAGGTTTAGGCATTCTGATATTCTTGGAACTGAATTTTTTTAATAAATGAATTCGATCTAACTGAACAAAAAATCGTGGAACCTAACTCTGATATTAGAAATCTTTCAAATATAGAACTTTGCAAAATATTTAAAGAGACTTTTTCTATGTTATCATTTTCTAGTCATTTTTCACAAATATGCTTACAATAAGAGAATATGCATACAGAGAAGCAGATATGTATTCTCAATCCATATATTGTGAAAAATTTCATCATGTACATTAAAACCAGAGAACGGGAACTTATGATTTTACAATGTGAAAAAGTTTAAATTAGCACTAGAAACTGGGCATCATATCTAATTGGAAGCGAATTCTCTTTCGGAAGTGATTTCTTCTTTCACTTGAAGAAGAAATTAAGACTTTCGAAACACCTACAAATGATGTTACTATCGGTTAAGATTATTTTCATGTGAATTAATGCTTCTTCAATTGTAAAACTACTTTTTTTTGTCAGAGGCATTTGCAAGGATATTATATGAAATTATCTCAAATATGAAAACTTATGACAACTCTCATATGAAAACTTATGACATTTCCGAACTTTGTGGCTAAATAATGATTAGGCAGTTTTCTTCAACCTTTACATCCACTAATTTATTTTTAAAAGCATTGCGACAGTGTATTAAGATTACAGGATATCAGCTGGTCACCGAAGGCGGCTGGTGTACTTTAAATCACAAACAGGGAATCACTTCATGTGAGGCATGATGATCACGTTGCAGAAAGACAGTGATAGCTAACATTCATTACCAATGTTCAATTCTCAAATACATCTCGGGTAGAGATTGGGGCGCTAATGCTGAAACACTTAGGACTACTTACATTGCCCTTATTAGACCTATTTTGGAATATGGATTGCCTGTTTAGTTTTGCGCTTCTGATTCCAACTTACAGAAGCTAGAAAGAGTGCAGCTGAGTGCGGCTCGCATCATCACAGGATTGAGAAACAGTTGTCCAAATAAAATTGTGTTGTATGAGGCAGATTTTCAGCCACTGGGATTCAGAGGAGGAGTTGGCTTGGAGAAATATTTTAACAAACTTATAAGCTACGGTTCTCACAATCGCACCTCGTTGTTTTTACGTGGGTGGAAGAGCAACCAAAGGTTGAAGAAAAACAGTCCTATGAGCCTAGCTACAGAGTTGAATCTAATTAGCCGGGAGGTTGAATGTCACTCCCTAAAAAATTGTATTAATCCATCGGAAGGACTATTGGGAGTATTCTTCCATACAGAACTACGGCAGGCCGTAAACAAAGCTGATACAGTTCCGGCTCTCATGAAGCAGATGGCGCTCCAGTTAATCAACAAAATGCCTGGAGTGGATATCCAGATTTACACAGATGGGAGCAAAAATGAAGAAAATCAATCCGGGAGTGGGATATATATTAAGACTCCCAGACAAGTCAGAAAAATTAAATTGAGAAACCCAGATAATTGCTCGGTGTTTAGAAGTGAACTGTTGGCTATTGAGGCCGGACTCGAGGCCATTTTGAATGAAAACAACTACGGGGTGGTATGGATATTATCAGACAGTCGAAGTTCAATACAACACTTGAAAGACTGGAACAACGTGGGAGATCGTACTGGCATATCTATACTCAAATTACTTAGACATATAGGCGTGGATAATGAGGTGCACCTCCAATGGATACCCTCCCACGGGGATATTTATGGAAACGAGGTTGCTGACGATTTGGCGAAGCAGGGCACGGCTGACCTTTTGTGTTCAACCCCCTCCTTAACATTTGACGAGATTTATTCCATCAGAAAAAACAAAGATTTAAAGACGTGGAGGCTCCCTCCATCCCATGATTGGTATAAACGGAGCAGTCCTGGTGGCTCCATTGGCCTTGCCTGTGACAGAGCCGATTAGACGGCGCTGTCCAGATTTGTCAGAGGTCACCTGAGGAGTTGCTCCTTTAGCCACGGTAACAAAGTTTTTCCGGTATGCGCAAAGTGTGGAGTAGCGAGTGCGTCCTCAGAGCATATCCTCTCTTATCTTCGCCTATCTAGGGAGACTTTCGAGGCGGATCCTTTGCCTGCTCTCGATTTCTTGAGGGTGAGTGGGCTCATGGATCGTGTCTAGCTGCCGCTAGACAGAGAGGGATTAGTAACAACAACAATAACCAATGTTCAAACTACCACGTAGACTAAAAGCTTGTATAATTAAGAACTGAAACAACTTGTACATCGTTCGAATCAATTTTGCAAAATAGAGTGTTTTAATTATTATTCTATTGCCTTTGCTGCTAACAGGCGAGCAATAATTTACTTTGCTTCCTATGAACGCAGGCTTCAGGAATTCAAAAAATAAAGGATCCAATCCATTTGCTCGTCTCATCAAAATTAATGGCGGTTTCTGAAATTGCCTGCAGACATGTCACTGGTTTCTTGATCAGTTTTCTCTCAAGCAATCAGCATTTTCCTAAACTGACAGAATTTTGAATACTTGTTTACAGTTTTTGATGCAAGTAGCGTTTCGAGTTGATTAAAGCAGTTACCGAACTCTTTCATGACAATTATTGAACTGCTTGAAAACTCTGTGAACCACACAGAGGCATTATTGGATTGATGAAGACGAACGGTAGATTTTCAAAAAAGAATCTATTACTCATTCAATAAAATTCATCTTTTGATTTTTTAATTACTGATAGTAGTGTATTTTATTTTTATGAAAAGTGGCAAAACACTAGAAATTGTAATATTCTATGGCAGAATCATCTTTAGCTCGTTTCCGTATTTCATGAGCTAGGAATTTTCGTATTCCTTTTCTCATTTTTAGTTTTTATTTATAGAGGAGCTGCATTTTGTTGTGTAATCTGTACTTTTCTATAAAACTCGAAAAATCGTTTCATCAGGTTTAAATCTGATGAATCTTACGAAGATTTAAAATAGTTTCTTTTCCTACCTTCTGAAATTTATTCATGTTAAAATTGCATAACCCACGGAGCGTAAAATTAACAAATTAATTATTTTGAGACGATTTATCTCTTTCTGTAACCACATATTTCTCAATGGGCAGTATATCAAATCAAATTGAAATTTAGTGTCTTTCAAAAATTATCAATTCAAGAAAGTTGTATTATATCAAAACTAGCCCTTTGAACTAATAGTTATAACCACTAAATAAATTATTTGAGAATTCATTGACTACTTTCAGACTTAGCATTCTAAGAGTGATCTCTTGGTCGAAATCACAGTTTACATGGTGATTTCCATCGTCCATAATACTTTAAATATTTTTAAACTAATATTTGAATTAAAAAATTTTGTGAAATAAATTAACAAGACAAGAAGTGATGTTATGATAAGCACTCTTTGTGCTGTAATATATCCCTTTTATCGTCTTCAAAGGCACTGATGCCTAATATTTATAATCCGTGTTCAAACCACCATGTAGCCGAAAAGCTTGTATGATTAAGAACTGAAACAATTTATACATCGGGAGAACCAATTTTGCAAAATAGAGTGTTTTAATTATTATTCTTGTGCTTCTACATCTAACAGGCGAACAGTAATTTACTTGGCTGCCTATGACTGGAGGTGTCAGGATTTCAGAAATTAAAGGATCCAATCTATTTCTTCGCCTCATCAAAATTAATGTCGGTTTCTGACATTGACTGCAAACGCGTCACTGGTTAATTGATTAGTTTTCTCACAAGCAACCAGCGTTTTCCTAAACTGACGCAATTTTTGCTTCATGTTTACTGTATGTCTTTTAATGAGAGATAGGTTTCGAGTTGATTAAGGCAGTTACCGAAATCTTTAATGACAGTTATTTAACTGCTTCAAAAATCTCCGAACTTCATTAAGGTATTATTCATTGGAGAGGCGACGGAAAAGAAGGCCATTTTCTTAAAAGAATCAATTTAATAAAAGGGGGTTTACTGAATTTCATATGAGAGGAACGTTGTGAATAACTGTATAATTCAGCGGCTTTTAGGGAAAACATCACCAAAAATCTAAAGATTCCTTCAGAGTGTTCTTTTATTTATTTTCTCCATTATTTGAAAATTCTCAGATTGTATGTTATACTTTTATTTTTGGTAGTTTGGTACATATTTGGTAAACGCATAAGTTTTACAATTCTTTATTCTTAAAAAGCGAAATGATCTTTCACAACTAGTATAAGTTTTTCTCATAGCTAAAAATGAAACAAATTTTTTCGAATTAACATAAAGAATTTATACACAATGTTTGAAATTTTTAAAAAAAATATCCTCATCACGTATAACTATGGCAGTAAATATCCAGTTTAGTTTCAGTTATATTAACGTCCCGTTTTGAAGCAACACGAGGGCTATTTTGGGACGGAACTCGTAATTTTGAACCTCGGTCAGATGAAGAGGACGACACCTGAGCTGACACCCCCCTCTCCAAACTTCCACGCCACACCAACGGGAGGACGTTTGGCCACTGCGTATGATTTAGCGTGCAACAGGCCCCATACATGGCGGATCTTCGGTGGAATCGGGTCTCGAACCTGGAGCCCTCCGGCCCCAAGACCGAGACCTTACCACTAGGCCACTGCGGCCTCAGTAAATATCCAGATATTTACCAGTAGATAAAATAATTACAACTGCTCTGTCTCAGCAAGATATTAGGAATTCGCTTACACTCTTGGTGATATTAAATTTGGTTCGTAATCACCATGCAGTTAGCATTATTTAGTTATATTGTTGCTGTTTGATTAATAAGTCTGTTGTTAATGACGGAGAAAAGAATAGTTCAACTCATAGAGTGTTTGAAGGGTCCGCATGTTTAAACTTCCACCCAGCTGAAGAGAGATTTCTGAAATTCCCTCTACAGATGCTCTCCAGTCTTAAGGATAGCCGAAGTAAGAAGGAGGATATTCGTGTAAAGAATGAGGATACCCCAGGAAATAAGGAGGACACTCCAGGAATAATGACCTGAATAGGATATTTCACCATTCAGCAGTAACTTCCATCAATAATTAGATATTTATTCTATGTATTTTATATAAGTTACTTCTATTAATTTTGTTTATTAGAGAAACTTGAAATTATTTAATTCTTTTAAACGGAAGTAACAATTATTTTCCGCGACGGTTTAGTACGGCAATAATAATTATCTTTCTAAGTAGGATAATTGCAATATCCCAATTCTTTGCTTGACAAAGGCAAAATAACCTGATTTTGTTTTTTACATTTACGATATATTAACTAACACTCTTTCTTATAAAACTCTAACATAAAAAATATATTTTTGACTTATAACCATCTACGACCTATATTTGAAACTACCATAAAAGTAGTTAGAACCGAAAAAGAAGCAGTTATTTTCCGATTTTTTTCTTTCAAAAAAAGTTCAAGATTTCCCTCCGTTTTTCCCATGATCGGTTTCCTAGCTCTCAGGACCGGCAAAATTATCTGATATCTTTCTTTCAATATGAGACAAAATGTCTCGATTTTTTCCAAGGAAAGAAAAGGCGGAAATTCTTTTTTCTTTTATTTTTCTCCTTCCTTGTGCCATTTGAGGGTAGGCCCCTATATTTTAATCGATATCCTACTCAAGAGTTAGGAGGAGTGTTGCAAAAGCAAAAAAAATTCCTTTTCGGCAAGCTTGAAGGCAAAGGTAGATTCCTTTACGTTAATGTTACAAAAGTAATGAAATATTACATGTTGATCAATACAGACATAGACAATGACATTGTTGTTTCACACATTGCAATATTTACGCTATGATTCTATTTTCATGACATTTAATTTTTTTACTATATCAAGGTTTTATCATTCCATTTTTCATTCCAAAAAGTTATGATAGATTTATCGGTCAGTACATTGGTCAATTTTTTTTATATCTCAACACATAATCATTCAACAGGTAGGAGTCATAAAGAAATAAACAACTCAGCAGTGCAAATATCTCCTAGATAACATTAAGCCAGCCTATCTGAAACAGTAGCAAGAAATTGACACTTGACACGGATCAAGAACTACTCTAGATTTAAAAATCAGTTTATTTAATCTAGGTTACCATATAATTGTGCGAACGTTGCTATGTCATATGCTAAAATCACATGACTTGAAACATTTAGACATTACTAGAATGATCTCATTTAGAAAACCCCCTGGTTAATAGTCACTAAATTCTTAACACAGAAGAAAACAAAAATTATTAAACATTGTGAGATCCAAATTTAATACGTGTGTTTAAAGCACAGGATATTGTTCGCTCCAACTACTAGTTTGGCTCCTTTTCTAATTTATAGCAACCCTTTGACGCCGCCATCCGGCATCTCTGTCAGAATTAGAAGAAGTTGTTTGGTTTTTATGTCTGCAAGTGGTATGAGCATTGGAGCTCGCCTATGTATTTCACATCATTTTTTTATTAGATATTAAAACGCATATCTACTCTACCACATGAGTAACGCATTGGATTATACATATTCAAGATTGTTTTAGTATTTCACAACGCATTCTGTTCATGTGTGACATCGCAGTTACCATGTTCAATTTTATTACTATTGTTCGCAACTGGCTCTTGCATGAGCATATTCAACTTATGCCAACAGGCAGCAGCCATTGAATTTATATCTGTATATATTGAAACAACCTGTATATATGTAAATAAATCATATATTATAAATAATCAATACAGTCCGCTCAATTCGACGAATAAAACGCAAACAGATATCAATGCAGCCATTTTGACCAGTAAATTTAAATCTCCATCAACAGTTAAAAGCAAATACTCAGGCAGAATATCCCAAAACAATTTTAAAGTTAATTAGATGTTTTTCTATACAAAAAAGGATAAAGAGAACTCTTATATATCTTTTATAGCTATTTTATATTAAATGTATTAAAAAAATCTTGGTGCAGCCATGTTTAGTTAAATATCAAATTAAAGTAATCTGGCAAATTAACTAATTATCAAATTAACTATCAAAATTAACTGTTTGATAAATTAAAAGTAACTATTTACTTAAATAAAATTAGATATTTAATTAATTTTGACGATATCTTCACTAAAACCTTTTTTATGGCTTATAGTATATGCCAGAAATCTTAATCTTGTAATTATCTTAATTTAAATAAAAATTATTGTGTCTATGTATGTATGATCCACATCTCCTCCTAAACCACTGGACTGATTTCAACCAGAGTTAGCACACTTTTTATTTAAGGCAAGAGAAAGTTCCCCTTCAAATTTTCAAAGCCCAAAAGTTACTTAAAATTTCAGCTAATTAAAAATTAAGCAAGTCGTTTTTCCGCGATGCCTTTGGAAAACATTATCTCACGAAACAATTTTTTACACCTTCAACAAAAATGCCAAAACTTGGACAAACATTGACAAAAATTTCATTTCCATACAATTTGTTTCTCTCATTTTAATATTTTTTAAAAATTAATTTATACGGAATTCGCAATAATATTCTTTATTATTGAAGAACAAGCATAATTCGAATATATATATATAGTTGCCAGAATACATTCACAGAATTCTGGACGAATGCTGAAAGAAAATTTTAAAAATAGACGATTAACAATTTATATCAGGACCAACTAATGATTGATTTATTTTCATTCTTTAAATTGATGAATAATTAACTAGTTAATTTAATTGTTTCAACATATTCATTTACTTTAGTGATTGTTAACAAAATTTGAAGTAGCTATATAACAACTAATAATTTATGGAGAAAACGGCTGGTTTTAAAAATCGTTTGTTTCAATTGATATTCCCATTTTAATTAAAAACGTTTCAGATAAGAAAAAAAAAATTTGTATTATAATTTTATACAATAGTAGTTTTACATTAGAAATATTAGACATAGTAAATCGGAGCAAAGTCAGTGCTATCAGCTTGTTTACCATTATAAAGGGAATTAGATGCGTGATGGGAACTCATAACTTCTAGTAATTCTTGATGTCAAAAAAACTTTCAAATAAAGTAGTTTGTTATGATAAGGTGATAATTCCCTAACTGAAAGTTTCTTTCTATCTTCAATCTTAGCAGAGTAATGGGAAGAATGATAAATTGGGGTGAATAGCGCTTTTCAGCTCATAACTTCTAAGCAATTTTAGCTGGCAAAAACTTTTAATATAAAAGTTGTTCGTTATGATAAGGTGATAATTCGCCTAATTGATTTTTTTTCTCTGTCTTTAATCGTAACAGAGCTATGGGGAAATGATAAACTGGGGGAGGAGAATGAAAATGGCATTTTAGCTCATAATTTCTGAAAAATTGTAGGTATCAAAAAAGTTTCAATACGAAAGTTGTTTATTATGAAAAGGCAATAATTTGCATATTTTCAGTTATCATTCTATCTTCAATCGTAAAAGAATTATGGGAAAATGAAATTTTCATTCCCCCACCATTTCCACCCCCTTTTAGCTGGTTAGACCATCTACAAACTAGGCCAATATTTTCACCGACCTTGCAACATATCCCTCGCCGGTTAAAATCTAATCAAAATTACTCTAGTTATCGTGTTCACAAGATAACATGGACAAAAGCGTTAGATGTATACGTCTCTGCTAATACTAATAAGGAAAAGAACATTTCGCCCTCTTTTCTCATAAGGATTAGAGCTGCAAGAATGAAAGCAGGTGGAAAAGACTGCAAATGACGAGAGCTTTCCAACAAGGGGTAACATGCATAGGTTAAAAGGTACTTTAAGTTAGGGGGAAAGCAAGGGGAGGGTGGGAAAATCACTTTTCAGCTCATAACTTCTAAGCATTTGTAGCTATCGAAAAAGTGTAAATGCAAAAATTGTTTGTTATGATAAGGCGATAATTCGCCTAATTTGAATTTATTTTCTTTCTATTTTCTATTATAAAGGATTTATAGAGAAATGAAAATTTCCACCCCCCACTTTTTCCATCCCCTTTGAGCTGAATAGCCCATCTACGAACTCGACCGAGATTTTTACAATCCTTACATCATATTCCAGGCTGGTTAAAATTAAATGAAAATTACTCCAGTTATCGTCTTCACAAGATAACATGGGAAAAAGCGTTATACCTATATATATACTGATATATAATGATATGTATGTTTTTTAACGAAGGGTGGTTTTGGGTTCTAGGGGTCATGATCGACGAAGATCTGCAGAAATTTTCCGAAAGTCGTGTCATGAGAACCATTGCAATAGGTAGACTTCCTATAAGGAATCTACCTAAAATTGATCTCCAGGCAAAAAACTTGTATGACTCCACTTCGAGGAATATTTGAACTTCACATCATTTGGCAATATAAATAAAAATTTCACGTGAGCTTATAAATATTTTTATTGATCAAATTTTGAAGGAAATTCGTAAATATTCAGTGCATACAATTTCAGATAAGTTCTAATATGTGATTTATTTTAACTTAGAGTATATTAGTGAATTGTCTAAGAAAAATAAAAAAAAAACCTTTTCGGCAAGCTTGAAGGCAAAGGTAGATTCCTTTACGTTAATATTACAAAAGTCATGAAATATTACATATTGATCAATACAGACATAGCCAATGACATTTTTGTTTCTACACATTACAATATTTACGCTGTGATTCTGTTTTCATGTCATTTAATTTTTTGCTATATCAAGGTTTTATCATTCCATTTTTCATTCCAAAAAGTTATGATAGATTTATCGGTCAGTACATTGGTCAATTTTTTTATATCTCAACACATAATCATTCAACAGGTAGGAATCATAAAGAAATAAACATCTCAGCAGTGCAAATATCTCCTAGATAACATTAAGTCAGCCTATCTGAAACAGTAACAAGAAATTGACTCTTGGCACGAATGAAGAAAGACTCTAGATTTAAAAATTAATTTATTTAATCTAGGTTACAATATAATTGTGCGAACATTACTTTGTCATATGGTAAAATCACATGACATGGAAACACTTAAATACTACTAAAATGGGCTCATTTAGAGAACTCCCTGCTTACAGAGATAATAGTCACTAAATTCTTAACATATAAGAGAATAAAATTAATAAACATTGTGTGTGGCAAATTTAATACGTGTTTTAAAGCATAGGATATGAATGCAGCCAATTTGAACAGTAAATATAAATCTCCATCGACGGTTAAAATCAAATACTCAGGCAGAAAATCCCAAACAATTTTAAAGTTAGGGAGATATTTTTCAATATCAGAGGTAACTCTTATTTAAATATCTATCGTTTTTGGCTACTTTATATTAATTTTATTAAACAAATCATGGTCCACCACGTTTAGTTTAATATCAAATTAAAGTATTCTGTCAAAAAACCTATTATCAAATTAACTATTAAAATTATTTGATTAATTAAAATTAACTTTTTACTTAATTATAGTTAAAAATTAATTGTTACAAAACTTCACTAAAACCTTTTTCATGACTCATACTATATGCCAGTAATCTTTATCTTATAATTATCTAATAATTATATTAATTTAAATAAAAGTCACTGTGGCTATGTATGTGTGTTCCACATCTCCTCCTAAACCACTGGACTGATTTCAATCAAACATTTTATTTCAGAAAAGAGAAAGGTCACCTTCAACTTTTCAAAGCCTAAAAGATGCTTAAAATTTCACTTAATCAAAAATTAAGCAAGGCGTTTTTCCGCGATGTCTTTCATTTCCATAAATTTGTTTCTCTCATTTTAATATTTTTTTCGAAATTAATTTTAAACTGAATTCGTAACAATATTCTTGTTGATCAAAAATAATACGAAGAACTGTTTCCAGAAGGAAGAATGCTAAAAGGAAATTTTAAAAGTAGACGATTTAACAATTTATATCGGGACCAGCTATTGATTTATTTTCACGCTTTAAATTAATGAATAATTAAATAGCTAATTTAAATGTTTCAAAATATTCATTAAAACCTTTCATTGACTTTAGGAATTGTTAACAAAATTTGAAGTACCTATGTAACAAATAATAACGTATGAAGAAAACGGGTGTTTTTAAAAATCGTCTGGTTCAATTGATATTCTCATTTTAATTGAAAGCGTTTTAGATCAGAAAAGGAATTTGTGTATTATAATATTTATACAATAGTAATTTTTACATTGAAAATATTAAACATGAAAACATTTTAATCCGGAGCAAAGTCAGGTGTATCAATTAACAGTTATAATTAACAAAATTTAACAAAGATATTAACTATAAATTAATTAGTCATAAATTAATTATATATTATACCGTATAAAAAGTGAAAGTGAATGCGGTTGATGGGAACTCATAACTTCTAAGTAATTCTTGCAGTCAAAAAACTTTCAATATGAAAGTGGTTTGTTATGATAAGGTGATAATTCCCCTAATTGAAAATTTCTTTTTATCTTCAATCTTAACGAAGCTATGGGGAAATGATAAATTGGGGGGGGGGTAGGGAATATCGCTTTTCAGCTTATAACTTATAAGCAATTCTAGCAGACAAAAGCCTTTTAGTATGAAAGTTGTTCGTTATCATAAGGTGATAATTCGCTTAATTGAAAATTTTTTTCTATCTTTAGTCGTAACAGAGCTATGGGGAAATGATAAGTTGAGGAGGGGATTGAAAATGGCTTTTTAGCTCATAACTTCTAAGAAATTGTGGCTATCAAAAAAGTTTCAATACAAAAGTTGTTTGTTGTGATAAGGCAATAATTCGTCTAATTTGAATTTTCTTTCTATCTTGAATCATAAGGGAATTATGGGAATATGAAATTTTCAGTCCCCACCATTTCCACCCCCTTTGAGCTGGTTAGAACATGTGTGAACTCGGCCGAGATTTTCACCGTCCTTACAACGTCCACCGCCAGTTAAAGTCTAATCAAAATTACTCTAGTTATCGTGTTTACAAAATAACACGGTCCAAAGCGTTATGCATATACTTCTCTACTAATAATAATAAGGAAAAGAACATTTTGTCGTCTATTCTCATAAGTATTGGAGCTACAAGAATGAGAGAGGGTGGAAGAAACTGTAAATGACGAGAGCTTTCCAACAAGGGGTAACATGCGTAGGTTAAAACATACTTTAAGTTAGGGGGAAAGGAGGGGAAGGGCGGGAAAATCATTTTTCAGCTCATAACTTCTAAGATATTGTAGCTATCGAAAACGTTTAAATTCAAAAATTGTTCGTTATGATAAGTCAATAATTCGCCTAATTTGAATTTTCTTTCTATTTTTATTTGTAAAGGAATTATGGGAAAATGAAAATTTCCACTACCATTTCCATCCCCTTTGAGCTGGATGGCCCATCCACGAACTCGACCGAGAGATTTTACATATCCTTCAACATCCTTCCAAGCTGGTTAAAATTACATCAAAGTTACTCACGGTTATCGTCTCACAAGATATGAAAAGGTATACCTATATATATATATATATATATATCATATATATATATGATATATATATATATATATATATATATATATGATATATATATATATATATATATACCTTATATATTATATATATATATATTATATATATATATATATATATATATATATATAACTTTTTTAACGAAAGGGTGGTTTTTTGATAACGAAGGGTGGTTTTGGGTTCTAGGGGTCATGATCGGTGAAGATCTGCAGAAATTTTCCGAAAGTCGTGTCATGAGAACCATTGCAATAGGTAGAGTTCCTATAAGGAATCTACCTAATAATATCAGATAATTGGCTATCCAAAGACAAAAAAGAACTATTTTCAGTCCATTCGCGGTCCAAGGAAATGATAGAACTAGACATAGGTGAAGGTGTTCCTAAATGGATTATGATTAGTTTGATTTAATATACACATGCATGTGCAATATTTCTTGAAGTTTTGTATAAGTAGAAGAAGAAGCTTGAAGTTATTGATTTACCTTCACAATCAGAACACCTCCTATTAATTAACTCCATAACATTTGCATTCTTAGATAAGGGGTTATTAAGTGGTTTCTTGAATAACGAATTGAGCATGATAAAAGTTTTGGATTCAAGGATAATAATGCTCTCGAAACACTTTATAAAACCGGTACAGTAATTTGAATGAAAAATGCTTATCTTTGGTTTGAAAATCTAACAATTCAGTCTAATAGTGTATTAGAATAGAGCAAATATTTGCAATTACAATTTTCTGTAGCAAAATAAGCATCGTCTTAAAAAAAGCTGAAACCAAAATTTTCTTTACAGAAAAAGAAACTTTGTTTCTTTTTGCAGTAAATGTAAGAAAAAAAATTCAGATATTAAAAACTTGACAAGAAAGACTGTTTTTAAATTCTTCAAAATGGAAGAGAAACATCTTTAGTAAGACAGAAATTTGCCTCATTGAAATGTAGTGTTGACTTTTCGCTTCATTCTGGAATCATTATAATGCATAAAAAGAAATAGTTTCAAAAACCAATTTCGGTTTCAAGTTTATTTTACTTTTTATTGCCCTCACTTCAGTAAACAAAGCTTATTTACTCGCTAGTTTCGATGACGTTCTCATCTTTGCAGAAAAGAATCAATTATCTTCGAACAATAACTTCGGCATAGGAGCATGCGAGGAACATAAAGAATTTTCGGATGGAACAGGAAAGTCTAATGATATGCTTGTTAAGAATTAAAAAAGTTCAAGAAAAAAATAACTCACTTGTTCTTGAAAAAACTTTTTGAAGACTACATTTTCCTGATTTTTTTCGAAACTCTTGTTTACCATTCAAACGAACGATGAAAAATTTATCTTAATTATAGTTATGGTTATAGAGGCCAATTTAAGCAAGTCGGTTTCCAACACTGAATTGTTCCATCATCTCTAGTTTTGCTTTGTGCTTAGTGAAATTACCAAAAAGTTCATTTTTCAGGAATAAGTTTAAAAATTTTAGAACAAAAGCCTAGAAGTTTAATGATTTTCAAAATTTTAGCTAAATAAAATGGTTTTAATATTTGTATAATGTGTTTTGGCAAACACCACAATAATATCTCTAAGCCTAGAATGGAAAAATCACACATTTCATATTATTATGACTCTCCATATATGACACTTTCATATTATTATGAAAACTCCTTTTAGGAGTTTTATTTTCTATTTTACATCTTCTGCGTTTCTTGCGAAAAGTTATTTCAATATATTGAAGAATTATTCAGAATTGCTTGAGACAGGATTTATTTCTTAAGCTTAAGGAAGTTAACTTCAATATACTGACCATTCCTGACGTTAAAAAAATAAAAAATACATATATTTTCCTAAAGGCAGTATCCGGTTGTAGTGTTATATCCGTTTAAGACCGAGCATATATTTTTGCTTTGTTTTGTGTCTATGTGTTTTCTGAATTAAATACTGTCAAACTGCCTCCTACTTCTGTTTTAAATTTATGAGCATATCTCTATTCGTAGAAATACTTCGTTGAGTGTAAGAATTTCTCTAGATTCAAATAAACTTTATTCTTTAATTTCAGTGTTCATTAAATAAAAATGTAACATTCTGTTACAAATAAACATTGATTCATCCCTTATCTCAAACTGAAGGGAAAATTCATAAACTTGAAAAAATTGTGCAAAAAATTATGGAAAAACGAATTTCTTTCTTCAGAAATGTAAAATTTAGCTGATCTGATGTTTATAAAAATATGACGCATCTTTTACTCAAGAAATTAGTTAAATCCATTTCTTACAAGATCAATAGAAACACTCAAAATTTATCTATGACACGAAGATGAAAGAACGAAATAGAAATGTGCAACATCCTGAATTAATAAAAAGAATGTCTATTCCAGATAAAATATTGGCAAATATTATTGTATAAATCCCAAAGAAGATAAATGCATTACTTTAATAGCTTTTCATCGAATATCAATCAATTTAAGCATAAATAGTTTGATTCCCTATTTTTTTATTTAGATGATAATTTATTGATCATTCTACATTGCATGCTTCTTGGCGCCATTTTAGCTACATTTTCGAATTATCAAACGCTTAAGAAACAGTTTCTGGGATGCATTCCTTGAATTCATACATTGAAATTTCCGTAAAAAATAAAAATCAATAAAAATTCGTCTTAAAAATACGTATTTCTTTCTAAATAAGAATTTCCAAGCATTTACCTCAATTTTACAATTCAAGTTATTTTTAAGACTCCATTTCGTGTAAAAGCAAGATGTTATCAAACATTCTTCTGAAAGTTATGCGTGTCATTGGAATACCAGGAATAATAGGCTCACAGAATACCGAAGAAAGACCAATACTAAACTATTCACAAAAGTGTTTTACAATCTGTTTTCTCATTGGCATTTTCTATTCACTTCTTTTATATATAATAGATGTAACGAACAGATGTGATGCTTTTTATTGCATAAAATTGGCCTTGTCCAGGATTTTTTTCCGCATATTTCAATTAGCAGCTTATTTTTCATTTTACTTGAGAAGAAAACAAGTACAAAGAATGCTCAAATTTTTCGCTTTTTTTGAAGGAAGATATGCCTCAATTCTGAGAAAAGAAGTGAAGATTTTTAACGCTATTATTCTTGTAATAATTTTAGCAAATTTGGTTCTAGTTACAGCTGTTGCTTTTCTTTACTGCAAAGAACCATTGTTTACTGATGAAGAGTTTAAGCGAATAACTTTCGAAATGGTGAATGTTACAAACTATCCACTGAAAGCAACATTCATGACGTGCTTTTTTCTTTCAACTGCGGTACTTCTCTCCGCCAATTCTTTGCTCTTCTCATTATTTTACATTTACTCATGCACTTTTTCGAGTAAAATACTTGATGAATGCGCTGCTAGACTGACTCGGATATCCACAAATGATAAATGTTTTATTTCTCGCTTTTACAATGAGTACACAATTATTCACTATTTTATATGTCTTATTGAATCAGCTCTGTCCCTTCAGATATTCTTTCTTATATGTTCAAACTTCTGTGACATATTTTCAATTTTTTCCAACGCACTAGGCTTTTATACAAACCTGAACGATCATTACGTCATTGTAAAAGTTTTGTATTCTACGCAAAGCTTTGTATTTTTTCTTTTAACAGCATATTCAGCAGCTGGTGTCTCTGAAAAGGATCAGAAATTGAGGAAAAGAGTCAAAGAGATTTCATTTACTTTGCGTTGTTTGGAAGATACTAAAAGAGATGGAAAACTGCTACTGGAATATATTAGATCAAAAGAAAAACTTATTTTTACTGCAAGCGGAATATTCACTTTGACGAAAAGTTTTATTCTTGCTGCCGCGAGTGTTTTTATATCTTTCAACTTGCTGCTACTTCAGTTGGATAGAAAAGGTTGAGAAAATGATTCATTCACGTAACATTTGTTATTAAAACCCACTTTCGAATTTAATCCTAAATTTGGATTGAGAATAAAATTATGCTAAAACAGTCATTCTTAAAATGTTTATTAGGGATGGTTTCCAATTTTACAGTGCATTCCTTTTTCATTTATTTTTGGGAATATCGAACAATTATCCTTTTAAAGATAAATTTTTTTCTAGTAATTATATAATTAAATAACTTAGAGATTAAGATATATGTAGGAAAATAAATTCAACTATTTAGCTTATTGGATGGCATTATATTTTGTAAATTTCTTTTATTAATTATTAATTAATTACTAAGTCATGACACTTCGTTACGTCTCATTGAAATATTTAGTGAAAACGTATGCTAACTTTAAAAACTGCATTTAAAAATTGATGAATTCGATGGATATATATTTCCCAAAGCCTTACAAAGGGTTAAATGAAAAATTAATCATGCAGTATCTCTATTTTGTAAAGAAGATTATTATTAAGTCACCAATTAAATGTCCATATATATACACTCCAAAAATGTGCACATAATATTTGTAAAGGGTATAACACAAAATATCATACACAGAAAATTGCTGGACAAAGTTTGGGTCCGAATGGCACGAAGAAATTTAGAGCCAGATATATTTTAGATATTTCATTATTTTATTTATTTAGATATTCTAAATAATTTGCTAAAGATCGAACAAAACTATTTGAACAATGATTTGAACATCATTCAAGCATTAGCTATCAGAGTTTAGCGAAAAACATTACAAAAATTTCTTTTTTCAAACAAATATCCATATCGAATTTAATGTATGCTTATAACGATCACTTGAACTTTATTTTTCTGTTGAAACAATTTCATGTGTTTCAATAATGAAATTATTTAAATTTTACATTGCATTAATTTAGCATCTTACTACAAAATTATTTTATTCCGTACTATTTTTTAATGGATTTAATTCATTTGTTGTCATTCTTACATTACAACTCAAATTACACATTGTCTTATATTGTGATGTACCGCCGTGCCGTTTAACTTCGTGTGTGATGTGCAATAAATTCCAAATTTTAGATTAGTTTATTTTTTGAAGCAACAGGAAGGCTATTTTGGGACGGACCTTGTAATTTTGAACAGCGGTCAGATGACAAGTACGACACCTGAAGTGTGCCAAGTGTTGTTGAATGCCAAGGATGTAACAAACTGCAAGCATAAAGTTCATAATTAGAGGATATTCAAAAGAAATAGCCCCGACCTAACTCGACGCCTTGAGACGCATCAGAAGAAACAGATCGCCACGAGTGTAACACGGGTAGTATGGTCAGTTACAAAACGCCATCACCGGCCCTGCACCAATCCCTCCTGTAGGAGGCGCGTCCCGCTAATGGGATGTGGCCAACACAAACCACACCCACCAGTACCAGAGAGGCGAGACATCTCTTGATTCTCCGACTGCTTCTCATCCACGTACTTGTGATGCCCAAATAGGACCAATTAAAGGATAAACGAAAATATAGACCAAGGCGATGCGTTATTATTTACGTTGAATCCAATGAGAGGCATTACTATTGTACTAGATGCGGACCGGTACAATAATTTATTTTGTATGTGTGGTATTTGCTTTTGTATGCATTTACTTCCTTTATATTTTTCATGATTTGTTTTTCTCTGCATATGTGTTTTCTGAATTTCATACCATAAAAAATTGCCACCTACTTCTAGTTTATGTCTTAAACTTTCCTAGCATATATATATTCCTAGAAATTTTTGCTTAAGTGTAAGATTCATCCTAGATTTTTTTTAATATTCTTCAATTTCATCATTCCTTAAATAGAAATGTATCATTTCTGTTCCCAAATAAACATTGATTAGTTCATTATCTCACAGTGGGAAAATTCCAAAATTTATTAGATATTTGTACAGAAAAATATACAAAATCTTATGCCATTCTTCAGAAATTCTAAATTCAACTGATTTGAAACCTGTAGCAAAATATTATACATCTTTTATTTATTTAATTAGTTAAATTCATTATTTACAAGATCAACAGAAACACTCAAAATTTATCTATCTCACGAAAAAAGAAGAACAAAATAAAAATTTGTAACCTCTTTAACTTATGAGAGGTTCTATTCCAGGTAAAATATATGCATGTATTATTTCATAATACATAATAAAGGTAAAATACATTACTTTAAAAGCTTTTCATCTAAAATCTATCATTTTAATCATTAATATTTCTCTTCCCAATTTCTTATCTATATGATAATTTTTTCATCATTACATATCCCATACTTCTTTGAGTCATTTTTTGTTATATTTGCGACAAATCAAACGCTCATTACATGGGTAATAGTTTCTGGGGTCCATTCCATCAGGTCATATATTTAAATTTGCATATAAAACTAAAATCAATTAAAAACTGAATGTATTATAAAATATTTCTTTCTAAACTATAAATTCGAGTCATTTAAATGAATTATCGAATTTAGGTAATTGTTAAGATCTGATTTCAAGAAATTGAAAGATGATGTCAAACATTCTTCTGAAAACTTGCACATCATCGGATACCAGGCTTGAAGAATACAGAAAAAAGACCAATACTAAAGTATTTACAAAAGTTTTTTACAATCTGGTTTCTCATTGGCATGTTCTATAAACTTATTTATAGAACATGAGTAGTATAATAGAGTTAAATATAATAGAGTTAACAAAAAGATGCGTTGATTTCCATTGTGTAAAATTAGCCTTTACCAGGATTTTCTACCGCATATTTCTTTTAGCAGACTATTATGCATTTTACTTGAAAAGAAACCAAATACAAAGAAAACTGAAATGTTTCGATTTCTTTGAACAAAGATCTGTCTCAATTCTGAGAAAACAAGTGCAAATTTTTAACGCTATTATTCTTGTAATATTTCTATCTAATTTGGTTTTAATTACAGCTGTTGCGACTCTTTACTTTAGCGAACCATCGTTTATTGATAAAGAGTTTAAGCGAATAACATTTGAAATGGTGAATGTTTCTAAATATCCACTGAAAGCAACACTTATGACGTGCTTTCTTCTTTCATGTGCGGCACTTCTCTGCACTACTTCTTTGCTCTTCTCATTATTTTATATTCACTTGTGCACTTTTTCGAGTAAAGTACTTGATGAATGCGCTACTAGACTAACTGGGATATCTACAAATGATAAATGCTTTCTTTCTCGCTTTTACAATGAGTACACATTTATTCACCATTTTATATGTCTTATTGAATCAGCCATGTCCCTTCAGATATTCTTTCTTATATGTTCAAACTTCTCTGACTTTTTTTCAATTTTTTCCAACGCACTAGGCTTTTATTCAAGCTTGAACGGTGTTTATATGGTTGTAAAAGTTGTGTACTCCACATTAAGCTTTGGATATTTTATTTTAATAGCATATTCAGCCGCTGGTGTCTATGAAAAGGATCAGAAATTGAGGAAAAGAGTCAAAGAGATTTCATTTACTTTGCGTTGTTTGGAGGATACTAAAAGAGATGGAAAACTGCTATTGGAATATATTAGATCAAAAGAAAAACTTATTTTTACTGCAAGCGGTATATTCACTTTGACGAAAAGTTTTCTTCTTGCTGCCGCGAGTGTTTTTATATCTTTCAACTTGCTGCTAGTTCAGTTGGATAGAAAAGGTTGAGAAAATGATTCATTCACGTAACATTTGTTATTAAAACCCACTTTCGAATTTAATCCTAAAATTTGTATTGAGAATAAAATTATGCTAAAACAGTCATTCTTAAAATGTTTATTAGGGATGGTTTCCAATTTTACAGTGCATTCTTTTTTCATTTATTTTTGGGAATATCGAACAATTATCCCTTTAAAGATAAATTTTTTTCTAGTAATTATATATTTAAATAACTTAGAGATTAAGATATATGTAGGAAAATAAATTCAACTATTTAGCTTATTGGATGGCATTATATTTTGTAAATTTCTTTTATTAATTATTAATTAATTACCAAGTCATGACACTTCGTTACGTCTCATTGAAACCTTTAGTGAAAACGTTTGCTAACCTTAAACACTGCATTTAAAAATTGATGAATTTGATCGATGTATATTTCCCAAAGCCTTAGAAAGGGTTAAATGAAAAATTGATTATGCAGTATCTCTATTTGGAAAAAAAGTTTATTATTTTAAGTCACCATTGAAGTGTACATATCTATACACTCCAAAAATGTGCACATAAAATTTGTAAAGGATATAAAACAAAATTTTATACACAGATATTTACTGGACAAAGCTCGGGTCCCAATGGCAAGAATAAATTCAGAACCAGATATATTTTAGATATTTCATTATCTTATTTATTTAGATATTCAAAATAATTTGCTGAAGGTCGAACAAAAAAATTTGAAGAATTATTTGAACATCATTCAAGCCTCAGCTGTCAGTGTTTAGCGAAAAACTTTACAGAAATTTCTTTTTCTAAACAAATATATTCATATCAAGATGAGCTAATGCTTATAATGATCATTTCACCTTTAATTTTCTTCTGAAAATTTTACATGCATTTCAATCTGAAGTTTGGCATCGTGCTACAAAAATACTATATTCCGTATAATTTTTTAATGGAGTCAATTTTTTTGTTGTCATGGTCACATTACAAATGTATATGTACGTTGCTTTATGTTGCGATGTAACGTCGTGCCCTTATCATCATATGTAATGTGCAATGAATACCAAAAACAAATTGGCGAGACGGCTTTGTTATGTATCATCTGAATACGCATTGATACTTTATTTCAGTTCTAAACGAATGCATATTAAGCTGTAATTTTGAAATATGCTATTAGTCAAGTGTGGAAAATAAACATAAAATTATTTCTCCAATCTGTACCTTTCTTAGACTGTTGTTTGTGTTTAAGGATCAATTTACTGAACTCATAAAAATTTACCTCCTTATTTTATTATTGTTATATAGTAAATCATTTGTCTTTATTATATTGAGGTTTAAGTTTTCTGCAATTACTGTTTGTGGGTCATCGCATTCCACCTTTTACGCAGGCCTCAATTTAGTCTGATGAGTGCATCATCATGAGTCATTACGTATCTTTTTCACTTTAGGAAAGCTCATGAAAAACTGATGTGATCACAAATCACATCATCTAATTTTCGATTACGCCGAGACAATATTGTGCAGATATTTTGAAGACAGTCATACTCTATCCTGACGCACGGTCCTCTATCCACGGTTTTTGTTAATGTAAAGTTTTCAAACTCTATCCTGATACACGTTTTCTGTTAATAAACATTTAACTTTTCAAAACACCCACAATGGTGCGTAGGCTTTTGTTTAGAGCAATTTTTATGTTTATTTGATTGATAATAATTAGTACTGTTATTCTAAACGTCTCTTAATTGCCAATAATTAATTGAAGGATATCCTTGAAAAGATTCCCGATTATACTATGTTGATATTATTCATCAACAAAAAGTGCAAACTAGAAGCAGCAGTTCAACTTTCAAGAATTGTAAGAGTGGGTCGAAACCCTTGCTCGCATTTCATGACTGAAACTTACATTTAACGCCAATACGATAAAATTCCAAAGATGTTCAAGACATGTTCTACGATGAGTTCTGTAACCCTATGCCAATCTAGTTAAACACACTACCCTAATAGCACAAGACGCCGTACAATATTGTTACGATATTTTCACGATATTGTACGGCATTCAGAATACCGGAGAACGTCGTAGAGATACCGCACAATATCTTGTGCTAATAGGGTAAACTATCGTGGAATAATAAGAAGTTATAATAAATGTTACTGGAAATGTATTAATGCTGCAGTAAAGCTTGAAAGTGCAATATCCGCTTATAATAAAAATATTTTAAGTTCAATGAATATTTATTTAACTTCATAATTCATCTGCCTTTAAGATATATCATTTCTCGTTACAGTTCACTCGCTTTGCTGAACGTTGAATAACTAGTAAAAACCCCGAAGTCTCACCTTCTAAGAACTTTATTTCCTTTATTTAATAAATGAGCTTGATCTAGAGTAACTAAAAATCTTGGAAGGTGATTCTACTTTCATAAAGCTTTGAAAAAAAGAGAAGGATTCTGCATAATTTTAATAGGCAATTTTGCTATTTTTGCGTTTTTCTAATCATTATTTTTCACACCTAAGTGCACATAAAGGAGGAAATGGATATATAATCTACTTCTACGTCTTAATATATTATTAGCAATTTAAGCGTGGACATTAACAGGAAAAGGTAACGCATGTCTATTGAACATGGAAAATACTTAACTTAGCAATGTAAATTGTGCACCGCATCCTGTCGGGATGAGAATTTTTTTCGAATAAATTCATTTCTTTAAAGTTTCAGAATCTCTACATCCTTCTATTTTCTAGTGCTTTCGACTTGAAGAAGAAATTAAATTTTCCGAAATAGATGTAAAATGATGTTTCTATTTGTTATATATTTTTCTTCTTAAGAAATAATCCTCTCAGTGAAGCAATGGAACCCGAACTGCGTTAAGGCACTGCTTTTTTTCCCATGATAAATAAATAATAATAAATTGTATAAACATCCTTAAAACAGCACGATTCTCGTCTAACAGGTTAGAACGTTCGGGCACTTATTATTTTGCGACTGCACCACTGAATCCTTTACATTACAGAACAAAGAATTTTTTTTCTTCCATAGTATTGAGATCATTGCGAAAAATAATTGCATACTGTCACATGGCATCGTGATTATTATTTAAATTTATTACGTAGAATATCAAACCTTTTATATAGTAACATAGCAATTAACACAAAAATATTTAATTCGATACCCTATAAGTGAAAAATGAAACAATCACTTCATGTGACGCCTGATGACCTCGTCAGGTTCTCGAAAGACACTGATACCTAAAATTCATTACCCGTGTTGGAACCACTATGTAGCCCAAAAGACTGTATAATTTAAAACTGAAACAAATTGCATATTCATACATTACAACTCTTTAATGACAGTTATTGAACTGCTTAAAAATCTCTGAAATCCAGTGAAGCTTTATTCGTTCAATAGATCATGGGAAACAACGGTCGTTTTCAAAATGATTAATTTAACAAATGCCTATTTCTGAATCTCGTATGAGGGAAGGATGGGAATAATTGGATATCTTATAGAGATTGTGACCAAAAAATAATCTAAAATCGAATTATTCTATGATTTTTTTGCCTTTTGTTTCACTTCTTCGTTATTTATGAGTTCTCAAATTGTATTTTGTATCTTATTTTTGGTAGTTTGGAATGTCTTCGGTAAATACACCAGTCTTAACAGCCTTTTGTTCTTTAAAAAGCTAAACGATCTCTTAGAATTTTAAGATCTTTTCTTGCAGTTAAAAATCAAATATATTTTTTAACTTGCATACATAATTCATCTATATATTTTTGCGTTTTGAAGAAGCGCTTTTTGATAAAGAATCTTCTTGAAGATAACAAAGCAATTGATTTATTTATAGCTAAAGCATTTATGACGTAAAGGCGATGTACAGTATGTTATTAGGACACTGCTTTGCCGTCATGGTTCTAATCCATGTAGATCCTAATAACCCTGCATTCAGTATTACTTCTATTTTCTGTTGGTGAGTATGAGAAAAACAATAAATATTTGTGTTATTTCTTCCTTTCATGTTATGCAGAAAAAATATCAATGAATACAATAGAAATAATAACAATGTTTTATATTGTTAATAAGATACGTCAGATATAATAAATAGCATGATTTAGAATACTAATTATTATTTGTTTCAGGGAAAAGTTGAATTAATAGAACCATATTAAATTTGAAAGATATTCAACTAAAAGATATTTGCAAAACGTTTATAATTGTTCAGTTATAAAAAGATATTCAGCTGAGAATGTGTTTGTAAAAAAATTTAAAATTGTTCATCCAGTCGTATTTCGCTTACTCGTTTTCTAATTTAAATACGCATTATAATACAAAATATCCGATCAAGTGAAAAATTTCCAAACTACCAATCTGCAAGCTATATTTCTTTTGACAATACCGAAATGCAAAAGAAAGAAGCCTTTTTTTAAATTAAAATGTTTCCGATTAAAAAATAAATTTATACTAAAATGAATCTCTATAATAAAACTCATCGTATGTATATATATGTGTTTGTCACAGCACCACTTCCGCCCTGCTGGAATTGAAGGACTGTAGGGTTAAATATTCCCTAAATCAGTACCTCAGGTTAAGGTGAGATAAAGCCTCCAAAATGCATTTAACAAATAGGTCAATTAACAATCTTGGGCATGTTGCTGAAACTTAGTGCTTATCTTTCTCATTAGCCGACTTGAAGTACTGTAGGGTTAAATATGCCATATTCCAGTCTCTCAGGGTAGGGTGGGAAAAAGTCTGAAAAATATATGCACAAATAGGCCGATTGACAGGCTTGACGATTTGGCTGCTTGGACGATTTTCATGAAATTTGGTACACTTACATCTAATTAGCCAAATAAAAATACTAGAGCAGCTAAAGAAAAGCTAATCCAATAAGTCAGGACAAGGTTGGGAAAAATCCTTAAATTAAATTTAATAAATTGGCACGAAATCTCATATAGCTGTGACAATTTTGATGGAACTGGTTACATATATTCCTCATAAGCTGACTAAAATTTATGTATATATAAATAAACGCTATTCCCCTTGGATTGCGTAAAGACATTTAAATGCATCTAACAAATGAACCAGTTGACACGAAATTTGATAAGGCTGTGGCAATTTTGATGACATAGGGTACATATGTTCCTCAATGTCTGCCTAAAAGTTCTGTAAGGGTAAATAAATGCTAATCCATTTCCTCATAGAATGGTGGGGAATAATCTTTAAAATACATATAAACCCTTGGCAGATTGGCATGTGCTGTTGGATATGGCTGTTGTGATTTCGATGAATTTTGCTACACAAACTTCAAATTATACAACTAAAAATATTGTAGGTGTAAATAAACGACAACCTAATCTCTGAGGTTCGAGTTGAACAAAATTGTTTAAATACACGATTCACTTGAAATTTTTATTCTTGTCTCCGTAGCTTATAACAATTTAATCCACAATCAAAAACTCATCCTACAAATATCATGTAAACGAAACTAACTTGCATATTTTTCCACGAAGAAGAAATATCTGGAAATGATTCGGGATCACAATTGCAACATATTTGCTAAAATAGGCATTTTATACACTTTATCTAACTTTTCCATCAAAATGAGTGTTAAAAGCTCCATGAATGCTAAAAAATGATTAAGAATGAATTTAACATGTCAACCCGAGTTTTAATCTCTATTCAACTGACATTTAATGACTTAAACTTTGGAAGAGCAGCCTCAATACAATGGATGACAAATTAGAAGCACAATTTGCCTTTTAGCGTGCACACACACAGAATTAGACACATTTCTTGAATTGCTTGACTCTCCCACATACGTCACTGTCTCTAAAATTTCGACTTGGTCTAATATAATTGCAATTACTGTACGAATCGGAGCCCAATTTATTTCCAATTAGAGTACGAATTTCGAACTCAGGTTCTTTGTTTTAATTAACTTCAGGAAACTTGCATGAGAATAAGCAGACTTTTATATTGTCTGTTTCAGCATATATGTGCGACGGGCTTTCTTAAAAAACGTTATTTCATTCTTGAAGAATTTCAGAATATTATTTGGGGTTTCACTCCACCATGCAGCTCTGGGTACAGACGTGAGATAGATAGTCTGCTCCACTGCCTTTGAAATTTATTTTAGAGGAACGGAAAGAGTCTGAATATTGCTGGAGAAAATTAACTAAAAGCTTTTATAAATTCATTCAGAGTTTCTGCGTCAGAGGAAAATTCCGAAAATCATATCTAATTTATTCTACGATCATAAGCGACAATAGAAATATTTTCCTGAAACTCATGTCGGTATTTATTTGGCTAGTTTTAATTAACTCTTTCATGATGCTGTGGAATGCTTAATTAAAAATCTCAATCATAAAAGATTGGTTTTTTCATACATTTCATTTAGTTGTTTATGAACAAAACATTGTAATGAGTAAACATGATCAATCCCCCTTGTTATTAAATTCTATTCAAAAAGTTGGCATATTGTTGTAAATTATAAAATTTGGTTGAAAATTTATCGCTTCTTTATAATTGATCAGTATAAAAGATATTCAGTGGTTGCCTTAAATGAAGTAAACGCTCACGTCTCGCAAATTTGCATAATAAAAACTAAATAACTTCAAAAATGATTTACTAAATATAATTTCAAAAATCTTATATGATTGATAATTTCACTTATCATTCTTCTATATTTTATGAGCCTATTTCGATACAAGAATCAAGTTATCGGATTAATTGAAGTTTAATCAATTCCCGTTTCATATTAAAGTTCAACTTTTAGGTGGGATAACAGATGCGGTGCAACCTCAGGAATTCGAACAACTTTTTTCAATTTCCTGAAAAGACTTTATTAAGCAAGTATATAAGCAAGGTTAAGCAATAGGAGGTATAAGCTGGGATTGTTCAAAAGCATATAATTTAATCAAGGATGAAATATAATACATTCCAGACAGAATTTCAGAAATTTCATTACTTATAAACAATTACTAAACTTTTAATATGCATATTTCTTTTTCAGTAGAAGTTTAATTAAAATCAAAGAAATTCAAAATTAAATTTAATTTTAATTCTCCGTTCACTTCCTTACTTTAATTAATTTTTTATATTAGAGTACATTTATAGATATTGCTTGACATTCCTGCAATATTTTGTTCTGTGTAATATGTAAAACAATTCAATGTTATATAAAATAATTATATCAGCGCTCTTTTATCTTGAAGTTTTACCCTCGTATTATTATGCACCGATTTCTTTATTTAATCTGTAAACAAGAATTATGAAATATTCCTTATTATTCAAAAATCTTGTATGATGGATAATTTCACTTATTATTCTTCTATATTTTTTGAGCCTATTTCGATACATCAAGCAAGTTATCGGATTAATTGAAGTTTAATCAATTCCTTTTTAATATAAAGTTCAACTTTGAGGTGGGATAACAGATACGGTGCAACCTCAGGAATTCGAACAACTTTTTTTCAATTTCCTGAAAAGACTTTATTAAGCAAGTAATATATAAAAAAAAATTAAAGTCAATTCCTACTTAGGTCAACAAAGAAAAATTTTATTTTAGAAATTTTTTTCTCCCTTAATTAATTAACTTTAATTAATGGATTAATAATTGAAAAAACTGTATTAACATCAAGTGTCATCCCCTACAAGTTTAAAAAAATGTATTTGAACTTTAGTGGATGAATGAAAATTATTATATTAAACATTGAAAATTTTAACAAGATATATAAATATATATAGGGAGAGTGAACTATTAGTAGGAATTGAAGACAAAAATAGACCTTTGTTTATCCATTCAAACGGGGAACTAAACATTTTTGGTTGCACTTGCCAACAAGAGATATTTTTCAGAATATAAAGTAAGTGCAAAAATGATATGTCTTGAGCAAATCTCTTGACGCGGACGTGATTTGAACAAGCAGCCTTCTGATATGGAGTCAGACGCGCGACCGTTGCGCCACCGAGTCCCGTTCCGCATTCCTTATCCCTACACCATGATCGTAGCCTGTGCGAGGCTCTAATAAATAAAATTAATTAATTCAATTTAATTGATGAATTAATATTTGAAAAAACTGCATTAACATCAAGTGTCATCTACTGCAAATTTTAAAAAATGTATTTGAACTTGAGTGGATGAATAAAAATTATTTTATTAACGATTGAAAATTTGAAGAAGATATATAAAAAAATATATATAGGGAGAGTGTGAACTAATAGTAGCAATTGAAAAATAATGAATAAATTGCAAATCATAAATAAAGCTAATGTTTATTTTTAACTTAAAAGAAACCTTTGAATTAGTATTTACGAATGAATACAGCACCTTAATTAGTAGAAAAAAACGGTTTTCTTTTTTTTTTACCGATGCTCTTTCAGTAATCTTTCACAGATAACTCAAAGTCAAGACTCTACTGCATTTGGTATATCAGGAATATTTTACAGAATTTCCCGGATAATCCAAATTTCCCGGAATCTGAACAAGGTTCAGAACAAATTAGTTCAGATTCCCGAAGTTCATCTGTAGAGGAAACTCGGGAGGTACATAGCACAATGAACATGGATGATGTAAGTCGTTAAAATCGGACGAATAACACGTTTGCAAAAATTTTTAATTTAAAAATACTTTACAGGGGCAGATTCACTTTACAGAATTCACAATACTTTGATAGACATTAAGACCAAGCTACGCATAAAAGACTCTATTGAAACTATTCTTTGCCCAATAACACAGGCGAGCGAGATGATCACCACAGACGGCCAGTTATTATATAGAACAGAGGAGTCGACAAAATAAAAATGAAATAAATCTTAAACCATAAAGAGCGAGTAAAAATATTCTTTTATGTCATATACACATTTTAGATTCAAACGAATATAATAAAACTAAAATGCACCACCTTAATAACTTTTCATTGAAAATCTGCCATCGTAATCATCATCTTTCTTTTGGTTCGGCCTCCTTTCTGAATTATCTCTTATTGATCATTTTTGCCTTTCATCACAAATAATTACGAATATACTTGTAATAGCTATATTGTCTATTACTTGCCAGTAATAGACAATAAAAGCTTTGGAGCTAGAAGAATTTAGTAAAAAGCTGTGTAGAGTTTTGAGAATCTATGTACTCAAATGTCTGTATGTTCGGGAATATATTTACATGAGAAACCAATATACTAATTGTAGATTTTCCACATTCTAACACAAGAATAAAGTCTTCAATTTCTTTAAAGAGTTTTTTGCATTATTGATGTTCCAGGTCCGCAAAGAGAAGAAGAAAATATTTATACACGATTTTACAAAAGTCCTTTATTTATTGTCTTAAAATTGGTCTGTTTTATAAAAGAATTTTACAGGTGGACAAGATAATGGAAACACCAATAACGAATACAGATAGCTTTATTAATAAGGAGTAGGGTCACATTTAACAGATATAACGACCTGAATGCATCGAGGAATTCAATTATACAAATTATAAAAGGCGTTTAATTCTTTGAACTCAGCAAGAATGGTATTTCCAGCGCCTGAAAGTATAGAGTAATTTTTCGTTCACGTAAACAAAATGGAATCGTCCTTTTCCTTATAGAAATGCCGGAAAGGCGACTCCCGCTGCTATGCGATTAATTGGCAACAAAGAAAGGAATTTCCTTAAATTTCTAAAATTAACCCCGGCGCTCGAAATTGCATGAATTCGGCCTAAGCCGAACAGGACGATTTGAGTCTCGATAGGACTCAAAGTGTTAAAGGAATAATAAATCAGTCCTTGTGAAGAAATATTGAATATTTCCGTAGAGACGATAGAAAAGGATATAGGATGCCGATTCACATTCTCCTGAAGAGACCTCAATGATTCAATAATGTTTAAGTCTGGCGACTGGGGCAGCCAAGGAAGATGTATGACTTCATCCTCATGCGCTCTAAACTAAGACTTGACAGGTGTAATTGCATGTTTTTGACAGTTATCTTTCTCCAGAACTCTATCCCTAGATGGCAACAATGTGTGCACAACAGGAAGTAAATATTTGACTAAGTTACTCAGAGTTATTCATCTTCCTGTGTCGATGATGGGGCCTGCAGAAAACCACAAGATCGCTGTCCAAATCATGACCGAGCCACCTCCATGCTTTATAGTTGGCTCCTCCATGCTTTATGCTCTTTGAACCATGCCTCGACAGGTCAAATTGTATGTATCGGAGAATTATCGTTCTGGAGAACTACATCTCCAGATGGCAACAATGTGTGCACAACAGGGTGTAAATATTTGACTAATTCACTCTCAGTTATTCATTTTTGAAGAAAACCAATAGATCGCTGTCCAAATCATGACTGAGGTACCGAAATGTTTTATAGTTGGTTGAAGGCGATCCGGTCGTTCTCCAGATGTTTACGGGTCTTTCTGAGGAACACAAAGTGAACATAACACCACAGCATACCCCGAACTCGGCGTCTAAACGGCACCCTGTCGGTTGGATGAGTATGTGTGAAACTTTATTGAAAAGCAAAAGCAAAAAAAAAAAATTACAACATTAGGATATAAATACACTTGAAAGGGAACATAATTATACATGAACAAAGAAGAATAAAACACACATTGAGGATTACAATCCGAGTATTACACACAAAGTGAACAACCATTAATCGAACCATATCACTTTATTCCATGTGCCGTTTGACAAGATGGAAGGACGCGGCATTACTGAAGACTACGTTCTACATTCATCTCAATCAGAAATTGCTTCGGAAATGCTACTCAGCAATAGATTCTTTTTGTTCTCGCAATTTCCATCTAACCTTCATACTTAAAACGGGAATATCCACATCCTGGTTGATTTCTGCAGTCATTCATGCTGCGGTCATCTTCTCTTTGGGTCACACAATCCTCTTTAACATTCGAAGGTCTTTTGCACTTAGTTTTAATTTTCGTCCACAGTTATTCTTGACTCAACATATATTCCTTTGCATACTGTATGCAGCCAAGATCTTCGAGTTGCATGTAGAGAAACCCCCACAATATTCATTGTTATTGTCACCGATCACCAAAGAGACGAGAGTCACCAATTTATCTGTTAGGTCTGACATTTTGCGCTGTAGTACAAAAAGGCTGTAAGGACAGTTTCATAACAGGCTGTTGACAACAGACTAATATCTCCATTACTTGCATATAGAAAAAGGGTGGTAACATATGCCTGTCATTAATACGGTACCTTTCCAACGCACAGAGATATTGACAGGTATTTTCATTAATTTTGGTACCCACTATATTTATAACTGATTTTAGAAACAAATGCTCTGATTTCTATTTTGCAAAAGTAGCCTTCTTTCGGATTTTCTTCCGATTATGTGTTTTTGCAACCCAGCATGCATTTTATTTAAAAGGAGTCATGCAAAAAGAATGCTGAAATGTTTCACTATCATTGGACAAAGATACGACTAAATTAGGAGAAAGAAAAGAACAAATATTTAACTTTGCTTTAATCGTACCAGATGTATAAAATTTGATTTCAGTTACGTGAATATATTGTATTTATTTTTACACGTTACGAGTTAATTTTTGTGGTATAGTTGGTGCTGAAAAAGATTATTTGGTGAACTTAAATCTTATTCCTACATTAAGGTATTATTTGTGTGTCAGATTACGGCACTAAATATAAAATAAAGTATTTTATGATATTTTCTATCAGTATATTCCCACATTTGGAACAATTGTTTAATTATTGTTACAGATGTTTTGTTTGTCCTTTCAGATTTCTTCATCCAGACAATTTTTTTTCTTTTGAAAATGTTCTATGTCATTTTTAGGAATGAAAAAAAATTAGACTTTTTTCATTTCAGTGAACAGATGCATAATTTCTGACACAAGAAAACTAATTAATCAACCACTTAAGCGTGAAAACGCATATTTCCATGAATAATAAATGTAGTTCGAGTTCAATAAGCAATTAATTAACCTTTAAAGTTTATCTGCCTTTAAGACAAATGACTTCGCGTTATAGCTCACACGCTTTGCTGAACTTTGAATAACTGGTAAAGGCTAGACATTCGGATATTCTTGGAACTTAATTTTTTTAATTAATGAATTCGATCTAATAGAACAAGATATCGCGGAACGTAACTCTGATATTAGAAATCTTTCAAAAATAAAACTTTTCAAAATATTTAAAGAGACTTTTGCTATGTTACTATTTTCTAGTCATTTTTTTACACAAATAAGCATACAGTAAGAGAATATGCCTACAGAGCAGATATGTATTCTGAATCAATATATTATGAAAAATTTCATCATGTACATTAAAAGCAGACAACGAAAACTTATAATTTTAGAATCTGAAAAAAGTTTAACTTAGCACTAAAAACTGTACATCATATCTAATGGGAAGTGAATTCTCTTTCGAAATAAATTATTTCTTTGAAAGTTTTTGTATTTCTATATTCTTTCATTTTCAAGTGCTTTTACTTGAAGAAGAAATTAAAACTTCCAAAACACCTACAAAGTGATATTACTATCGGTTAAGATTACTTTCTTGTGAAGTAATGCTTCTTCAATTATAAAACTATTTTTTTTTGTCACAGGCAGTCGCAAGGATATTATGCGAAATTATCTCATACCGACTTTACTATGAGTGTGTCACAAGGCATCACGACTACCTGTTACAGACATAAAAGGAAAAAAAAACATTTTTTAGCACTTTTAACTTTAGTTTTTTTTAGTAACTTCAATCAATATTTAGAGATGTAGTCTATGTAGTTTATATATGTTATTTCTGTTAATATTTTTATTAGAGAAATTTGAAATTATCCAATTCTTATAAACAGAGGTAACAATTATTTTCCTCGACGTTTTAGTACGGCAATAATAATTATCTTTCTAAGTAGTATAATTACAATATCCCATATCTTTGCTTGACAAACGCAAAATAATTTGACTTTGTTATTTACATTTACGATATCTTATATAATATTCTTTCTTATAAAACTTTAAAATAAAAAATATATTTTTGACTAATAACCATATATTATCTATATTTTCAACTACCATAAAAGTCGTTAAAAATGAAAAAGAAGCAGTTGTTTGCCGATTTTCTTTTTCTCAAGATTTCCCTCCATTTTTCCCATGATCGGATTCCTAGCTCCCGGGACCGGCAAAATGATCTGACATCTTTCTGTCAGTATGAGACAAAATGTCTCGATTTTTTCCAAGGAAAGAAAAGACGGAAATTCTTTTTTCTTTTATTTTCCTCCTTCCTTGTGCCATTTGATGGAAGGCCCCTATATTTTATCTACTCAAGAGTTGGGAGGTGTGTTGCAAAAGCAAAACTTGATCTCCAGGCAAAAAACTTACATGACTCCACTTCGAGGAATATTTGAGCTTCACATCATTTGGCAATATAAATAAAAATTTCACGTGAGCTTATAAAAATTTTTATTCATCAAATTTTGAAGGAAATACGGAAATATTCAGTGCATAAATTTGTGAGATAAGTTCTAAGATGTGATTTATTTTAACGCTGAATATATTAGTGAAACGGCTAAGATATTTATCCAAAGACAAAAATGAACGATTTTCAGTCCATTCAGTAAAGGTGTTCATAAATGGATTATGATTAGTTTGATTTAATATACACATGCATGCGCAATATTTAATGAAGTTTCGCATAAATAGAAGAAGAAGCTTGAAGTCACTGATTTACCTCGACAATCAGAATACCTTACATTAATTAAATCCATAAAAAATTTATCTGCATTCATAAATGACGGGTTAATGAGAGGTTTCTTGAATAACAAATTGAGCATGATTCAGGGATAATAATGCTTTCGCAACACTTTATAAAACCGGTACATTAATTTGAATGAAAAATGATCATCTTCGGTTTGAAAATCTAACAATTCAATTTAATAGTGTATAAGAATAGAGCAAATATTTGCAATTGCAAAATTTTTGAGCAAAATATACATCGTCCTAAAAAACAGCTGCAACCAAAATAAAAATATTTTCTTGACTGAAAAAGGAAATTTATTTCTTTTTGCAGTGAATGTAAGAAAAAAAATCAGAAATTAAAAACTGGACAAGAAAGACTGTGGTTAAATTTATCAAAATAGAAGCGAAACATCTTTGGTAAGACAGGAATTTGCCTTATTTAAATGCAGTGTTGACTTTTCGCTTCATTCTGGCATCATTATAATGTATAAAAAGTAATAATTTCAAAATAAAATTTCGGATTCAAGTTTTTTTCACTTTTTATTGCACTCACTTCAGTAAACAAAGCTTATTTACTCGCTTGTTCCGATGACGTTCTCATCTTTGTAGAAAAAAATCAATTCTCTTCGAACAATAACATCGGCACATGTACATGCGAGGAACATAAAGAATTTTCGGATGGAACAAGAAAGTTTAATTATATGCTTGTTGAGCATTAAAACAAGTTGAATAAAAAATAACTCACTTGTGCATGAAGAACTTTTTGAAGAGTTGCTTTTCCTCGTTTTTTTGTGAAAATCTTGCTTACTATTCAAGAAAACAATGACAAATTGGTCTTAACTATAGTTATGGTTTTAGAGGCAAATTGAAGCAAGTCAGTTTCCAACACTGAATTGTTCTACCTTCTGTAGTTTTGTTTGGTGCTTAGCGAGAGTACCAAAAAGTTCATTAGACTGCAATAAGTTTAAAAAATTTTGAACGAAATCCTAGAAGTTTAATAAGTTTCAAAATTTTAACTAAATAAAATGGTTTTAAAATCTGTATAATGTGTTTTGGCTAACACCTCACTAATATCTCTAATCCTAGAATGTAAAAATTATATCTTTCGTATTATTATGATTTATACCATGTAAAATAAAACTCCTCTTAGGATTTTTATTTTACATCGTCTGCGTTTCTTGCCAAAAGTTATTTCAATATAATGAAGATTTATTAAGAAATACTTGAGACAGGATTTATTTGTTAAACTTAAGGAAGTTAACTTCAATATACTGACCATACCTTAAATTACAAAAATAAAAAATGCATGTATTTTCCTAAAGGCGGTACCATGTCGTTGTGCTATATCCCTTTATGACCGAGCCTATATTTTTTATTTGTTTTGTGTCTATATGTTTTCTGAATTCCAAACTGTCAAACTGCCTCCTCTTTCTATGTTAAATTTGGTTAGCATATCTATATTCTTGGAAATATTTGCTTGAGTTTAAGAATTTCTCTAGATTCAAATTAACTTTATTCTTTAATTTCAGCGTTTGTTCCGTATTGTGTCGCTATCGCCAACTTTGGCGATGGAACTCTCCGCCACCTGGCAACCCTTGTAACCTCTAGTCAAGAGAGACGGCCATTACGCTTATGACGAACAGAATGAAAGTAATTCGAAACAAATACAGTCCGCTTCTCTATTACTACTGAAACGCCTCTCAACATAATGGTCCACCTCATGGAGGTAACGACCAGTTCCCTTATGGAATAAACGCTATACGCTTTCTTTATATTTTGATAAACAACTTATTGACCCTGTGGATACGCCAAGTTTCGTTTAATCATGACAAGTGAAACAGAAATGACTACATTATACCGCAAACGATTTAACATCAAAAGCCAAATAACAAAATTGGCCAACGCTCTTGTGGAAAAGACTGAACATTCCATTCCAAAACTACAAGCTCAGTTGGACATAGTGTCAAAATTACAAGAGAAATTTGAACTACTGAAGAACGATTATTATAAAATTACCAACCAAACTGAATTCACTGAAGTAGAGTCAGCACTTGATTCAGTGGAGGACGATCTTCTTAATTTAGAGGTAAGTTTGAAAACCTCTATAAATCAGTTAAAATGTAATGTAGAATCTGTGTCATTGCCCAACCAGTCTAAAGGAGCTCCAATAAAACTACCAAAAATTTCTCTTCCGACTTTTTGCGGGAGATTTGAGGAATGGAATTTATTTAAAACACAATTTAGCGATCTCATAAATGAAAATTCTCAGCTTTCTGATAATGAAAATCTCCATTATTTACGTGGTTCTTTCAAAGGGGAAGCTGAAATAATTGAAACTGCCGATGATGATTTTTCTTCGCTATTTAAAGCTCTTGAACAAAGGTACGAAAACAAAAGAGTTATTGTAGACTGTCATATCAAAAATATACTCAATTTGCAGGTTATGAAACTCGAATCTTCTGAAGATTTACGCATCCTATTAGATAAATTGTCTTAGACTTCGAAAGAGATAAATTGTCAAACTCGTTATTATTAAATGTGGTTCTGGATAAACAAGATCGAGAAACAAGAAAACAATTCGAATTAACATTAAAAGATAATGAAGTACCCGATTTTGATGCGTGTTTGGAATTTCTAGGAAGAAGATACCAAATCTTGTGCAGCATTCATAACAACAATCCTACGAAATCAAATTTTGAGCGATCAAAATCCTTTTTTATTAAATCTAATAAACAAAAAAAATGTGGTGCTTGTAATAATCAAACTCATTCATTGTTTCGATGCGATAAATTCAAGGCCATGAAATTGTCAGATAGAACTGATTTGGTGAAAAAACTTCGAGCTTGTTTGAACTGTCTGAGTGAATTTCATGTTATTTCCGCCTGCAATTCTAAAAGATCTTGTTCGTCTGCGGAAAAACAACATACCTTGCTTCATAAATATTCAACGTCCGCCACTGATCCCAATGTTCCCCCCCCTTCACTCGCGCCCCCAGTCGCTTCGCCGCCAGATGTGTGTTCGGTGCAGGAAGTCGTAAATAACTCAGAATCAAATTCCTTTTTGGAACATTCTCGCGCTTCATTCCATACAAATGGAAATTGTAAGAGTGTTTTAATTAATTCAGCGATAATCTATGTCAAAGATTCCCAAGGAATTAGAAAACCATTACGTGCAATCCTAGATTGCGCCTCGGAATCATCGTTTATAAGCTCAAACGCAGCTAACATTCTTGGTTTAAAGAAACAAAAAGTAAATATTACAATCAGTGGCTTGAATGACGCATCGATTAATATAAACAGAATGATATCCGCTCAAATCTCACATGCAAAGAATGATTCAAAATTGGGATATTGATTTTTTGCTCGTTCCAAAAATTAGTCATCTCTCTCCTTCTAAGGATATTAATGTAGCACACTGGAATATTCCTAATAATGTACAGCTAGCCGATCCAACTTATTCCTCAAAAGGTTGATATTTTGTTAGGCGCAGAATTGTTCTTCGTGTTCTTAGAAAAAGATAAAATTAAAATTGGGAATAACTTGTTTTTGCAATCTAGCTGTTTCGGATATATAGTTTCGGGTAACACTTCAGACGATAATTTTGATATTTCTACAAAATATTGTTTTTTGACTAAAAACTTAGAAGGTTTAAAGAAAACGCTTACTAATTTCTGGGAAATAGAAGATGTCGATTCTCAAAAAACTTGCAATAGTGAAGAATTAAATTATTGCAACGAACATTTCGCAAAAACACATTTTAGGAAAGCAGATGGCAAATATGTTGTTTTTATGCTATTGAAACAAGAATTCCCTGAAACCATGTTGGGGAACTCTAAGATTATTTCATCTTAAAGATTAGATCAGCTATGGACACGCCTAGAACGCGATCCTGCTATGAAAGCTCTGAACTCAGATTTTCTAAATAAATACGAATCTTTGCATCACATGGAAGAAGTGAAGGAAGATACCTATTTAGATGCAGGGTATTATCTCCCTCATCATGGCACTTTACGACCAGATAACAAAACGACTAAGTTACGAGTCGTATTCAACGCTAGCTATAAAAGTAGTAGTGGTTATTCCTTGAATGATTTATTGTACAAGGGAGGTGTGCTTCAGGAAGACCTATTCTCGATTCTGATTAGATTCCGCAAGCACATTTACGCCTTCACCGCCGACATAAAGCAGATGTTCAGAATGATTGAGTTAAGTGAATCTCAGACTAGGCTTTAAAAAATATTGTGAAGAAACAGCAAGTCATCACCTACTAAAGTTTATGAATTACAAACCGTCACATACGGGTCGGCAAGTGCTCCATGTTTGGCAACGAAAGTTTCGCAGCAACTCGCTTTGGATGAAGAAAAGAACTCTCCATTGGCTTCCAAGGTCTTACTTCAAGATTTTTATATGCATGATTGCCTCTCAGGCTCATCCGAATTTACAGAATTTGAGAACATCCAGTCAGAATTAAGGCAACGTCTTCAAAGAGGAGGAATGACGCTACATAAGTGGTGTTCAAGCTATTCTCCAACCACTACGCTAGAATTTCCACTTGACTGAAATTCCGAAGAAATACAGGTAAAGACTCTGGGCATGATTTGGAACAATGTAAGTGATACTTTTACTTATAAAGCGAACGTTAACAATAATCGCAGCTATACGAAACGATACGTCTTGTCCCAGATCGCACGAATTTATGATCCAGTTAGACTTCTTGGTCCTGTCATCTCCAAGGCCAAGATTTTTATGCAGCAACTCTGGTTGTTAAAATTAGACTGGTATGAAATACTCCCTCCAGACATTTCGCAACAATGGGAGAACTTTATTAAGACACTGCCTGACTTGGAGAAAATCAAGATACCCAGATGCTTTCTTGAGACCAATGCCATCCGTGTAATACTTCACGGTTTCTCTGATGCTTCTTCGAAAGGCTATGGGCTGTTATTTATTTTCAAACAGTGCCCATCGACGAGGAATCGAATTGCCGACTTCTTTGAAGCAATTCATGAGTCGCACCAACCAAGATCATGACGATACTTAGGCTCGAACTGAGCGCATGTCTTCTTCTGTCGAAGCGTACTCAGAAGGTCATATCAGCTCTAAAAATACAGATAGAGTCGGTGCAGTTGTGGTCGGATTCTACAATCGCTCTCGCGTGGATTAATACCTCTCCAAACCTTCTCAAGACCTTCGTCTGTAATCGTGTGTCCCAGATCCAGCAGTTAACCAAGGATTTCCAGTGGAAGCATATCCCATCATAGTGCAACCCTGCCGATATCATTTCCCGTGGACTGGACGTAAAGGCACTTGCAGCTAACGACTTGTGGTGGAAAGGTCCAGATTTGGAGAATTTAACTGCATCTACTCCCGACAGCTTACGGGTTTCCAGTTTTGTGACAGATGATTGATATTCCAACGAACTTAAAACGATTCCTAAATTGACTCTAAAATTAAATATTGACTCTAATTTCATAGATAATTTACTTGATCTCACTAATAATTTTCATAAATTAATTAGAATTCTAGCCTTTATTTTCAGGTTTATTACAAATTGTAAGTCTGGTGTGAAACAAAGGGATTCACTCACCCTTAAAGAATATGGTAAGGCAGAAATATTTCTTATTAATCATTTTCAGACAAGATACTTTGCTCCAGAGATAGCTTGTTTAAAAAAGGGATCACCGGTTTCCCAGTCAAGTGAGCTAAAATTTCTTAATTCTTTTATTGATAAAGATGGTTGTATTAGGGTAAGGGGTAGAATTTCTTACTCTAATGTCAGGTTCAACCAAAATCATCCTATTATTCTGCCTGCTGGTAATAAGTTAGTCAAACTCATATTTCAGTACTATCACAAAAGGGATTTTCATGTAGGTCAACAAGCCTTATTAAATATGGTACGCTTAAAATATTGGCCTCTTGGTGGCAGAAGCATAGCACGGAAGGTCGTTCATGAATGTGTAGAATGCTTTAAAAATAAGCCAGTTATGGCCAATCAGATAATGGGGGATCTGCCTCCAGAGAAAGTAACGCCAAGTTCGCCTTTTCAAAACTCAGGACTAGATTTATGTGGCCCATTTCTAATCCAATATAAGGGACAGAGAAATGGCACATATCAGAAAGTCTATGTTGTCATATTTGTCTGTATGGCAACTAAAGCAGTTCACATAGACTTTGTTTCAGATTTGACGGCCGACGCTATAATTGCTACTTTAAAAAGATTTTTTGCACGCCGTGGCAAAAGTTCAATTCTCTTTAGCGATAATGCTACGAATTTTACAGGTGCTTCAGCAGAACTAAAACGCCTATATAAACTCGTCATAAAAAATTAAATCATTGCAAACCTGTTAGCCCCAGAGGGAATATGGAAATTTTTGCCGCCTAGGGCACCCAATTTTGGTGGCCTCTGGGAGGCAGGAGTTAAATATGACCTTTATATACCTTTAAGTATGACCTCAAAAGAGTTGTAGGCTCCTCGAGATTAACGCTAGAGGAATTCTTAACTGTAATAGTTCAAATTGAGGTCATAGTCAATTCGCGACCTCTCGCTCCCTTATCAACTGATATAGGCGATTTCTAAGTATCCAGGCCATTTCCTGATAGGAAAACCCATAAATGCTATCCCTGAACCTGACGTAACTGACAAGAAGGACAACCTTCTTAATAAATGGCAGAAAACGCAGAAATATGTGCAAATCATATGGAAAAGTTGGCAAAACAGCTATTTAAGTAATTTACAACAGCGCACGAAATGGTTATTTAAACAGCCTAGTGTTATTCCTGGTATGATGGTTGTTATTAAAGACCCTCAAATCCCTACCTGTAGTTGGGTGATAGGTAGGATTATTGAGTCGATTCCAGGCCTTCATGGAAACATCAGAGTAGTGGACATACGCACGTCCAATGGTAGCTACAGGAGACCACCATCAAAAATTGATATTTTACCAATAAAAGTCAATCCCCTGCAAAATAACTAATTGTTTCCAATGTCAATTGTATTTTCTTTTTTGTGTGTGTGTATTTTCAAACAACTGTAACCTTGTAATTAATTAGTTTTTCTTGCGTTTATTTTGTATAATGTTATTTTATATTTGTAATATTTGAAATATGTAAAATATCTCAACGCCGCGTGGGTTGTTCCGTATTGTGTCGCGCTCACCAACTTTGGCGACGGAACTCTCCGCCACCTGGCAAACCTTGTCACCTCTCGTCAAGAGACAGCAATTACGCTAATGACCAGCAGAATAAAAGCAATTCGAAACGAATACAGTCCGCTTCTCTATTACTACTAAACCGCCACTCACCAGTATTCATTAAATAGAATTGTAACATTCTATTCCAAATAAACATTGATTCATCCCTTATCTCAAACTGAAGGAAAAACTCATGACATGGAAAAACTTGAAACATTTGTGCAAATAATAATGGAAAAACGAATGCCATTCTTCAGAAATTCAAAATTCAGCTGATTTGATGTTCCTAAAAATATGACACACCTTTCACTCAAGTAATTAATTATATCCATTACTTAAAAGATCAATAGGAGGACTCAAAATTTATGTATGCCACGAAGAAAAAAGAACGAAACACAAATGTGTAACATCCTGAATTAATAAGAAAAAAAATCTATTCCAGGTAAAATATTGACAGGTATTATTGTATAAAACACAATTAAGCTAAATGCATTACTGTAATAGCTTTTCATCGAAAATCTATCATTTTAATAATCAATAGTTTGATTCAATACTTCTTATTTTATATGATAATTTATTGATTCATATACATTACATGCTTTTTGTTGCCATTTTAGCTACATTTGCGATGAATCAAACTCTCGCGTAAGAAACAGTTTCTGGGATGCATTCCTTGAACTCATATATTGATATTTCCTTAAAAAATAGAAATCAATAAAAACCTCAATTAATTAGAAAGTATTTCTTTCTAAACAATCATTTCCAGGAATTTACTTCAATTATACAATTCAAGTTATTTTTAAGATTCCATTTCGTTTAGAAGGAAGATGATATCAAACATCCTTCTGAAAGTTATGCGTGTCATTGGAATACCAGGAATAATAGGTTTACACAATACCGAAGGGAAACCAATATTAAACTATTTTCAAAAGTTTTTTACTATCTGGTTTCTCATTACCATTTTCCATTCACTTCTTTTATATATAATAGTTGCAACGAACAGATGTCATGATTTTTATTGTGTAAAATTGGCCTTGTCCAGGATTTGTTTCCGCATATTTCAATTAGCAGCCTATTTTTCATTTTACTTGAAAAAAGAAACCAAGTACAAAGAATGCTCAAATGTTTCGCTTTCTTTAAAGGAAGTTATGCCTCAATTCTTAGAAAAGTAGTGCACATTTTTAACGTTATTATTCTTATAATAATTTTATCAAATTTGGTTTTAATTACAGCTGTTGCTATTCTTTACTGCATGGAACCGTAGTTAACTGATAAACAGTTTAAGCGAATGTCTTTTGAAATGGTGAATGTTACAAACTATCCACTGAAAGCAGCATTTATGACGTGCTTTTTCATTTCAAGTGCGGTACTTCTCTCCGCCACTTCTTCGCTCCTCTCATTATTATACATTTACTTATGCACTTTTTCGAGTAAAATACTTGATGAATGCGCTGCTAGACTGACGCGGATATCCACAAATGATAAATGTTTTATTTCTCGCTTTTACAATGAGTACACATTTATTCACTATTTTATATGTCTTATTGAATCAGCCATGTCCCTTCAGATATTCTTTCTTATATGTTCAAACTTCTGTGACATATTTTCAATTTTTTCCAACGCACTAGGCTTTTATACAAGCGTGAACGGTGTTCACATTGTTGTAAAAGTTGTGTACTCCACATTAAGCTTTGGGTATTTTATTTTAATAGCATATTCAGCCGCTGGTGTTTATGAAAAGGATCAGAAATTGAGGAAAAGAGTCAAAGAGATTTCATTTGCTTTGCGTTGTTTGGAAGATACCAAAACAGATGGGAAACTGCTCCTGGAATTTATTAAATCAAAAGAAAAACTTATTTTTACCGCAAGCGGAATATTCACTTTGACGGAAAGTTTTCTTCTTGCTGCCGCGAGTGTTTTCATATCTTTCAACTTGCTGCTACTTCAGTTGGATAGAAAAGGATGAAAAAATGATTCATTAACTCAACATTTGTTATTAAAACCCACTTTAGAATTTAATCCTAAAATATGTATTGAAAATAAAATTATGCTAAAATTGACATTCTTAAAATGTTTATTAAGGATTGTTTCCAATATTACGGTGCATTCTTTAATTTTTTTTATTTTTTGGAATATCGAACAATTACCCCTTTAAGAGCAATTTGTTCTAGTTGTTATATAATTAAATATCTTTGGGATTAAGATAAATTTAGGAAAATGAATTCATTTATTTAGCTTTTGGATGGCATTATTTTTTTGCTAATTCCTTTTATTAATTATTAATTAATTTCCAAGGCAAGACACTTCGTTATGATTTAAGATAATAAATTGGAACATCTAAGTATTCGTCTCATTGAAACATTTAGTGAATACTTTTGCCAAACTTAAAAACTGCATTTAAAAATTGATGAATTTAATTTCATGTATATTTCCAAAAACTTTGGAAAGGGTTAAATGAAAAATTCATCACGCATTATCTCTATTTTGAAACGAAGTTTATGAATAAGTCTCCAATGAAGTGTACAAATATATATAATCTCAAAGAATTTGGCACAAAAAATTTGTGAGGGATATAACACAAAATTTTATACACTGATAGTTACTTAACAATCTCAGGTCAAAATGGTACGAAAAAATTTAGAACCAGATATATTTAAGATATTTCATTATTTTATTTATTTAGATACTCTAAATAATTTCCTAAAGGTCGAACGAAACAAAATGAAGTAAAATTTGAACTTTATTCAAGCCTGAGGTATCAGTGTTTAGCGAAACACTTTACATCAATTTATTTTTCAAACAAATATTCCCATATCAGATTTAGCTTATGTTTATAACGATCAATTGAACTTTAGTTTCGTGTTGAAACAATGACATGCGTTACGATAATGAAATTATTTAAATTATCTATTGCATTCATTTAGCATCTTACTGCAAAATGACTTTATTCCGTGCAATTTTTTAATGGATTCAATTTTTTGTTGCCATGGTTACATTACAACTGTAATTTCAAATTGTCTTATTTTCTGATGCAACATCGTGGCTTTTAACTTCGATTCTGATGTGCAATAAATTCCAAAGTTTAATTTAGTTTGGTTTAGTTATATTAACCTCCAATTTTTGAAGCAACACGAGGGATATTTTGGGACGGACCTCGTAATTTTTAAACGCACTCAGATGACAAGGACAACACCTGAACTGCGCCAAATATTGTTGAATACCAAGGATGTAACAAACTGCAAGCATTAGGATCACAATTAGAGGATATTCGAAACAAATCGAATCGATCTAGGTCGAAGCCTTGCGATGCATCTGGATAAAAGGACTACCGCGAGGGTAATACGGGTACTATCGTCAGTTACAAAATGGCCATCACCGGCCCTGCACCATTCCCACCCGTAGGAGGCACGTCCCGCCATCGGGATGTGGCCAACACAACCACAGCCACCAGTACCAGAGAGGCGAGACCCCTCTTGCTTCTCCGGCGGTTTCTCATCCACATACTCGTAGTGCCCCCAGTGAAACCAATTAAAGGTTAAACAAAATTTCATATCAAGTCAAATGCGTTAGTCTTTACGGTAAATCCATTGTGAGACATTACTATTGCACGAGATACGGACAGGTACAATAATTTATTTTGTATGTGTCGTATTTGCTTCTCTATGCAGTCACGATTTGTTTTTCTGTGCATATATGTTTTCTGAATTTCATACCATAAAAAAATGCCACATACTTCTAGTTTATGTCTTATATTTTGCTAGCATATACATATTCTTGAAAAGTTTTGCTAAAGTGTAAGTCTGATATTAGATTATTTTAATATTCTTTAATTTCAGCATATATTAAATAGAAATGTAACATTTCTGTTCCCAAATAAACATTGATTAGTTAGTTATCTTACACTGGGAAAATTTCATAAATTTATGAAAGATTTCTACAGAAAAATATCCAAAACCATATGCCCTTCTTCACAAATTCTAAATTCAACTAATATGAAACCTATAGCAATATATTATACATCTCATACTTAATTAATTAGTTAAATTCAATATTTATAAGATCAATAGAAACACTCAAAATCTATCTCACGAAAAAGGAAGAACAAAACACAAATGTGTAACATCCTGTATTTATAAGAAGAAAATCTATTACATGTAAAGTAAATGCATATATTATTTCATAAAACACAATGAAGTTAAATTTCATTACTGTAATAACTTTTCATCGAAAATCTATCATTTTAATCATTAATATTTCTCTTCCCAATTTTTTTATCTATATGATAATTTTTTGATCATTACATATGCCGTACTTCTTTGCGTCTTTTTGGTTACATTTGCGACAACGCAAACGCTCACTACATAAGTAATAGTTTCTGGGGTCCATTCCATGTGCTCATGTATTTAAATTTGCATATAAAACTAAAATCAATTAAGAACTGAATGTATTATAAAATATTTCTTTCTAAACTATAAATTCGGGTTAATTATAGAATTACTTGAATTATAGAATTTATTTAATTGTAAAGATTTGATTTCAAGAAATTGAAAGATGATGTCAAACATTCTTCTGAAAATTATGCACATCTTCGGAATACCAGGATTAAAGACTACAGAAGAAAGACCAATACTAAAGTATTTACAAAAGTTTTTTACAATCTGGTTTCTCATTGGCATGTTCTATAAACTTATTTTAAGTATAATAGAGTTAACAAAGAGATGCGTTGATTTCCATTGCGTAAAATTAGCCTTTACCAGGATTTCCTAAAGCATATTTCTTTTAGCAGCCTATTATGAATTTACTTGAAAAGAAACCAATTACAACGAGTGCTGAAATGTTTCGCTTTCTTTGAACAAATATATGTCTGATCAGCCATTGTTTACTTATAAAGAGTTTAAGCGAATAAATTTTGAAATTCTGAAAGTTTCAAACTATCCACTAAAAGCAACATTTATGAATTGCGTTTTTCTTTCCTACGCGGGAATTCTCTACAGTACTTTTCGCTCTTATCATTATTTTATATTCAATTGTGCACTTTTTCGAGTAAAGTACTCGATGAATGAGCTACTAAACTAATTGAGATATCAACAAATGATAAAAGTTTTCTTTCTCACTTTTACAACGAGTACTTAATTATTCACCATTTCGTATGTCTTATCCAATCAGTCATGTCCCTTCAGATTTTCTTTCTTATATGTTCAAACTTCTCTCACTTTTTTTCAATATTTTCCGAAGCACTAGGCTTTTACACAAGCTTGGACAGTGTTTACATTGTTGTAAAAGCTGTGCACGACACACTAAACTGTGGATCTTTTATTTTAACAGCATATTCAGCCGCTGAAACCTATGAAAAGGATGAGAAATTGAAGAAAAGAGTCAAAGAGATTTCATTTACTTTGCACTGTTTAGAAGATACAAAAGATGATGGAAAACTGCTACTGAAATTCATTAGATCAAAAGAAAAACTTATTTGTACTGCCAGCGGAATATTCACTTCGACGAAAAGTTTTCTTCTTGCTGCAGCGAGTGTTTTTATAACTTTCAACTTACTGCTACTTCAGCTGGATAGAAAAGGATGATATGGCGAGATTCATTGAAATAACTTTTATTACAAAAATGCACTCTCAAGTTGAATCCCAAAATATGTTTTAAAAATCATTTATTCTCCAAAAATCATTTTTAAAATGTTTATAAGGGATGGTTCTAGTCTTATACTGAATTATTTATTTATTTATAATATCCATCAATTGAAGGAGAAATTGATCAATTATCTCTATTTTCAATCGAAGTTTGCATTGAAGTCGTGAAAGGAGTGTAAATATATGTAACCTTCAAGAATGGGGAAGATAAAATTTGTAAATGATCTGGCATACAAAATTTTATGAACAGAAAGTTACATGACAAAGCTCGCGTCCCAATGACACGAGAAATTCTTAAACCATTCTTATTTATAAATTATTACAGTATTAAACGTATTTAGATATTCTGAATAATTTTCTAAATGTTCAAAAAATGAGCAATTATTTTATCGTCATTCAAGCCTGACCTATCAGTTTTTAGAAAAAAACTTTACAGCAACTTCTTTTTCTAACAAATATATCCATATCAAATTTATCTTATGCTTATAACGATAATTTCATCGTTACTTTTCTTCTGAAGTCTTATATGCATTTCAATCTCAAATATTATTAATTTTCTATTCATTGAATATTATAAAATTTCTACAAAAATACTATATTCCATATTATTTTTTATGGATTGAATTTACTTGTTGTCATGGTCACATTACAAGTGTATATGTACATTGTCTTTTGTTGTGATGTAACGTCATGCCCTTTAACATCATACTTGATGTGCAATAAATGCCAAAAACAAATTGTCGAGACGCCTTTGTTATGTATCATCTGAATATGTATTGATGCTTTCTTTCAGTTCTATACGAAAGCATATTAAACGTAATTTTGAAACATGTTTAGTAGTCCATTGTGGAAAATAAACATAACATTTTTTATTCAATCTATACCTTTCTTACATTGTCGTTTGTGTGTAAGAATCAATTTATTGAACTCATAAAAATTTACTTCCTTATTTCATTATTGCTATATAATAAATTATTTGTCTTTATTACTTTGAGGTTTAAGTTTTTCTGCAATTACTGTTTGTCTTACATCGCATTCCACCTTCTATGCAGGCCTCAATTCAGTTTGATGAGTGCAACGTCATCACATCGTCATGAGTCATTACCTACATTTACCACTATAGGAAGGTTCATGAATGTTGAGCATGAAAAACTAAAGTGATCACAAGTCACATCATCTAATTTACGAATACGCCGAGAAAAAATTGTGTATATATTTTGAAGACAGTCAAACTCTATCCTGACACACGGTCCTCTATCCACGGTTTCTGTTAATATAAACATTTCAATCTCTATCCTGATACGCGTTTTCTGTTAATGTACATTTAACTTTTCAAAAAAACAATGGTAGGTAGGTTTTTCTTTAGAGCAATTTTTATGATTATTTGATTGATAAAAATTAGTACTGGAATTCTAGATGTCTATTAATTGCCAATAAATCCTTCAATCCTGGAACAAATTCCCAATAATAATGTCCTGATATTATACGGCAAAAAATGTGAAACTAGAAGCAGCAGTTCTCCTTTCAAGAATTGTAAGAGGGCGTCGAAAACCTTGCAGATGTTTCATAACTGAAACATACATTTAACGCCAATACCATAAAATTCAAAAGGTATTCAAGACATGTTATACGCTGTGTTCTGTAACCATGTACCAATCTAGTTAAACACACTAAACTATAGTTGAATAATAAGACATTCTAATAAATGTCACTGGAAATGTATTAATGCTGTAGTAAAAGTGATTACATATTACACATTGTATAATACCCAGAATATCCTACGAGCGAGCGCTCTTATGCAAGATATACTGCTTGCATTGGGTATCGTATTACATATTTCTATCTTTCTTTTATAAATTTACTTGCAATTTCTATTTATCAAATCTTTGTTTACTATTAAGCTAATAAATACAGATAACATAATCAAAACCTGCAGTTATTTTTTTAAAACTCGATGTATATATATGTAATAAGATGCACGATATGGCGTAGAAGTTGCGTAGGCGAGATAAGAGTTCTTTATTCGTGGCAGATGCTTGAAAATGACCTCAGTTACAGCAGCGTTTTATTTCAAAAAAGAATAATCTCCATCTTTGAAATCACCAATTTATTATGAAATTTTATTAAATGTGTAAAAGTTTCTATACAAGTACAAGTGATTTGGTTCTGCAGACATTTAAATTGCTTATTTAAAACATTTGTTTTTTTTTATCTCAGTTATTTAAAGTACACGATGTTTATTTGACCTATTTTTCCGGAACCGCTAAAATATGAAATGCAAAATATAAAATTTCTAGAAAACAATTTTTCACGTTTTTTTCCAACAAAATCACGTTTAAAACTATCAGAAGTCTTATTTTCAGACAACTTTCGCTTTTGTTGAGTGTCATCCCTCTTTTATTTCAAGCTAAAATATCTGGGTAATCTACGATACGAAAGTTCATTTTCATAAGAAAGAAATTTTACAATTTTTTTATGATACACCTAAAATTATGAGTTCACTCTCTTTATAAATCATATTTTGCCCACTATTTTTCATTCATTATTTTATATCAAAATATTTCATCAATTGGAAAAATTATTTAATTATTGTAGCAATTTTTTTCAGTCCAGCAAGATTATTTCCTTATCAAGTTAATTTTTTTTATCCTTTTCGAGGTGAACAAAAAGAATGTTTTAACATTTCTCTGACAAGATGTATAATATCTCACACAATCAAACCAATTAATCAAGCTTGAAGGTGCAATATCCGTTTATAATAGAAATATTTTAAGTTCAATGAATATTTATTTAACTTTTAACATTCATCTGCCTTCAAGATATACGATTTCTCGTTGCAGTTCACTCACTTTGCTGAACTTTGAATAACTAGTAAAGACCCTGAAGTCTCACCTTCTGAGAACTTTATTTTCTTTATTTAATAAATGAGCTTGATCTAGAATAAAAATAATCTTGGAAGGTGATTCTACTTTCAGAAAGCTTTGGGTAAAAGAGAAGGATTCTGCATAATATTAAAATGAAATTTTGCTATTTTTGCATTTTTTAATCATCATTTTGCACACCTAAGTGCGCATAAAGGAAGAAATGGATATATGATCTCCATCTCAATATATTATTAGCAATTTCAGCGTGGGTATTAACAGGAAAAGGTAACGCATGACTTTTGAACATGGAAAATACTTAACTTAGCAAGGTAAATTGTGCACCACATCCTGTCGGATGTGTAATCTTTTCTAATAAATTCTTTCCTTGCAAGTTTCTGAATCTCTACATCCTTACATTTTCTAGTGCTTTCTAGTAGAAGAAGAGATTAAAATTTTAAAATTTTCGAAATAGTGGTAAAATGATGTTTCTTTTTGTTATATATTTTTCTTCGTAAGAAATATTCCTTTCAAGAGTGTATTAAAACCCGAAGGGCTTTCCGGCACTGCTTTTTATAAGATAAATAAATAAGAAAAAATTTGTGAAAAATTCCTTAAAACAGTACGATTTTTGTTTACCAGGTTAGAACGTTCGGGCACTGATCATTTTGAGTCTACACCTCTGAATGCTTTATATATTAGAGAACAAAGATTTTTTTGTCTTCGACAGTATTGAGATCATTGCGAAATCACATGGGATCGTGATTATTATTTAAATTTATTAGATGGAAAATCGAATTTTTTATATACACTGGTGTAAAAAAATAAGGAAAATTTCGTAAAATTCGAGAAATTCAGGGAATTCTGGTTTCAATAGCATAAAAACAACATATTTGCCATCTGCTTTCCTAAAATGTGTTTTTGCGAAATGTTCGTTGCAATAATTTAATTCTTCACTATTGCAAGTTTTTTGAGAATCGACATCTTCTATTTCCCAGAAATTAGTAAGCGTTTTGTTTAAACCTTCTAAGTTTTTAGTCAAAAAACAATATTTTGTAGAAATATCAAAATTATCGTCTGAAATGTTACCCGAAACTATATATCCGATATATCTGGCTTTGAAGTTATGAAAGAAAAATTCCTCTGCGTCTCGCACATGCGCAGTAAAAAATTATTCAGTACAAACAGTCATATTTCCTATAATATTCAACGTATTTACTTCAAGGTTTAAAACAATACTTCTGTAACATCATGTCAAGAGTTCTGCAAATTTCGAATAATTTGAATGAAAACTCCGCATGTTATAATCAAAACACATGCGGAAAAATTTTGGATTTTTTAAAGAAACATTTATATCTTCCCGAATATTTGTGCTATGCTTACGAAAATGCATGTAAATATTATGCAAATTAAACCATAACCTTCGATTAAAGTTACATCTCGTTATCAGCTTTCTGTGATTCAGGATGGGTCAAACTTTATTTTCACATTCATCGCTTTCTGGTGGGCCCCCCCCCCCTAATTGCCCTCCTGACCGAATATTCACTGAAAAATGTGTATGATACTCGATTAAATGTCACACGATTGGCCAGAACATATTTCGAAGCAAGGTTTTCGTATTAATTGCAAATTTCTCGCATTTTACGAAATTTTCCTTAATTTTTTTACACCAGTGTAGTAACATAACAATTAACACAAAAATAGTTACTTCGTTACTTTATAAATAACTAATAAAACAATTACTTCATGTGACGCCTGATGATCTCCTCTTATTCTTGAAAGACACTGGTACCTAATATTCATTACTCGTTTTCAAACCACTATGTAGCCGTAAAGACTGTCTAAATAAGAACTGAAACAACTGTCATACCGAGATAATCAGTTTTGCAAAATATCATTAGTATTTTAATTATTATTCCATTACCTCTACTACGAACAGATGGACAATAATTTACTTTGCTGCCTATGAATGTAGGCGTCAGGATTTCAGAAGTTAAGGATCCAATCCATTTGCTCGCTTCATCAAAATTGATAGCGGTTTCTGAAATTACTTGCAGACGCGTCATTGTTTTCTTGATTAGTTTTCTCTCAAGCAATCAGCGTTTCCCTAAACTGACGGAATTTTGACTAGTTGTTTACTGTTTGACTTTTGATGAGAGATGCATTTCGAGTTGATTGAGGCAGTTACCGAACTCTTTAATGACAGTTACTGAACTGCTTAAAAATCTCTTAAATTCCGTGAAGCTTTATTCTTTGAATAGATCATGGGAAAGAACGTTTACAAAATAATTCATTTAACAAATGCCTTTTTCTGAATTTCGTATGAGGGAACGATGGGAAACATATCTTATACATCTTAAAGGAACGGTGGCAAAACAATAATCTAAATCTTCTATGATATTCTGCCTTTTGTTTCACTTCTTCGTTATTTATGAGTTCTCAAATTGTCTTTTGTATCTTATTCTTGCTAGTTTGGAACGTCTTCGGTAAATAAATCTGTCTTAACAGCTATTTGTTCTTTAAAATTCTAAACGTCCTCTAAGAATTTTAAGATATTTTCTTGTAGTTAAAAATCAAATATAATTTTTTTAACTTGCATACGTAATTTATCTATATATTTTCATGTTCTGATGAAACGGTTTTTGATAAAGAATCTTCTTGAAGATAACACAGCGATTAATTATTTATAGCTAAAGCACTTATGACGTAAAGGCGATGTGCACAATGTTATTAGGAAACTGCCTTGCCGTCATGGTACTAATCCATGTAGATCCTAATAACCATGCATTCAGTAATACTTCTATTTTCTATTGATGTGTATGAGAAACATAACAAAAAATATTTGTGTTATTTCTTCATTTCATATTATGTAGAAATAATACCAATATTTTACATTGTTAATAAGATACATCAAATGTAATAAATAGCATGATGTAGAAAACTAAATATTATTTGTTTCAGGGAAAAGTTGAATTAATAGAACCATATTAAATTTGAAAGATATTCAACTAAAAAATATTTGCAAAACATTTTTAATTGTTCAGTTGTTCAAAGATATTCAGCTAAGAAAATTTTTGAAAAACATTTAAAATTGTCCATACATTCGTATTTCGTTTACGTGTCTTATAAATTAAATATGCATTGTAATATGAAATCTCCGATCAAGTGGAAAATTTCCAAACTACCCATCTACAAGCTATATTTCTTTTGACAATACCGAAATGCAAAACAAAGAAACCTTCTTTTTTTAAAAAATTAAAGTGTTTCCGATTAAAAAATAAATTTATACATAAATGAATCTCTATAATACAATTCAACGTATGTTTATATATGTGTTTGTCCCAGCTCCACTTCTGCCCTATTGGAATTAAAGAATTGTAGGGTTAAATATTCCCTAACTCAGTACCTCAGGTTAAGGTGGGCTAAAGCCTCCAAAATACATTTAACAAATAGGTCAATTAACAATCTTGGCGATGTTGATGAAACTTGGTGCTGTTGTTTCTCATTAGCGGACTTGAAGTACTGTAGGGTTAAATATGCCATATTCCACTCTCTAAGGTTAGGGTGGAAAATGTCTGCAAAATATATGTACAAATTGGCCGATTGGGACGCTTGACGATTTGGCTGTTTAGACGATTTTCATGAAATTTGGTACACTTACATCTAATTAGCCAAATAAAAATACCAGAACAACTAAAGAAAAACTAATGCAATCCGTGAGGACATTGTGGGGCAAAATCTTTTAAATATATTTAATAAATTGTCAGATTGGCACGAACTCTCATATAGCTGTGACAATTTTGATGACATTGGATACATATATTTCTCATAGGCTGACTAAAATTTGTGTACATATAAATAAACACTAATCCCCTTGGATTGGGTAAAGTCGTTTAAACGCATCTAACAATTGAACCGATTGACTTGAAATTTAATACTGTCGTGGCAAAGAAATATGAGGAAATTATTCGAGACACCCATTACAACATATTAGCTAAAATATTGGTTTTATACACTTTATCTAACCTTTAAATCAAAATATATGTCATAAAGGCTCCATTAAAACACATTTATTCATTAATTTACTGCAGTGGCTAAAAATATACTTAAGAATGAATTTAGCTTGACAACCCGAGTTTTAATTTCTATTCAAATAAAATTTAATGACCGAAACTTTGTAAGAGCAGCCTAAATATACTCGATGACAAATTAGAAGCATAATTTGAATTTTAGGGTGCACACACACAAACACGCAGAATTACACACAATTCTTGAATTCCTTAACTCTCCCACATAAGACACTATCTCTAAAATTTCGACTTGGTCTAATATATTTAAAATTAGTGTACGAATCTAGTGTACTAGGTTCCTTGTTTTAATTAACTGCAGAAAACTTCATGAGGATAAGCAGTCATTTATACTGTCTGTTTAAACTCATATGTACGACGGTCTTTCTTAAAAAACGTGACTTAATTCTCAAAGAATTTCTGAATGTTTTTTTGGGTCTCATTTCACCATGCAGCTCTGGTCACAGTCGTGAGGAAGATAGTTTGCCTGCACCGTCTTTGAAATTTATTTTAGAGAAACGAAAAGTGTCGTAATCGTACCGTTGAATATTAACTAAAAGCTTTTATAAATTCATTCAGCGCTTTAGAAAACCCGAAAAAATATCTAATTTATTCTATGAGCAGTAACGTGAATAGAAATATTTTCCGGAAACTCATGATGTTATTCATTAGGTTAGATTTAATTAACTGTTTCATGATCCTGTGGAATGCTTACTTAAAACTCTCAATCATAAAATATTAGTTTTTTCATACTTTTAATTTTGTTATTTATGAAGAAAACGTTGTAGTGAGTAAACATGATGAATCTCCGTGTTCAATAAAATTCTTTAAAATTTATCAGATTAAAAGATATTCAGTGGTTCCTTAAATGGTGGATAAGATTAAAAGATATTCAGTGATTGCCTAAATAACTTCAAAATTGATCTATAAAATATAAATAGCAATAGGAGGTATTAGCTGGGATTGTTCAAAAGCATATAAATTAATCAAGGATGAAATATAATACATTCTAGACTTTTAATCTGCATATTTCATTTTCAGTATAAGTTTAATTATAATCAAAGAGATTCAAAATTAAATTTAATTTCAATTCTTCGTTCACTTCCTTACTTTCATTAATTTTTTATATTGCGTACATTTATAGATACTGCTTGACATTCCTGCAATATTTTGTTCTGTGTAATATGTAAAAAAATTTAATGTTATATAAAATAATTATATTATCGCTCTTTTAACTTGTTATCCTCTTATTATGATGCACAGACTATTTTTATTTAATCTGTAAACAAAAATTATGAAATATTCCTTATTATTCCAAAATCTTGTATGATGGATAATTTCACTTATTATTCTTCTATATTTCATGAAACTTTTTCTATACAGTAAGCAAGTTATCGGATTAGGTTAAGTTTAATCAATTCCATTCCATATTAAAGTTCAACTTTCAGGTGGGGAAACAAATACGGTGCAACCTCAGGAATTCGAACAACTTTTTTACAATTTCCTGAAGAGATTTTATTAAAAAATAATGGAAAAATTACAAATCATAAATAAAGCTAATGTTTATTCCTAACTTAAAAGAAACATTTGAATTAGTATTTACGAATGAATACAGCACCTGAATTAGTAGTGGAAAACGATTATTATTTTTTTACGTATGGAATTAAACCTTCTAGACGATGCGATTTGCCGCTTTCTCTTTCAGTACTCTTTCACAGAGCACTCAAAGTCAATACTCTACTGCATTTGGTATATGAAGAATATTTTACCGAATTTTACGGATAATCTAAATTTCCCGGAATCTGAACAAGGCTCAGCACAAATTGGTTCCTATTTCCAAAGTTCATCTGTAGAGGAAACTCAGGAGGTGCGTAGCACATTGAACATGGATGATGTAAGTCGATGAAATCGGACGAATAACACGTTTGTCAAAATTTTTAATTTAAACATACTTTACAGGGGCAAATTTACTCTACAGAATTCACAATACTTTTATAGACATTAAGACCAAGCTACGCATAAAAGACTGTATTGAAACTATTCTTTCCCCAATAACACAGGCGAGCCAGGAGCTCTCCACAGGCGGCCAGTTATTATATAAAACAGAGAAATCGACAGAAGAAAAATGAAATAAATATTAAACCATAAAGAGAGAGTAAAAATTTTCTTTTATGTCATATACACATTTTTTATTGAAACGAATATAATAAAACTAAAATGCACCGCTTTAATAACTTTCGTTGAAAATCTGTCATCATAATCATCAACTTTCTTATGGTTCGACCTCCTTTCTGAATTATCTCTTATTGATAATTTTTGCCTTTTATCACAAATAGTTACGAATATACTTTTAATAGCTATATTGTCTATTACTTGTCAGTAATAGACAATATAGCTTCAGAGCTAGAAAAATTTAGTAGCAATCTGTGTAGTGTGTTTCATGAATCTATGTACTCAAATGTCTGAAGAATAATGCAATGAAAATCGATGAGGAGTTGAAACTATTAGAGAAACGTGTTTGGACAAAATTTTCGGGAGTATATTTACATGAGAAACCAATATATCAGTCGTAGATTTTCCGCTTTCAGACACAAGAATAATGGCTTCAAATATTCTTTTAAGCGTTCTCTGCGTTATTGATGTTCCTGGTCCGCAAACAGAAGACGAAAATCTTTATACAAGATTTTACAAAAGTCCTTTAATTATTGTCTTCAAATTGGTCTGTTTTATAAAAGAATTTTACAGGTGGACAAGATAATGGAAACACCAATAACGAATACAGATCTCTTTATTAATAAGGAGTAGGTCACATTTAACAGATAATTGTATGTATCGGAGAGTTATCGTTCTGGAGAACTCCATCTCCAGATGGCAACAATGTGTGCACAACAGAGTGTAAATATTTGTCTAAGTCTCTATCAGTTATTCATCTTTCTAGGGAGATAATGGGGACTGCAGAAAACCAAAAGAACGCTGTCCAAATCATGTCTGAGCCTCCGCCATGCTTTATAGTTGGATGAAGGCGATCCGGTCGTTCTCCAGATGTTCACGGGTCTTTTTGAGGGACACAAAGCGAACAACCATCGAAAACGACTGTTCTTTCCCATGATCTATTAAACGAATAAAGCTTCACGGAATTTCAGAGATTTTTAAGCAGTTCGATAACTGTCATTAAAGTGTTTGGTATCTGCCTCAATCAATTCGAAACGCATCTCGCATCAAAAGTCAAACTGCAGACAAGTATTCAAAATTCCGTTAGTTAAGGAAAACGCTGATTGCATGAGAGAAAACTAATCAAGAAAACAGTGACGCGTCGGCAAATAATTTCAGAAACCGCTATTAATTTCGATGAAGCTAGCAAATGGATTTGATCCTTTAACTTTTGAAATCCTGACGCCTACATTCATAGGCAGCAAAGTGAATTATTGTTCATCTGTTCGCAGTAGAGGTAATGGAATAATAAATAAAACACTCCATTTTGCAAAATTGTTTATCTGGATATGAAACTTGTTTCAGTTTTCAATTAGACAGTCTTTTGGGCTACATAGTGGTTTGAATACGGCTAATGAATATTAGGTATCAGTGTCTTTCGAGAACCTGTCGAGATCATCAGGCGTCACATGAAGTGATTGTTTTATTTCTTATTTATAGAGTATCGAATTAAATATTTTTGTGTTAATTACTATGTTACTATACAAAAGGTTAAATTTATAAAATAAAAAAAATTTTAAAAGTAATTTTTAAAAAAAATTATAATTTTTTAAATTCCATGTAATAAATTTAAATAATATTCATGACGCCATGTGATAATTTGCAATTATTTTTCGCAATGATCTCAGTACTGTGGAAGACAAAAAAATTCTTTTTTCTGCAAAGAATAAAGGATTCAGTGGTGTAGTCGCAGAATAATCAGTGCCCGAACGTTCTATTATGGTAGACAAAAGTCGTGTTGTTTTAAGGAAGTTTTCACAATTTTTCCTTATATATTTATCTTGAAAAACAGCAGTGCCGGATCACTGTTCGCGTTCCATTACACGACTGAAAGGATTATTTTTTAAGAAAAAAAATTTATACCAAATAGAGACATCAGTTTACCTCTATTTCGAAAATTTTAATTTCTTCTTCCAGTAGAAAGCACTAGAAAATCTAAGTATGTAGAGATACTGAAACTTTCAAGAAATGAATTTATTAGAAAACATTTCACATTCGATAGGATGTGGTGCACAATTTACATTGCTATATTAAGTATTTTCCATGTTCAATAGGGTGGATCGAAAATTTGAAATTTGGATAAAATAATCGGCATAGGGTGCAAAAGTTGTCTTTTAAGTGTACTAGCATACACGCAAAATTTTTTCAACTTTGTTCAATATCTTCCGGTGCCCCAAGACACTTAAATATTCGCAAAAAACGATTTTTATGAAAATTTCGAATTAAAAATTAAAAATAAAAAATGTGTTAAAGAAACGATTTCACAGGAATAAACATAGAGGAAAAGGTGAAGGAATGATAAAAAATTCCAACAAAAATTGGAAAATTGTCGTAATGAAAAAATATCGTGTTTGTTCGATATCACATTTTGTAAGTGTACAAATTTCGATACATATAAATGCCAAAAAGACATGACAATTCCACTTTTTGCTGGATTGTTTATAAAATATCAAAGATTAGAAAGGAAAATGATTATTGGAGGAGTGGACGTAATTGCGACTAAAAGAAAAAAAGGAAAAGGGAAAAAGAAAACAGATGGAAGACAAAAGAATAAAACTTAAAATGGTTAAAACTGATGCTGCTCATGCTCAATCAATGGAGCTACTTGAGCTCAACACTATGTATTCCTCCACGTATACGTATACGGATGTAATTACCTTGGAATATCAATCACAAAATCGTTTAGATTTCCCTACCTTAGCAAGGGAATGTGATCCATACTGAATTTCAGATAGAGAAGTTGCTTCATTTGCCAGTGCTGTTTTACAAGACACTGGAATTGTACACGATTTTGCATGTGGTAGAACGCAATAAATTTCGTATACAGGGTAAAAAGCTTTAAAATGCAGTTGCAGAGTCTACTAAGTTAACAGTGTCTTGGTCTCTTTTAACCAGATTATATTTCGATGGGAGAAAAGACAACACAAAAGTGCTAATTAAGAAGGACACAAAGTACTGCCCAAAGACCGCGAAGGAGGAGCATTATACTCCTGTAAACGAACCTAACTCTGTGTATATCGGACATGTTAATGCTGCAACAGGAGGAGCTAAGGCCATAAAAGAAGCAATACTCAATTTTTTTTGTATCAAATAATATCAATTAAATGGGCTAACATTTCAATTGGGGATGATGGAACAAATGTTAATACGGGGCACAAGGGAGATATTATTCGTTTGATGGAACTGGTCTCTATAGACCATTACAGTGGTGCATTTGTTTGCTTCAAGCAAATGAGTTACCTCTCCGTCATCTACTAAATTCTTGGATTGTGCAGCAACTTGTCCTAAAGAAGTTTGTCGACCCAATTTGTAAAAAAATCAAATCCTGCCTTTTTCTTCAATAAGTGTGAAGAATATACCAGATAATATAGATAGAAGGGTTCTCAGCAATGATCAGCAATATATATATGAAATTTGCCTAGCGATATCACGTGGTGAATATTATTCTGACCTGGTATTAAGAAATCCTGGTTCAGTTGCTTACTCAAGGTGGATAACATTTGCAGGTAGAATTTTAAGGCTGTATGTGGTCACAGAAAAGCCATCTGACAATCTTATTATTCTTACAAGGTATATTATGAAGGTATATGCAACCTGTTTGGTTCCATGTCAAGATAAAGCCCTCCATAACAAAAGGAGAGCGGTATATTTGGAGACTTATCTCATTTTCTAGATATTTGGGACCAAATTTAAGAAATATGACACTTTTACTCAACGAAATAGATTCTTTTGTTATCCTGAAAATTTGCTATTGTCAATGCTTACAGATAACAGAGAGAATATAAGGTCTTCAGCGCTATGAAAACTAATTTGTGCTAGAAATGAAAACAGAGGATTATCAGAATAAGAATTTTTCAAGTACCAAAAAATAGACTTTAAAGCAAAACATTATTTTGCACTTATTAACTAGCAACGAGTTGGAGCTTTTGAACCACCTCTTTTGATAAATGTGCCATTTAAAGAAATTGAGCCCATGGTAAGTTAGAAAAACGGAGGAATGATCAAAATATCCATGCCATATTCAAGCTGCAGAAAGATGTTTTCGCTTAGTGTCTGAAGCGTTGAAAAGTGTATATGGAGAAAAGAAGAGACACGGCTTCATCTTGAATGGGATACAATCAAGAAGTCTTATCAAGCATTATAATACCAAAAAGGATTACATCCTTTAGAAATAGGTAAATCTTCAAACTAATAGAATTAAAAAATCTATGATGTAAGTTCACTTTTTATAAGTTTTGTGATTTATTGCTCTAACTATTAAATTTATTCTTCATGTATTATTATAAAATTATAATTATTTATAAGTATACTTTAATACTTGAATAATCTTTCAATTTTTCAAATATTTTGCATTAATTCACAATTTTTAATAGATATTTGTAAAAATGTCACTTTTTAACTTTCTCGAGGGCGTTTGAGCCACCAGAACATATGAATGAATTTGAATAATAATAAAAAAAACTTAAACTAATATACCCAAAACAAAACTTTCTTACCCGGCGCTAAAGGGAATTTTGAAAATATTTTTTTATAAATTTCAAAAAAAAAAAATTCTTTTTTAATTACTTATGTGGTGAGCTTTTGAGTTGTCGCAAATATAGCCAAAATGACGCAAAGAGGTGCGGGATATGTAATGATCAATAAATTATCATATAGATAAGAAACAGGGGAGAGAAAAATTGATGATTAAAATGTTAGATTTTCGATTAAATATTTTAAAGTAATCCATTTTACCTTCATTGTTTCTGAAGAAATAATATCTGCATATATTTTACATGGAAGAGATTTTCTTATAATTTAAGGATGTTACACATTCATATTTTCTTCTTCATTTTCGTGAGATAGATAAATTTTGAGTGTTTTTATTGTTATTGTAAATAATGAATTTAACTAATTAATTGAGTAAAATATGTATATACGTATGTTTTTGCATATTTTTCTTTACATATATTTCATAAAATTAGGAATTTTTCCCTGTGTGAGATAATGAATTAATCAAATTTTTATTTGGGAACAGAAATGTTACATTTCTATTTAATGAATGCCGAAATTAAAGGATATTTAAATAATCTAGACAGAATCTTACACTTAATCAAAAATTTCCAAGAATATAGATATGCTAACAAAATTTAAAACATAAACAAGAAGTAGGTTGCAATTTGACATGGTAAGAAATTCAGAAAACATATTTACACAGTAAAAAAATCGTGGAAAATATAAAGGAAATAACTGCAGAAAAAAGCAAATACGACACATACAAAATAAATTATTGTTCCGGTCCGTATCTTGTGCAATAGCAATGCCTCACAGTGGATTTACCGTAAAGAATAACGCATTGTTTTGATCTAAATTTTTGTTTATCCTTTAATTGGTTCCACTGGGGGCACCACGAGTACGAGAATGAGAAGCCGTCCTAGAAGCGAGAGGGGTCTCGCCTATCTGGTGGATATAGTACTGTTGGGTGTGATTGTGTTGTCCACATCCCGATGGCGTGACGTGCCTTCTATAGGTGGGATTGGTACAGGGCCGGTGATGTCCATTTTGTAACTGACCATAGTACCAGTGTTACCCTCGAGGTAACCAGTGTTACCCTCGAGGTACCAGTGTTACCCTCATTCAGATGCACCGCAAGGCTTCGAGCTAGATGGATCGGATTTGTTTTGAATATCCTCCAATTATGAATTTAATGTTTGCTGTTTGTCACATCCTTCGCATTCAGCTACACTTTGCGCAGTTCAGGTGTCGTCCTCGTCATCTGACCGCGGTTAAAAATTACGAGGTCTGTCCCAATATAGACCTCCTGTTTTTCGAATCGTTCGGGTCGTTAATATATTTAAACTAAACTAAACTTTGGATTTCATTGCGCATCCCATACGAAGTTAAAAGGCTCGACGTTACATCAGAAAATAAAACAATATGAAATTACAGTTGTAATGTAACCACGACAACAAATAAATTGAATCCATTAGATCCAATTGAATCCATCCATGCCTCCTACAGGTTGGGTTGTTGCAGGGCCGGTGATGGCGTTTTGTAACTGACCATAGTACCCGTGTTACACTCGTGGCGATCTGTTTCTTCTGATGCGCCTAAAGGCGTCGTGTTAGGTCGGGGCTATTTCTTTTGAATATCCTCTAATTAGGAACTTTATGCTTGCAGTTTGTTACATTCTTGGCATTCAACAACACTTGGCGCAGTTCAGATGTCGTACTTGTCATCTGACCGCGGTTCAAAATTACGAGGTCCGTCCCAAAATAGCCTTCGTGTTGCTTCAAAAACTAAACTAAACTAAAATTTGGAATTTATTGCACATTACATACGAAGTTAAACGGCACGACGTTACATCACAAAATAAGACAATGTGTAATTAGTGTTGTAATGTAAGAATGACAACAAATGAATTAAATCCATTAAAAAATAGTACGGAATAAAATAATTTTGTAGTAAGACGCTAAATGAATGCAATGTAAAATTTAAATAATTTCATTATTGAAACACATGAAATTGTTTCAACAGAAAAATAAAGTTCAAGTGATCGTTATAAGCATACATTAAATTCGATATGGATATTTGTTTGAAAAAAGAAATTTTTGTAAAGTTTTTCGCTAAACTCTGATAGCTAATGCTTGAATGATGTTCAAATCATTGTTCAAATAGTTTTGTTCGATCTTTAGCGAATTATCTAGAAAATATCTAAATAAAAAAAATAATGAAATATCTAAAATATATCTAGTTCTAAATTTTTTCGTGCCATTGGGACCCAAACATTGTCCGGCAACTTTCTGTGTATAAAATTTTGTGTTATATCCTTTACAAATTTAATGTGCACATTTTTAAAGTGTATATATATGTATACTTAATTGGTGACTTAATAATAAACTTCATTTCAAAATAGAGATAATGCATGATCAATTTTTCATTTAACCCTTTCTAAGGCTGTGGGAAATATACATCCATCAAATTCATCAATTTTTAAATGCAGTTTTTAAGGTTAAAAAATGTTTTCACTAAACGTTTCAATGAGACTTAATGAAGAGTCACGACATGGTAATTAATTAATAATTAATAAAAGAAATTAATAAACTATAATGTCATCCAATACGCTAAATAGTTGAATTTATTTTCCTACATTTATCTTAATCTCAAAGTTATTTAATTATATAACTACTAGGAAAAAATTGCTATTTAAAGGGATAATTGTTCGATATTCCAAAAAATAAATAAATAAAGAATGCACTGTAATACTGGAAACCACCCCTAATAAACATTTTAAGAATAACTGTTTTAGCATAATTTTATTTTCAATACATATTTTAGGATTAAATTCGAAACTGAGTTTTAATAAAAAATGTTACGTGAATGAATCATTTTCTCATCCTTTTCTATCTAACTGAAGTAGTAGCAAGTTGAAAGATATGAAAACACTCGCGGCAGCAAGAATAAAACTTTTCGTCAAAGTGAATATTCCGCTTGCAGTAAAAATAAGTTTTTCTTTTGATCTAATATATTCCAGTAGCAGTTTTCCATCTCTTTTAGTATCTTCCAAACAACGCAAAGTGAATGAAATCTCTTTGACTCTTTTCCTCAATTTCTGATCCTTTTCATAGACACCAGCGGCTGAATATGCTATTAAAATAAAATATCCAAAGCTTAATGTGGAGTACACAACTTTTACAACAATGTAAACACCGTTCACGCTTGTATTAAAGCCTAGTGCGTTGGAAAAAATTGAAAATATGTCACAGAAGTTTGAACATATAAGAAAGAATATCTGAAGGGACATGGCTGATTCAATAAGACATAAAACGGTGAATAAATGTGTACTCATTGTAAAAGCGAGAAATAAAACATTTTTCATTTGTAGATATCCCAGTTAGTCTAGTAGCGCATTCATCAAGTATTTTACTCGAAAAAGTGCATAAGTAAATGTAGAATAATGAGAAGAGCGAATAAGTAGTGGAGAGAAGTACGACACTTGAAAGAAAAAAGCACGTCATAAATGTTGCTTTCAGTGGATAGTTTGTAACATTCACCATTTTAAAAGTCATTCGCTGGAACTCTTTATCAGTAAACGATGGTTCTATGCAGTAAAGAACAGCAACAGCTATAGTTAAAACCAAATTTGATGAAATTATTACAAGAATAATAACGTTAAAAATGTGCACTTGTTTTCTCAGAATTGAAGCATATCTTCCTTTAAATAAATCGAAATATTTGAGCATTCTTTGTACTTGGTTTCTTTTCAAATAAAATGAAAAATAGGCTGCTAATTGAAATATGCGGAAAAAAATCCGGGACAAGACCAATTTTACGCAATAAAAATCATCACATCTGTTAGTTACATCTATTATGTATAAAAGAAGTGCATGGAACATGCCAATGAGAAACCAGATAGTAAAAAACTTTTGCAAACATTTTAGTATTGGCACTTGTTCTGTATTCTGTAATCCTATTATTCCTGGTATTCCAATTAACCGCATGACTTTCAGAAGAATGTTTGAAATCATCTTCCCTTTACACGAAATGCAGTCTTAAAATAACTTGAATTCTATAATTGAAGTAAATTCATGAAAATGATTGTTTAGAAAGAAATACTTTTTGATGAAATCAGGTTTTAATTGATTTCAGATAAATTTGATAACTTTGTATCTAATTGAAGTAAATGTCCGTGATAGAATGTTAGAACGTAAGACTTCGATATAATATTTAACTCTTTACTTATTCTTATTTCACCTACAACATTCTAAATAAGAATTCACAGAACGCTAAGCAAAATTCACACGACTCGTAGTCATAAAATTCTACATCAATATTTATTGGCACAGAAATGGTACGCAGTTGCATGAAAACGTTTAATTAAATGTATATGGATCAATAGACGGTTTGTAGAAAGGAAATATTGACGGAAAATGTTTTCTTCCGAATGACGCATTTCTGGTGGAAACGCATTAATGCAAAAAATTCAATAAATCAATGTATTCAATTTTTTCTCTTTCTCGTTAATCATTGTACATGAAATGGCGAATTATTAGAATAACTTTCATAGAAATAAGCTTATCAATCTTTAAATGTCATTTCAGACGATCAGGCCAAAGCAACAAAATAATTACATTTGACAAAACTAAATTTAAAATTATACATCATCAATGGAAACATTTTAAATTAAGCTAATAATTCCATTGAGCTCAACGGAATAATACCAACCGTAATCTTCCCATTTCTTAAGAACACAAATTGTCTCATATTTTTAGTCTGCCGTTTCTTCTGCCTTGCATAAATAAACTTTGAGTGTTTCAATTTACTTCATTGAAAACAAAGTTAAAGTTATTGTTCAAATTTCATTACAGTATTTTCTTTCTAAAATAATTAGATTTCGCAATGTTAATAAGGATTGACAACTTTTTAAAGCAATCTCTGTTTAAACTTTACAGACATTTGTAAATATATTTTTTAGTTTCTATTCAGTGATAAATAAATAATTAACGAATAAATATTTTCAACTTTTTATCAACTGAAACTTTGTTGAACTTGTTTTGAAAAATTATCTTTTCTTCCAACTGCTTAAGTTGTAGTTGATATTAAATTCCAAACATTACTTTTGGTTTCTAAACTTGTGCCAAAGTTGGAAAATCTTAATGATTTCTGCCGATATCTCCAAAAATTTTAAATTCCAATTACTTCAGCGTCTTGAAATCCCTAGAGATATGTAATCATACAGATTTACGAATTATGTTACATTGGAACTCTCTCTTGCCAATATTTAGAATCTGCGGATATGTGTAGGAATCTTTGTCTCACGCAGAAAACTGTAAAGGATTATTATATAATGAGTTAAATTATAGTGAAGAATGAATTTGTAAACGCTTAATTCCTCCTTTACAACTTTTCAACAGATAGTTTAAAATTTTGCTCCTTCTATTATTGGGCAACATGATGTTTATTTAGTTTAGTTTAGTTTAGTTACTTAATCATACTCCTTTGGTAACGTAAAAAGTATGTTTCAGTTAATTAAGTTTAGTTATATTAACATCCCGTTTTAAAGCAACATGAGGGTTTTTTGGGATTCACCTCGTAATTTTGAACCGCGATCAGACGAAGAGCATAATCTCTGATCTGGCACCCTCTTTTCATGCATCCTCACCACACCAGCGGCAGGGCGTTTGGCACCTACGTATGATTTAGTTTGCAATAAGTCAACGTATACGGCGGATCGTGAATGGAATTGACGATCCGCCACTATGCCACCCTGGCCCCGATGTTGATTTGGATAGAAGCCATTGTAATCTGCATTGTGTTTGTATAGCAAACATACATTAAAATATTTTCCTAAAATAGTGTGAAGACTTATTAAAAAAATAGGAATAGTTAACCTTTAAAACAACAACGAGAAGTAATATGAAAGAAAGAGCAATATAGCGTGAGCTAAGCACAATTCAAAACAATTAAGCACAATCAAAGATATCTTTGCATGCAATTTTAGTAGAGAAAAGAGAAGTACATTCTCTTGTCTTTCAAGGACTTGTACGTTAATTATATGGTCAATTTAGACAGTCTGCGGAGCATCCTTTTCTACACTTCCCTCATCAGGAAAACACAAAGGTATTTGGTATGTTATGAAAGAGCAGGAAATGTTATGGCAGATGTTGCTATACAGAAGAAGAGGATATCTAGTCAGTGGCATAGTCACCATGGGGTACAGATGCAACATGAACAGTTTTTTGTGGGATGCCATTTTTTTGGGGGGGGTACAATTTTTAAAGCAAAATATGATGCGGGGGTCTATAAACGTAACCATACCCTAGCACCATTTGTGCTTACTAAGCTACTGATATCGACTGGGATAAAAAATATATTATTCTCTAAGCGCCACGTACTCTTACTACGCCACTGGTTATAAAAGACAAAACATTAAGGAATTTTTGTTACTATTTAAAGTCAACTACGGTGAGGGAACATAAAAAATTCCATGCCACAGGCATTGTTTCAACAGTGGCGGCTCGGCAGCTCAGAAACAAGCGGTGCTTCAAAAGTTGTATAGACTTAAGTTGTAGGAAATTTTGGGCTGATGATTTTGGTATATAATGATGATTTACTAAAAATTGATAGTTTTTGAGTTATAAACAAAAAGACTGGGTTGAAGAAGGCTTTTTTCATGTTTTTTGGCTATAACTAAAATTCCAACGAAAAGTATAGGTGGCAAACATCGGATTCGTTATTAGCACCCGAAAAAACAAAGCAAGAAAGTACAACTCCTCCAGAATTGGATTTTAATAAAATCTACTTAACTACTGAGAAAAAGCGAAAAAAAAACCAAATGAGGAAGACGCGCCAAACGAAACCTGGGAAAATGCAGCCCAAATGAATGCAATTTCAAGCGGAGAAAGGATTGCTTTTCTCCCCTTTCGCGTTTCTCATTGCATTAATTTCGGATCCGTAGGAGGGGCAAAATTCTCTGCAGCTCTTGTCTGTCTCTGTCTTAATTCTTGGTTTATTTTCCGTCTTTCTTTTACATTTTTTATTATTTTTTACCATTTTCATTGATCACTGAATTCTCAAAGTGGAAAAGTAAACCGACTAGAATAAAAACGAAAATAAAAAAAATTAAAATAATTTCAGGGAGATCTGCAGCTTTGAACCTTTTATGGAGGAGCCGCGCCACTGTGTTTACGCAAACTAAGTAGTTGATGTTGACGGTGGCAGAGCGAAAAGATCATGCTATGACCCGGGCACCATTTACCCTAGCTACGCGACTTTGGGATCTATTCTGGTACCCCCGGTTGGGTTGGGAGTTGGCTTGGGTTCCGTTGTTAACGTGCAGAACCCAACCCAACCGGGGGTACCAGAATAGACCCCTTTATCAAGTAGAGTATCTCCTGCGAAAAGAATGGAGCTCTCTTGGCATAGTAGTACAATATGTGCATACTGAACTTAACGCAGAGTTAAAAGTTCAACTGGGGCAGCATTTTTATGGCCCGAAAATAAAGGGTAATGTGTTATTCAAAGTTAAAAAATGAAATTTAAAAATGGCTTTGATACTGCTTGTCTCCTATTGACACCTTGTATGCAAGCTTGAATGCACTACTTATTGTTTTATTATCTAAGATGCCCTAATTTCTATTCTTTAACAAGTGAAAATGTTTTGCAACAGCTCTCGATGTTGAATATCTTTCAAAATGAATATGGTTCTTGAAATTAAATTTTAGTTAGGAGAAAATGGATACGAATTAGTGAATGAATTTTTATTTGAAAAAAGTTGAAGAAACACTTTATATTGCGCAGCATTCTATATTTGAAATGTGTTTTAGATTGAGTTAGAAAGTTTACTCAAATTTAATTTAGCAGCATTTTGATTCACACTATAATGATTTCGTCATGAACAGCCGAATTAAAAGCTGAAAAAGTGAGCCCTTTATAATAGAGAGTTTTCAATAAGCATTCCACTTGATGATGAAAGAGATCATTAAAAGTATCTAAATAAATAGCGACATGAGCTTCCGGAAACTATTTCTGCTAAAGAGCTCATAGAATAAATTCCGACATTACATTGTGGTTCTAATTCTGCGGATGAGTAAACTAAAAACTATTATATTTTTAATTTATTAAGCAATGCATCTTTGCAAAGTTTTGGTCATTAAATTTCGGTTGAATAGTACTTAAAATTCGAGTTGTTTTACCAGTTTATTTGATTAAATTTACTTTTGCACTTACAAAATTATTGAAACATTGTGTTTAATTAGAAATTTGACTACTCATTTTAATTTAAAAAATTACGAATTCTAAAAAATATCTAAACATTAACCTATAGGACGGATAAAACTCGTAATTTTGAATGAAAAGTTGATAGTTTCCACCAAATTGTTTCAAGGACTTTTATTACTATGATAATGGAATTCCTTTTATTATAATTATTTTCGACTTTATAATCTTCCTTTATCCACTGTTATCTGTATTCGGATTTGTACAGATGCATGAATTATAAATTACGAGGCATTTAAAAACATGAGTTCCTAAAGTCTCTATAAGTATTGCTTATGAGCTTATAATCATCAAAAGTTGGCAAGAATAGCTTGATTCTCATGCTCATTAAAAATAGTTTATATGGATTGTCACGGAATTAAAATAAAGCAGATGCATTTTTCGTCCATGTTGAATTAACACTTTCATGTTAATAGAAAAATATTACATTTTCTGTGTAAAAGCAATTAAAGACCATAGTTCAACTTCTAACCAGAAGGAAATAAGAACAATTAGCAGTCCATTGTTACTCGAAATGCAGCAAATCAACTTTTTTCAGAAATGAATAAAATGGCTTTGGATCACTTCCACTATGGCTTCTTTATATAATGTGTTGTAGTTACACTTGCTGAATTTCGAAGAAAGCGGTCAATATGCCATTATTTTTAATTGAATTTTCTTTATTTTGCACTTATACCGTAAGATTTTTATGTTATAAAGTTTCGTATTTACAAAACTAAAGTAAACCAAATCCATGCTTTGTCCATGTTGTATTAGCACTGTCAAGGTGGTGGAAACATTTTATATTTCCTGTGTAATAATGATTGAAGTCCATAGTTCAGTTTGTATTCTGCAGGAAAAAAACAATCAAAAGTCCACACTTATTTATAATGCAGCCTTGGGATTTGTTTGCACAGAAATGAATCTCATGGATTTGGTTCATTTCAACTCTAAATTCTCCATATAATGTCTTGTAGTTTTAACTGCACTATAATCATGGTTGCGAAACGTCCTTATCTATAAGAGATAAGATTTAGAGTGTAATTATTTCATTTTGCACTTTGACGGAAAGATATTTCGTTTCATGATTTTCGTGAAACAAAGAAAGAATACACGCATGCAAGGATTCCATAAAAGAAAAATTTGGCTTCATCAGTGAATTGAATTTATTAGTGAATACGATCAAGTGGAAATTTATTTATAAATAGCTTGCAAACCTATGGCGAAAAAATATGCTCTGAGACAAATTAGGTAACAATCAACTGTAATTCATAATTACATCAATGATGGTGTTGCTTCAATTAATTGGTGTTTTTCATAAATTACGCTTAATAATATCTCTGGTTTTATTCAAGTCAATATTACAGAAAGATCAGAAATAGAATTGTGATTCAAACAAAATAAACGAAAAAAAGAAATCGTAATGGGAAAAGAAACTAATAATGAACATATCCAAAATAGAACTAAAATGAAAAATGCATATGTACAAAAAATGTAAGGAAATGTAACAGAAAACAGAAGTAATAACATTAGCAAGAATTAAGAAACTGTTTGTATAATTCATTGCTTGCCTAAAATTAAACATCACATCTCGTTCTTATCCAATTGAAGAAGCAGCAAGTTGTAAGATAAGAAAACACTCACTGAAGCTAGAAGGAAACTTTTCGAAAAGGTGAATAATCCATTTGCTGTGAAAATCAGCTTTTGTTTTGATGTAATGAATTCTAGCAACAGCTTTCCGTCTCTTTTTGTGTCATCAGAACAACGCAAATTAAATGAAATCTCCTTTATAACTCTCCTTAATTTCTGATCTTTCTCATAGACACCAGCGGCAGTATATGCTATACAGAAGAAAGATACAAAGTTTACAGTCGTGGTTACAACTTTGGAAACAATATAAACACCATTATTCTTTGTGTGAAATCCAAGAACATTGGAAAATACAGAAAATAAATCTGAGAAGTATGAACAAGTAAGAAAGAATACTTGTAGAGACATCGCTGACTCAGTAAGGCATGCAAATTTGTGAATTGCGGTGTACTCGTTGCGAAAGTGCGAAATAATTCTTCCATCATATTTAGAAACCTGCTTTAGTCTAGTGACGCATTGTTCTAGTATTTTACTTGTAAAAACGCACAAAAAAATGTAAAATAATGAAAATAGCGAAGAAACAAAAATTGCAAGTACAGAAGTAGATAGAAAAATAAATGTCGTTAGTATTACTTGCAATGCAAAGAATGAAGTATCAATTTGCTTAAATGTTGCGTGCTTAAAAGTTTCATTTCTAACCGAGGGCTCCATGCAGTAAAGAACAACAGGAGATATAAATGAAATCAGCATCGATAAGGCCAGCATAATTGTAACGATATTAACGACTTGTAATTGCTTCCTCATAATTGAGCCATATCTTTTTTCCAAGACGAGCAAGCATTTCAGCATTATTTTTACTTGATTTCTTTTTAAGTAAAATGTATAGTAGGTTGCTAAAATAAATAGGCGAAAAAATATACGGGAGAAGCCTGCTTTCACACAGTGCAAATCGGTACATTTGTTTCTTACATCAATTACAGACAAAATAAATTTATAAAACATACCAGACTGAAACAAAATAACAAATAATTTGCGAAAAATATTGAGTATCGGCTTTTCTCCTTCTCTTTTCAGACCTGGTATACCAACAATGCTCATAACCTTCAAAATAATGCTCGAATTCATCTAATTTTCTGGTGTATGTGGATCGATTGCAAATAAATTTTTGTTCCTAATTGAAGTAAATTTCCGCGATAGAAGGTTAGAAAGTAAAGCTTCGGTATAATATTTAACTCCTTACTTATTCTTACTTCATTTGTATCTTTCCAAATAAGAATTCACACAACGCTAAAATAAAGTCACACGACGCGTAGTCGAGAAACTCTGCATCTCTAGAAATGGTTTTCTCCCTGTCTGCACGGAAATGGTACGCTTAATATAGTTATATGGATCAATAAATAATTTATTAGAAAGGAGATACTGACGGAGAATATTTTATAATGAAATGACAGATTATCGATGAAGACATTTTAAAGTAAACATATTAGTCCAGGCAACGAAGGAAAAATAGAAAAAAAAATTGTGTAGTTTTGAAATTTGGCACAGTTGTAAGTATTAGTGCCCTAAACAACATACTAAAAGTCCCCGACCTGTACAGGGGGATTTAAAGGGGCCTTTTCAGTTTTTCTTAATTATCTCGAAAACTATGGATTTTAGAGAAATATTCTTAATTACAAAAATAAACTGCATTAAATTTCCTACAAAAAACGTCCTACTTCTTTATTTTAGCATCAATAGTTTAGAAGATATGGCGAGTTAAAAAAGTGAGTATTTCTGAAATTCCGTATTGTAATGGTAAAATTAATAAAAAATGCCGAAATAACAACCTTCAGAAGCACCTCATGCCTATATAATAATTTTATAAAGGTAGTATTGTATGTGTTGAGAATAGTGGTGGTGTCGGGGCGGAGGGGCACAAATATATTTGATGAACAGTCGTGATCCCTTCCTCCCCTCAATCCGTTTCTCTCCACAAGATCAATTCTAGTCGAGTCAACGAAGGAAAATGGAAAAAAAATAAACGGTGTAGTTTTGAAATTTGGCACAGTTGTTGAGAATAGTGCCTTAAACAACACACTAAAATTCCCCTACCGTGGGGTTTACGCGGGGGTACAGGGGGGTTAAAGGTGGTGTTTTCAGTTTTTCTTAATTATCTCGAAAACTATGGGTTCTAGCGAAAAATACTCAATTACAAAATTAAACTACATTAAATTTCCTACAAAAATAGTCCTTCATTTTTTTCTTAGCATGAATGACTTAGAATATAGAGAGATAATTACAATAAGTGATTGAAGAATCTAGCTTCATTTTTAAGAAAGAAAGTTTTTATTTGAAATTGTCGGCTATCTATTATAACATTATATCTATAACATAATATTATATATATATAATTATACATACCTACATAAAAATATGCATAAACACTTTTGACACTTGTTCGTAATTAAATTTCATTCGATTTTTCGACTTCTCGATGAAGTTCGAACTCCTCTTCTCCTAGAGCAGCACCATTAGTACAGATACTATGATTGGTGCCACAAACAGAAGAGCATTGTATGCCAGCTTTCCAGCATCCACTTCTTCCACAACACCCAGTTGTACAGCGACAAAATATGGAGACAAAAAAACTGTGCCAAATTTCAAAACTACACCATTTTTTTCTATTCGTCGATTTTTGGCCTTCGTTGTCTGGGCTATATAGTTCCATTGTGTTCAACGGAATAATGCCAACCGGTATCTTCTGAGGTAAAGATTTTATTTCTCTTAAGAGTTCAAAGCGTCTGAAATTTTTAATTTGCCGTTTCTAATGTCTTGTATAAACAAACTTACAGTGTTTTAATTTATTTCAATAAAAATTTAACAATGTTTAACTTGGAATGCAAATATATATTATTAAGTTTTCCTGTTTATATAATTGGGATTCTGTTCATAATGATTTTAAAGCAAATTCTTTGCAATTGATCTATAAGATTTTTGTAAACTTTTGCGAATATTTCTTTTAATTTTCATTCAGAAATAAATCAATAATTAATCTTCAGAGAAACTTTATGTTTTCATTTGTTGGACATTTGTTGAACTTCGTAAGCTTTTTAAAAATTATTTCATCTTCGGATCGCAAAAGATGGGGTTTGTAGTGAATTCCCGATTTTAAATTTGGAATCAGAGTCGGCGTCAAACTGAAACACACTTGGCAAATTTTTGACAATCTTTGTTACAATTCCAAAGTCCTGAGATATCTAGACATCTGTAATTTTTGTGAAATACGAATTTTAATTCGAGCTGCTCGATTTCTTTCTAAGAGCTCATTCCAATATTTGGAATCTTCAGACATGGGTGGGAACGTTTTGTCTTTTTCAACATACAGCGAAAAATAAATTTAGAGTTTAATAACCCGGTACTTTAGCATTATTATAAGGCAACATTGTGTTCTTTTTGATATACAAATATGTGTTGTCTTGCGGTCTGCAAACGTGCTTGACTGGTAATTACACATAGCAGAATTTTCTTAAATTACTGTGATGGCTGATTGAAAAATAACGATAGTTAACCTTTAAAAAATTAAGGTGAAATAGCATGGCTAAAATAGCATGAATGAAACACAATACAAAACGAATATACAAAATCAAAGGTTTCTTTAGATGCCGATTTTAGTGCAGAAAAAATATTAATATAATAATGTCTAAAATAATGTCTTTCTAAGATAATATCTGTGGTCCCCCTTGATTCTCTGATTTCTAGAAATCTGTTCCCATGATCGGTGGTATGGGTTCCCTGTCTGAGATGCGTCTTATCTCCCGCAACGAAGCCCTCAAGAATGGTTGTTGCTCGAAGGTTTTGGAGTGGCTTGACCGTTCCGGTGAAATGTCGGTGAAAGCTGGTACAGTGAAGGGCAGAGAATCGACGGATTGAGACCTCAGTACAGCTCTTACGGACTGTTATATATTGTGCAGGCATCATAGGAAATGGAAAGACTTGTTCGAATCCAAACGACTACAAATCCGGAAGTATGAACTCGAGTTATCAAGTCATTGATCGTGGAAGAGGCTTAAAAGACTAGGAAACCTGACGTGTCAGAAGACTGAAACGCCCGAGTTCCTTTTTCAAAGACAATAAATACTCTCAACCCCGTCAAAAACCGTAACGACAGCTTGCTTTATGGGGTCGATATCCAAACCCAGACGTTGAATATCCGATGGTTATTAACTCTTTAGAGACTGAATTAAAATCCAGGTTGATTTTTAATTACTTTTCCGGAAATTTCACTTTTCAATACTTTAGTTTAAAGATATAAATAATCTTCATCAAAGATATAAAGAAAATATTTTTATATATAATTTTCTAGCTGGCAGAATTGACCACTTCTGATTATGCATACATTCTAGACATAAAAATAGAATACAATGATTTCCAGACTGAATAATATGAAAGGTATTGAAAAAATATTTTTATAACTAATCGTAGTTATGAATTCAACTTAAACAACAAACTTATTAATTAACAAAAAGATATGAATTCAAATGAATAAAAAAGACATTTAGCTCAAAAAGGGAGAAAGTTAAACTTTACAACTACATTCCATAGTGCTCTGGGGAGTATCTACCCCTCTCCTTTATTTGAACTAATTCGAATGCAGTCTTGTATTTTCTCCACATTATGGCCATGTAACTGAGTTTTAACTGTATTGCAATGAGCATCATTTTTCTGCAGCTAAAAACAACCAGTAAAGTTTGGTCGTGGTTGAAGTCCATCCTTTCTTGCTCCAGTTCGAAACCGAAAACTGTGCTACTCCGCCCTGCCTAAACATCCAGGGACCTTTGAATGAGATTCACTGCAATAGCTCGAGTACACAGGTTGGAGTTCTAGTAGCCATCTCCGGCCAAGGCCCGATTGTTCTCGTAGGAGGTACGCACTACCACTGGAGGTGGTAACACAACCTCACCATTATTGTACCACCAGGAGTAACGAGAACCCAATTACTTATCTGGCGGCTTCTCATCCATATACTCGTGGTGCCTCCTATCGGGGAGTTCCCCAGTTCGTAAAAGGGCAATCATATTTTCTCGACAGATGAGTGAGTTGGTTATGTTTCCTGTAAGTTCCTGTATGCAATAGCCATACAACAACAACTACATTTAGCACATTTGCAAATAAATTCCTACACTATTAATTATTGCGAAGCTTTGAAGGTAGCTTGGTGTTTATGCTGGTACCTTTTTCTTCTGTGCATGAGAATATCTTTTAGTCATCTTGATTTGAAGATGAAAGAATTAATTAGTAAAAAAGTCACAACAAAATTATCATTCCAGCGATACAAATATGCTTATCCATCATATTTATAATTACCTCAGATTACAGGTAAAAATTATCTTTCCTTCAAAAGTAAAGCATCACTTCATTAGAAGCAGGATAGGATTCCTCTTCATTTTCCCATTTTGTTTCAGTAAAAATTAGCAATAAAAGGCCACTCAATCGCAAAATTCCTTCTTTCACAGAACAGTGGTGATAATTATCCAGTTATCCCATTTGGGAACATGGAAGTTCAATGAATTATATCATTTGCACTTTAATGAATTATCGCATGAATTTTCTTATTTTTATTATTATATCTTATATGCTATTAGAAACGTGGACGTTTTTAATTATGTTTATCGTTTTTCAGAAATTTTAGATTGTTTTTCAGAAAATTTAGAACGTTTTTTAAATTTTATGTGAATTTGATATAAGGCGAGCAAATGGATTGGATCCGTTAATTTCTGAAATCCTGACGCCTGCGGTCATAAGTATCAAAGAAATTACGGTCCACCTGTTAGTAGTATAGGTACAGGAGTAATAACTAAAACACCCCATTTTGCTAAATTAAACAAAGATTCAACTCTTAATTAGACAATTGTTTCCACTACATGGTGACTTGAACAATGATAGTGAATGTTAGCTATCGATATCCTTCGAGAACGTGATGCGTCATGCATTACATGAAATGTTTGTCTGTTTGTTGTTTAAAGAATACTAACCATCTTAGGCGACCAGCTTTCCGCCTACGGAATTAAAAGTGTGTTGCTATGCTTGTTGGCGAAATATTTAACGTTCGTAGAGGCTGAGGAACACTAGGGAGGTTTTGTTTAGGGAGTGACAGGGATTTCTTTTCAGCTGGGTGGAAGATTAAATATGCAGACCCTTCAGACAGCTTCTGAGGTAAACTATTCTTATTTCCCTTATTAACAGCAAACTTAACAATCGAAAATTAACGGAACAATGGAATAATACTAATTTCTTGGCGATTAAGATCCATATGTATTAGAACCAAGAAATGTAAGCGAATTCCTAATGTCTTACTGATAAAGAGGAAATGCAATTATTTTATCTACAAATAAATACCTGGATATTTACTACGATAGAAATCTCTGATAAGCATATTTTTTTAACAAAAATTCTTAAAACTGTGCTTATAAATTCTGTTTGTTAGTTGGAAAAAATTATGTTTAATTTTTAGCTGTGGGAAAACACTTATATAATTCTAAAAGATAATTCAGCTTTTTAAGAATAAGGAATTGTAAAATTGTTTCGCTTACTAAATTACAAAAAATAAAGAAATAAAAGATAAAATAAGACCAGCTGAGAATTCTCAAACAATGGAGAAACTAAATAAAATAACACTCTGAACGAATATTTAGATTTTAGATTGTGTTTAAGCTCAGTCTTTCTGAGATACCCTATTATTCTCAACTGTCCCCTCATATGAAATTTAGAAAACGACATTATTAATTTGATTCTATTTCGCAAACGATATTTCTTTTCTATCTCCTCTCCAATGAATAATGCCTTAATGAAATTCGGAGATTTTTGAAGCAGTTCAATAACTGTTATTAAAGAGTCCGATAACTGCCCTAATCAAGTCGAAAGGCATCTCGCATCAAAAGCGAAACAGTAAACACGTAGTAAAAATTACGTCAGTTTAGGAAAACGCTGATTTTAGATTATGTTTTACGTCAGTCTCACTGAGATACCCTATTATTCACAATCGTCTCCTCATATGAAATTCAGAAAACGGCAATTATTAATTCAATTCATTTCGAAAACGATCTTACTTTACGATCTCCTTTCCAATGAATAATGTCATAATGAAATTCGGAGATTTTTGAAGCTGTTCAATATCTGTTAATAAAGAGTCCGGTAACTGCCCTAACTCGAAAACTCCGGTAACTCGAAACGCATCTCACATCAGAAGCCAAACAGTAAACACGTAGTCAAAATTACGTCAGTTTCAGAAAACGCTGATTGCTCGAGAGAAATCTAATTAAGAATTTTGAGGTCATTTCACAAATATTCTTAAGATTGACTTTGACAAAAAATAGCTCTATAATTGAAGAAGGATTATTTCACATGGAAACAAACTTAACCAATAGTAACGTCACTTTGTAGGTGTTTCGAAAGTTTTAATTTCCTCTTCAAGTGCAAAGCACTAGAAAATGAAATAATATAGAAATACAGAAGCTTTCAAGGAATGAATTTTTTTAAAAAAAGAATTCACTTCCAATCGGATGTGATGTACGTTTTTTATTGCTAGGATGAACTTTTTCAGATTCAGTGGTCATAAGTTTCCGTTCTCTCTTATTAATGTGCATGGTGACGTTTGTCATAATATCTTTGTTATGTAGCTGCTTGTATTGACTAACTTCTAACTTGTGTTGACTATGTCTGCTTCTCTCTCGATGATGTTGATGGCTGATGATGATGATGACTGACAAGCATCTTGTAAATTAATCGTGATTCTGTAAAAATTAACTATTTCTACTTTCCAGTGTTCGCAATACAGCTTTCTTATAAGTGCGTTGATACATGAGAGTTCTATTAAATTTTTTAATTCGGATTTGTAAGTAAAATGCTAAGTTTGTTTTTTCCCAATGTCGTCCGTATTTTCTTTTTTAATTCTTCGGTGAAAGGTAAAACCTTCAAACAGTTAATCACTCTTCTTAATTGTGTGAAGATAGAAAATATTATTGAACATCTCCTCCGCCAAAATGCTTTTATTCTCTTAATGCAAGGGTCCCCAACCTTTATTTCATTTCTCCGCGCACCCCTTGATTAGTCTTTACGTTTTCTCCTACCCCTACCGTCATATACTTCCCTCTACTCCACCATCAACCACTCGTCAATGTAAAAAAGATTTTATCAATAATGTTAAGGATTTAGGTCCCAGATAGCATGCACACTTCCAGCAAGTTTGATTTTTCTTGATATTATCTTGTCATGACAAACTTGACGCCACAACTTTTCAACGAACTTCCTGTAAAGTACAAAAGCCTAATTGATCACCCTCCTTGCAATGCGAGTTTGCTGTAAAGTTGACACGGCACACTTACACACAACCTGGATACAGCTGTATATATCAGGGTATGATCTTTGTCTCTGTTCGAAAAAAACATCCGATTTTTAATAGCATCTCCAAGACTGTCATTCTTTTAATTAAGTCAATAAATCAATGATAATTTTAAAAAACTAACTAGTAAATTTTTTAGACCTAGCTGGGTCTTATTATAAAAAAAATTACTTTTGAAAAATTCTCCATCTTTCTACAAAATATAGAACTCACACTGTAAAGAAAACTATATATCGCATTTTTCTTAATGAACGTTCATAAACAAATTAAACCTAAAAAATAGGCAGTTTGTTGAAATATAATAACTTACTTAATGTCCCATATTTTAAAATGTAATTGCTTTCGAACCCTAATTTCATAATTTATTCCACTAGCAAAACGTAGTTATTACCGAAAATCTCTCTCCCTTTGACTTCAAATCATATCCTCAGCTCAAAATTTTTTAAAATTAATGAAATCAAGAAAACTGTTTAAAATAAAACGTGTAGATGAACGATGTATTAGCGCAATCTGTCCTCCGCAATCGAGGTCCAGCTCGATGAGAGGCTAAAGCGACGGGCTTAAGGAAGCTGGTGGTCGGCATTTCGAATCTGATGTTCGTCTGTGGCCTCTGTTTTTGCTATTGTTTGCAATGAATTTGACGCAACAATCTTGCTGCAAGTTCGATGCGTCGTGACTTCGTCGGTTGCAATAACGTGTTTCAAGGTTGCATTCTTGCCGTGGCTAACTTGATGCAGATTTGCAGAGCAAGATTGCTGCGACTTCACTGCAAACTAAAATTGCTCGCTTGGGTGAGCTTGAGAATCAAATGACTCGAATTAATAACATTATTTTTTTATTTACACTTTATTGCATTTTTACAATAGTACTAGTTCAACGCCCAAATAAATGAAATCTGTATTGTAATAAATTCACATTAACTTATAATGATGGCTAAAAAGTACAGTCTGTAATAATTAACTTTCCACGTGGAATAGTTATTGAATAGCAATTATTAATTTGAGGAAACTAAATTACGTAACATTAGTTAGTCATTCTAACTAGTCGTCCGCGTACCTTCAGGGGTACGCGTATCACAGGTTGGGAACTTCTTTCTTAATGTACGCTTAATTGTGTAAAAGGATGCCTGGAAAATTCTAACACAGCAAAATTCCATATAAATTTCTGTTTCAGAAAAATTTCTAATAACAGTTACCTTCCACTATTTCCTATTGTATTATATTTAATTCATTTGTGAAAAATATGAAATTGTTCCAAGAATATCAGACTGCAGAGCCATGGCCAATTATTAAAATTTCAGCAAAGCATGTGAGCGGTAATGCGAAATCATTTGTCTTAGTGTCAGATGAACTTTGAGAGTTAATTAATTGATCATTGAACTTGAACTAAATTTATCATTCACGGATATATGCGCCTACATCGTTTAGTGGTTGATTAATTAGTTTTAAAGTGTGAGAAATTATACATATGTTCACTGAAATGCAAAATTTTTCGATTTTTTTTTCCTCTTGAAAATAACATAACAGATTTTCAAAATAAAAAAAATTACTGGATGAGGAAATTTTCTCAATGGACTGAGAAAGCATATTCTACAATAATTAAACAATTGATCCAATTGTGGGAATATCCTGATAGAAAAAAATTAGAGGCAAACAGTTCCCACAACATGCGTCTCATAAACTGACTAATTAAATCATCATATAATGTTCAAATAAATTCATTTGGTAAGTAATGTTAGTACATTTGGGCCATTCATTCTATTAAAATTAACATTTATCAGTTTTGTATAGTTACATACAAAAAATTATAACGGAGTTTATTTCCTATTTAGTGACGTAAAATGAGACGCAAAGTATAACTTAACGCAGGAATAAGATAATCTTTCTGAGAAAAAAATAAACGACATAACTTTATTCTTAACGTGCACAAAATAAAAAGAAAATTTTCCACGAAACTAAAAACAAAATTAATAAAACTGGCATATTTATAGCAAAACTACAAATTTGTAATTTTCTTTCTACTTATTAAGCCGTATTATTGCCCAGTGATAGTGAAACATTTCAGCATTCTTTTATCTTGATTATTGATGAAAATCCGATATACTTCTCCATCCTCTTTATGGAAACATTCAAGTTTTCCTCACGAAAAATGGCTTAATATTCCTTTAACCTTGCGAGCCCTATCCCATCTCAAACCACCCTGATCGGCAGAGGCCGGATTCGAGAGGTCTCGGACTCTTGTGTAAATTTTCGGAAGGTAAAGTAGTTCCTTTATTTGTTGACAATTGATCTCACAGCAGAGGGTGTCTGCCTCCTGGAATTTCCATAAAGAAAGGGGCTATTCCATTGTTTACATGAACGAAAAGTTACTCCAGAAATTACATTTCAGACACTGGAATTCCCACTTCAAACGGGAAGAAAGAATTAAACGCTGTTCATTATTTGTTAATTGAATTCCTGGTCGCATTCAAGCCGTTCTAACTACTAAACGTTGCTCCTTGACTTATTAATAAAGCGCTATGTATTTATTCTTGGTGTTTGCTTTACTTTGTACATCTGTAAAATTCTTTTATAAAACCCGGCAATTTGAAGCCAACAAGTAAAGGATTTTTGTAAAAAATTGCATGAAAATTTTTCTTTTTCTCTTTGCTGACCTGGAATATGAATCATGCAGAAAACCTCTAAAAGGAAGTTTGAAGCCATTATTCTTGTGTGCAAAAGCAGAAAATATACGACTGATATATTGGTTTCTAATGTAAATATACTCCCAAAATGTTTGTCCAGATACGTTTCTCTAATCGTTCCAGCTCCTCATTGATTTCCATTGTTCTAATTTGCAGACATTTAAGTACATATATTCACGGAACGCTCTACACAGATTGTTGCTAAATTCTTCTAGCTCTAAAGCTATGTTGCCTATTATTGAAATAGGGCTTGTCTATTACTGAAATGGAACTTATATTCGTAACTAATTGTGATGAAAGGCAAAAGTGATCAATAAGAGATAATTCAGAAAGGAGGTCAAACCATAAGAAAGATGATGATTATGATGACAGATTTTCGATGAAAAGTTATTAAAGTAATGCATTTTAGTTTCATCGATGCATTTCAATAAAAAAGGTATATCCCTTACAAGGAAACTTTTCCTGTCACCATATGATTTAAGATTTCTTTTATTTTTTTCTCTTGTTTGCTTCATATAATAAGTGTCTGCCTTTGGCGACCACCTGGTTCGCCTGTATTATTGGGTAAGACAAATTTTAATAAAGTCGTTTATGCATAGCTTGGTCTGAATGGCTCCTCATGTAAATTATCTTTAAATGTCAAATTTTGATAAACGTGTTATTCGTACGATTTTAGCTGACTTATATCATTGATGTTCATTGTCCAATGCAAATCCTACGTTTCCTCAATCTGTCAATTGACCTAAAAGGTTAACTTCAATATGAAACAGGAATTGATTAAACTGAAACTAATTCGACAAATTGCGTGATGTATCGAAAAATGCTGATACAATAAAGAAGGATAATTAGTGACAAGTGAAGTTTTTCGTATAATAAAGGAAATGTTTCATAATATTTTATATATTTGAAGAATGTTTGTTTACTGCTTAAATAAAAAATTCTGTGCACTGCAATAAGAGGATAGAACTTCAAACTAAAAGAGCGATAATCTAATTATTATGTGTAACAGGAATTTTGACTTATTACTGGAAACAAAATATTGCTGGAAAGTCAAGAAGGATTTGTAAATATACATAGTACAAAAATTATTTAAAGTAAGAAAGCAAATGAAGAATGTAAAGGAAATTAATTTTTGAATATCTTTGTTTTCATAAAAATTCAAGTGTAGAACGAAATTTAATGAAACAGTATATGCATGTTAAAAGTTAAGTAATTCGTCATAATGAATAACACTATTATATTTCATCATTGATTAATTTATCCATCACAAACAACTGTATAAAAAGTAAGAAAAAATGAATGTTTTATGATTGCTAGTTTTAATTAAGCATTCCACAAGATCATGAAAGAGTTAAATGAAACTAGACAAATAAATACTGACATGAGTTTCTGGAAAGTATTACTATTTTCGCTCATTAAATAAAATAAATTTGTTTTTTGGAATTTTTCTTTGACGGAAGAGAGTTGAATGAATTTATAAAAGCTTAAAGTTAATATTCTCTAGCAAGATTCAGTCAGTTTTCGTTTCTCTAAAATAAATTGCAAAGACAGTGCAGGCAGACAATCATTCTAACGTCTGTAACCAGAGCAGCATGGCGGAATCAGACCCAACAAATTATTTTGAAAAAAGAGAAAATAAAATTGAAGCATACGAAAACGAGATTAACTAGGTGTGCTTCGATGAATTTCAAAATATAAACTGACTTCATGAGCTATTTTTCAAGAATAATTGACTCCTCCCACCTCACATGTCTGGCACATTATATGCCCTGTTAGACAGACTGTTATGTACCTTTGTTAGTTGTAGAGAAGTAATGTTTGGAAAGTAACAGGGAAAGAAATAACTATCTCCATTACTAACTGATGGGAGTTAGGTAGCAGCGGATTGTGCTTTCGTTCTATCTTTAGGACAGTCGAAAATGCAAGTAAAAATGACCGTCTAGATAATTTTTTGAGACTGCTTTTTTACAGGTATAAAAGGCTACATTTAAATTCATTTTTTTCTTGGAACTCAAAACTTTAAAAAACCTACATGTTGGAAATGTAAAAGAAAAATTCTGCAAAAATCGCAATTTCAAAAAATTTTAGATAATGAAAATATCCAAAATTGAATTACTAATAATAACTTGATAAAATTAAATATGCAGTTAAATGACTCTTGAATAATAGATAGTCTTTAACTTGAATCAAATTAATGAAAAGAATATATATAAAGGCAACTTATACGTGCTGTCCTATTTTTAGAACGATGATTAAATTTAAGTTAACTCTCAAATCTGAAAATAGAGTATATTAAGTTTTAAGTGGTGTCGTGAAATTTCTGAGTGTGCCTTGGTGTTGTGGTGATATTTCGTCTATTGCTGCAATATGCATAAAAAGTAAATACGTTTTCATAAAAATTGTAGAATTTCCACCTCTTTCACCTCATGCTATCTGGCCTAACATTAATTGTGGGCGTAGATTTATTAAAAAATAATTCTTTTTTATTTTTAAATATTACCAAGGAAAGTAGAATGATTCCCCTCATAAAAAAGTCTCACTACTCTTAATTGGCAAGATTTTAGCAATCAAATTACATAAAATACAAAAATATTGCTGAAAAGAATCTTCTAAAAGCAGGTATCTACATTTTTTCATACGGTAACAGACGCCCTTAGTGAAACTTTCCTCAATTTCTCCATTCAACTATACAAATTAGATGATTTTCAAAAGATTGTAATCGTCCTTAACGTTATCATTCTTTTGCAATTCGAGTTCTGCAATTTTACAAATATTTTAATATCATTTCGTAAAAAGTAATCCAACAATTAAACTATCGTCTTTTACTTAAAAATGTTGTGTAATTGACAATAAGATGTGTTTAAATTACTTGGATTTTTAAAACATAAAGCTAATTTAAATATCAGATTTACGCAAATCCAAGTGACAAGTTGTTTCTGAAATGGAAACCGTCATTATTTAAATCTAGTAGAGACTCTTTATAAAGAAAGAAAGCCATAAGATTGCCTCTGCATAAGCACGCTATGTTACTTTATGAGACGATATTGATTCGAGAGAATAGGGTAAGCACGATACGTCTTGATAATGCTAACTCAGTGAAATCTTTTTAACATAATAAATATTCGAAAAAATTTTAAAATATAGATAGTTGAAATCTGTACAAGTTTTGTTTATGTGTGTATGCATTTTATTCAGCCAGCAATAGACGCCCTTAGTGAAACATGCTTCCCTCAAAATTCCATCTCAATTTTTCCCTTTCTCCATTCATCTCTATCAGGTATTTGATTTTCAAAAGATTGTAATAGGCATTAACGTTAACATTCTTAAACAATTCGAGTTTTTGAAAATACAGTATAACCCCTTTTTACCGAGTTAAAGGGGAGGGTGGGAGTAGTTTAGGATAACGATTTTTTCGGTTAAGCCATGAATATTTATTACTATTTTGTATCTAATTACAGTATGTGATTCTGATATATTTGGAGTGTGAAACGAATTCAATACTCCTTTTGTAGGCTACACTTATGCTCTTCCCAGGTAGCACAGCATGTCGCACAATATTGTACTATATTTTCTATATTATATAATATTATATGGTATTATACAATATTAAACAATACTGCGAATATTTTTAATATCGTATAATATCTTTGTGCTACTGTGGTTTATTATATTTAAAATTGCATTTTTAATTCGAGCGTTCACCTCTCCGCTAGCCATAAACCAGAGAAGAGAGTTCGAGATTATTCCGGTATTTTTTGGATTTGGGATTTCAGAGATATTTGGGATAACCCGGATTTAGGTTAACCTGAGCTCGGTTAACCGGGATTTAAACTCTAATGTAAAATGACTTTCCAAAAAAGAAATTAAACAATTAAACTATCTTCTTTCACCTAAAAATGTGTTGTTTTTAACAATTGCATCTCTTTAAATTGCCTGTATCTTTAAACACAAAGTATTGTAAATATCAGATTAGCGCAAATCCAAATATCCATGTTCTTTCTGAAACTCAAACGTCAATTATCAAATTTAGAGATATTAGGGACTCTTTAAAAAGAAAGAAAGCAATGAATTTTAATCTACACAAGCGCATTATCAAAAATCATGAGACGAGACAGCTTCATGAGCATAGGGTATACACGATTCCTCTTGGTAATGCTTACTCAGTGAAATATTTTTAACATTCAAATATTTTGACAAAATTTAAAAATAGTAAGAGTGAAAATCGTTATAAGTAGTCCATGTTGTGAATGTGAAATTATCAAAATTTGGAAAGAAAAGCTTGATTTCCGCGCTCATTCAAAAGTGTTTATTTTTATGGAGTGTCACAGAATTGAAATAAACCAAGTCCATATTTTGCCCATGTTACATTAAGACTGTCAGGGTTATGGAGAAATGTTTTATTTTCTGTGTAATAATACTTTAAGTCCATAGTTCAGCTCGTATCCTGCAGGAAGTAAGGACAATTAGAAGTCCATTGTTACTTTAAATGCAGCAAATCAAACTTTTTCAGAAATAAATCCAATGGCCTTGTTTCACTTTCAATCTGGCTCCTCCATGTAAAGCCTTACAGTTTCACTTGAAGGGTTTCGTGGAAAGCGGTATTTCAGCATGGATACGATAAGTTTTTATTTGTAATTTATAAAATTTTAAATGTATTTTATTCATTTTGTACATCGATCATAAGATATTTATCTTATAGAGTTTCGTATTAACAGAATTAAAGCAAACCATGTCCATGCTCATGTTTTGTTAACACTGTCATTGTGGTGGAATGTTTTTTTTTATTTTCCGTATAATAGTGATTGAAGTCCATAGTTCAGTTTGTATCGAGCAGAAAAAAAACAATCAAAAGTCCACGGTATTTTTAAATGCAGCCTTGAGATTTGTTTGCACAGAAATGAATCTCACGGATTTGGTTAACTTCAACTCTGAAACCTCCGTATAAAGTTCGGCAGTTTCAACTCCCACTATAATCATTGTTACGTAACATCATTATTTGTAAGTGATAATATTTAAAGTGTAACTTTTTCATTTTGTACTTTGACGGAGTGATATTTCTGTTCATGTGTTTCGTGAAACAAAGGCAGAATGCACACATTCAAGGAGGTGAGAAAAGAAAAACTTGAATTCATCAGAGAATCGAAATTATTAGTGAATACGGTCAAGTGGAAATATATTTACAATAGCTTGCAAATCTATGGTGAAAAAATATGCTCGGTGACTGATTAGGTAAGAACCAACTCTAATTCATAATTATATCAATGATGGTGTTGCATCGCGGTTTCTTAGAGAAACTAGTTATGGCTGTTGATTATATTTAAGATTAGAGCAAATTTCAGAGACTGTACTAGGATTGTTTAATAAATCCATGTAGACATGTTGTAATTGGACCGTATCGAGATTATTTTCATTTGCCTGCAACTTTTAAATGGTTTCATGAAAAGATTCATTGAGTTATATTTATTCGGAAGTTCTTGAAACTTGAATGAATCGAATAAAACTTCACTTGTGAAAGAAGGACGAGAAAGTAAATTTCAAGTAGCGAGGGAATATTATTTTCTGAAAGAGAAAGAGACCCAGGAAACCAAAGTTAATGTTATGGTGATTCTTTACCTTCAATCAAAACAAAATACAAGAGGTTTGTTAATTTTCAAAGTGGCCATATGTGCGCATGAAAATGAAAGCCCAGGACACATTGTTGATGTTACTACTCAAGAAATTATTGAAAAAACCTTTATATACTGCTTTATAAAAAAAGCGTAAGAATTACATAATACTTTGCGCTAACCTTTACATGTGAGAAAACTCTCCGGAAGACGGGATCCGCGATTGCTCACTCTGGATCAAAAATGCGTTACCAAGGATGTTTGAAGTTGTTTCAACAAAATCCAGAAGAATGTGTGCTCCTTTTGCAAAAGTGGATGGAAACTCAACTTCATCACCATCAGCCTGAGACAAAGAGTCAATCAGATCAATGTCTTACAAGCGCAGATTTCACCTCTCAAAAATCAAACACGGCTTCTTCATCTGGATATGTTACGATCACAGTTTTTCAGGGATGCTAGAGGAATAATATTTTTTGATATTTTGCAAAAGAGCAAAACAATTACCGGACAGTTTCATGCAACTTCGTGGAATTATTTAAATTATAAAATAAAGGGAAAAAAGGAACTTTTTTCACCACGATAATGCGCCAGCTCACACTTCTGCAGCTGTGAGCGGAAAAACAGGATTTACCCTATAAGATTCTTCTGTATACCTTCTATTCTCCTGATTTGGCTAATTCGGAACACTATCTGTCCTCCCAACATGAAAAATAGATGACAGGAAAGATATTTTCATCAAAGGGTGAGTATATTGCTGAAACAACCACCTACTTTAAGCGATTCGACAAATCGTATTACATAGACAGAATCGGAAACTCGATCACCGTTTGACTAAACCTAGTAGAAGGAAATATCGAAAAATAAATAAAACTTATCCCGCAAAAATTTCGCTTTCTTACTTTTTGCACTGGCATGTGGAACAACCCTCGTCTAACATTTATTTTAAATTCGGTGACTATAACCGTTGCTAATAGCTACAATACGGCACTAGAGTTTATATAACTGAAGTTAAGAGTATCATAAAATGAGCGCGTAATACTTCCTGTTTTATTCTTGATAAATTGGAGTTAAAATTAGCACTTATAATTATAATTCCAATGTAATAAAAAAACAAAAAATCTTCATATAAAGAAAAATCAAGAATAAACAGAAATTGAAAATAACTACAATAAAGAATCCATATGCGCAGATTATGTATGTAAATAGTAACAAATATAAAATAATAATAAGGATAGATTAAAAATATTTGCATAATAAATTGATTTCCTAATGTTAAGCATCACATCTTCGTATCGAACTGAAGAAGTAGCTAATTGTAAGATAAAAAAACATTTATTACACAAAACATTTATTTATATAGTAACAGGTTCATGAAATCTCTTCTATATTATAGTGAGTGTCCAAAACTAAAATTCATATTACTTCCTATCCAGCTGAAGAAGCAGCAAATTGTAAGATATAAAAACACCCGCAGAACTAATAAGAAAACTTTTCGTAAAGGCGAATACTCCATTTCCGGTGAAAATCAGTTTTTCTTTCGATCTAATGAATTCCAGCAACAGCTTTCCGTCTCTTCTGGTACCTTCAGAACAGCTCAAACTAAATGAAATCTCCTTGATGGTTTTCCTTATCTTCTGATCTTTCTCGTACACACCACCGGCGGAATATGCCATACAAAAGAAAGAGGAAAAGTTAAGCGTGACGGATGCAACGTTTCCAGCAATATAAACACCGTCAAGCATTGTGTAAAATCCAAGAACTTTGGAAAAAACTGAAAATAAATCTGAGAAATATGACAAGATAAGAAAGAATACTTGTACAGACATTGCTGACTCAGTCAGGCACGCAAATTGGTGAATAAGCGTGTACTCGTTGCAGAAATGAGAAATCATTCCTCCATCATATTTCGAAATCTCCTTTAGTCTAGTGAAGCATTCTTCAAGTATTTTACTCGTAGAAACGCACAAAAGGATGTAGAATAACGAAAACAGCGAAGAAACAAAAATTACAAGTACAGAAATAGATAGAAAAATAAGTGACGTCAGAATTACTTTCAATGGAAAGAATGAAATATCAATTTGCTTAAATGTTGCATGCTTAAAGGTTTCATTTGTAACTGAGGGCTCCATGCAGTAAAGAACAACAGCAGATATAAATGAAGTTAACATCGATAAGGCAAGCATAATTGTAACGATATTAACGACTCGCAACTGCTTGCTCATAACTGCGCCATATCTTTTTTCCAAGAAGACAAAGCATTTCAACATTCTTTGTACTTGATTTTTTCTCAAGTAAAATGTATAATAGGTTGCTAAAACAAATATGCGAAAAAATATCCGGGAGAAGCTTACTTTCACACATTGAAAATCGGCACATTTGTTTCTTACATGAATTACATATAAAATAATTTTATAAAACATACCAAACTGAAACAAAATAACAAATAATTTCCGAAAAATATTGCGTATCGGCTTTTCTCCGTCTCTTTGCAGACCTGGTACACCAACAATACTCATAACCTTTAATATAATGCTCGAATTCATCTAATTTTCTGCTGTAGGTGGATCGATAGCAAATAAATTTTTGTATCTAATTGAAGCAAATGACAGAGATAGAATGTTAGAAATAATGCTTCGGTATAATATTTAACTCTTTACTTATTCTTATTTCATCTGCAACATTCTAAATAAGAATTCACAGAACGCTAAGCAAAATTCACACAACTCGTAGTCGTAAAATTCAGCATCAATAGTAACTGGCACAGATATGGTACGCAGTAGCAAGAAAATCTTTAATTAAGGTGTATGGATCAATAGATGGTTTTGTAGAAAGGAGATTTTGACAGAAAAGATTTTCTTTCGAATGACGCATTTCTGGTGGAAACGTATTAATGTAAAAAATTCAATCAATCAATGCATTTAACTTTTTCACTTTCTCGTTAATCATTGTACACGAAATGGGTAAATTTTACAATCACTTTCATACAAATAAGCGTATCAATCTTTAAATGTCATTTATGACGACCAGGCCAACGCAACAAAATAATAACATATCACAAAAACTAAATTTACGGTTATACTTTATCAACGAAAACATTTTAAATTAAGCTTATAATTTCATTGTGCTCAACGGCAAAATAACAACTGTAATCTTCCCATGAAAATGTTTTAATTTCTCATAAGAACTCAAATTATCTCATATTTTTAGTCTGCCGTTTATTTTGCCTTGCATACATAAACTTTGAGTGTTTCAATTTACTTCATTGAGAATGAAACAAGGTTAAAATTATTGTTCAAAATATATTACAGTATTTTCTTTTTAAAATAATTAGATTTCGCAATGTTAATAATTAATGACAACTTTTTAAAGCAAACGCTGTTTAAATTTTGCAGACATTTGTAAATATATTTCTTAGTTTCTATTCAGTGATAAATAAATAATTAACGAATAAATATTTGCAACTTTTTATCAACTGAAACTTTGTTGAACTTGTTTTGAAAAATTATCTTATCTTCCAACTGCTTAAGTTGTAGTTGATATTAAATTCCAAACATTACTTTTGGTTTCTAAACTTGTGCCAAAGTTGGAAAATCTTATTGATTTCTGCCAATCTCTCCAAAAATTTTAAATTCCAATTACTTCAGCGTCTTGAAATCCCTAGACACATGTAATCATACAGAATTACGAATTATGTTACATTGGAACTCTCTCTTGCCAATATTTAGAATCTGCGGATATGTGTAGGTATCTTTGTCTCACGCAGAAAACTGTAAAGGATTATTATATAATGAATGGAAATATAGTGAAGAATGAATTTGTAAACACTTAACTCCTACTGTACAACAAATAATTTAAGATTCTTCTCTTCCTATCATATGGCAACATGATGTTTATTTGGTTTAGTTTAGTTACTTAATCCACCTCCTCTGGTAACGTAAACATTTGTTTCAGTTAATTAAATTTAGTTATATTAACATCCCGTTTTGAAGCAACATCAGGGCTATTTTTGGACTGACCTGGTTCTCTTGAACCGTGGTCAGATGATGAGGACAACCTCTGATCAGGCACTCACTTTTCATGCTTCCGCACCACACCAGCGGCAGGTCGTTTGCCCCCACCCTACGCATGATTCGGTTTGCAATAGGTCCATATATACGGCGGATCGTCGATGGAATCGGGTTACCACTGTCCATCCACCACTAGACTACAAAGGCCCCGATGCTGATTTGGATAGAAGACATTGTTACCCGCATTGTGTTTATATAGTAAATACACATTAAAGAATTTTCCTAAATTAGTGTGAAGGGTTATTGAAATAATAGGAATAGTTAACCTTTCAAACATCAAGAAGAAGTAACATGAAAGAAAGAGCAATATATCGTGAGTTAGACGCAACTCAAAACGATTAAGCACATTCAAAGTTATCTTTCTATGGCAATTTTAGTGGAAAAAAGATAAGTACATTCTCTTGCCTTTCAAGGACTTGTACGTTAATTATATTTTCAATTTAGACCGTCTGCACAGCATCCTTTTCTACACTTCCCTCATCAGGAAAACACCAAGACATTTGGTATGTTATGAAAGAGCAGGAAATGTTAAGGCAGATGTTGCTGTACAGTAAGTAGTAGAGGATAACTAGTCAGTGGCGTTGTGACAGGGGCAAGGGAGTACAGATGCCCCGGGCCACAGTTATTGGGGGTGCCATGGAGTTTCTTGGGGGTACAAGTTTTAAAGAAAAATATGATGAGGGGTCTATAAACATAACTATACACTCAGATCAATGTATGCTTGCTGAGCCACTAATGACGATTGGGACAAAAAGAGGATATTATTCTCCTAGCGCCACTTACTCTCATTACGCCACTGGTCAACATTACATGAATGCGTAAAGCATGAAGACAATACATTAATGCGTTTATGTTACTATTTAAATTCAAATACGATGGGAAACATCATGCACAGGCACTGTTTAGATAAGGTAGTAAGTACATCTAAGTGCGAAAAGATCATGCTATGACACGAGCACCACTTATCCTCGCTAGACGACTGTATCTAGTAGATTATCTCCTGCGAAAGGAATGGAACCCTGTTGGCATAGTAGTATAATATGTGTATACTGAACTTTACGCAGAGTTAAAAGTTCATTTAAGACATTATTTATATTATATGGCCCGTAAATAAAGGGTAATGTGTTGTTCACAGATATAAAATGAAAATTCAAAATGTCTTTCATACTGTTTGACTACTAATCACATCGTGTAGCCAAGCTGAATGCACTACTTTTTTAAAAAAAATTTAGGATGCCATAATTTCTATTCCTTAACAGGTAAAAGTATTTTGCATCTTTTCTAAATGTTGAATATCTTTAAAAATGTATATGTGTGGATCTTAAAATTCCATTTTGATTGGGAGAAAATGCATACTCAATTAGTGAATGAATATTTATACGAAAAATTATAAGAATCACTTTATATTGCACTGCATTCTATACTTGAGATGTATTTTATACTGAGTTAGAAAGTATACTGTAGTGAAACCTGTTTAAAACGGACACTGTAAGAAACGGAATCCTGCCTTAAGCGGAAAAAAATTTGGTCCCGTCGAAAAATATAGGAAGATCCATAGTACATCCACTCCATAAAACAGAACCTGTTTAACGCGGAAACGGACAGAATTTCTGAGACCAATTCACAATATTTCATTGTTAGAGAACTTGTTCTAACGGACAAAAACTCGCGCGTTTTCCAAAAATTCTTTTTATTTTCTTTACCATATACTAATAACATTTTAAATCCTCATATACTAATGTAAAAAAAGTGTTTAGGCGAATTTACATAAAAATGTTGACATCGAAAATTATTAATGTAAATCTGCAGGTTTGTTGATACCTTAAAGGTTTCCGATAGAGTGCAGAAGTTTATCTATCGACAATGATATTTTAACAAATTAAATCATAGGATCCTTCAGATACAGTCTGAATTTGAAAAGTTTTGCCATAGAATCAGGAGATGCTCAAATGTTGAACTTTTTTGAGTACGAGAATATAACGGGTGAAAATTATTCTTATAAAGATATTTGAGAAAACTATGTTGAATTTTTTAAAATGAAAATTTAGTAAATAAACTTATTTCCTTAATTTATAGCTTCTAGTAGGACCAATCGATGATTAGAGTAAGTATTGCTATTGGTATTTAATTTAGTGTCAAAAAGCAATTATTATAATAAATCATATAAACATATAACTTTTATATGTTACATAATTTTATTGCTATTGGGTAATTTTAAAACTTAATAAATTTAATTTTCGACACTACTTGATAAGACAATTATCTATGTTTATATTTTTATGGATTGTTGGTTGAATCTTGATATCATCTTTCATGTACGATCAGTTTAATATAACGATAGTAGTTGGATGCAAATCCTCATATACTAATGGGCCCTGTATGACAGATACAATAAGACGGAAAGCTTTCTACGTTTATTTTAATTTTTACTAATATCTTCAATGGAGTTATTTTAACCATATTCACGTCGTTTTAGTTCTGAGTAAATAAACTCCATAGACAATAGTTAAACTCTAAAAAGGTAGAGCCGCACATGATGAGAGGACATTCTTTCCACTTGATAATGAAAGAGATCATTAAAAGTATCTAAATATAATGCAGCATGAGCTTCCGGAAAATATTTCTGCTAAGGAACTCATAGAATAAATTTCGCCATAACATTCTGGTTCTAATTTTGCGTATGTGTAACTGAAAAGCTATTATATTTATAATTTATTACGCAGTGCATTAATTCTGATTATTGTAAAGTTTTGGTCATTAAATTTCTTTTGAATAGTTCTGAAAATTCGAGTTGTTTTCCCAGTTTATTTGATTAAATTTACTTTTTCTGTTAAGAAATTAATGAATCATTGTTTTTAATTAGAAATTTGACTACTCTTTTTTATTTCAAAATTAGCACTTTATGTCTTAACAACTACGATTTGAAAAAAATGACTCAGGCATTAGAATGCATAAGTATGGAAAAAATAATTTTAAAAATTTATCACGTTAAAATAAAAATTTATTGACAAAAAAGTGTTTTTTTCATTTCTGTAACAGAATGCAAAATGGCATCAAAAATTCAAAATTTCATTGTTTAAAACAGTTGATAGCTTTGTTTTAAGAAAATATTTCACCACATTTCTCATAAATGTGTGTGCCTACTATTTTTTACGTCTCCTGAAGATTCAGGAGCAACCTCGTGAAAAAGTTTAAGCGCCATCTGAAACTATGTTTTTAAAACCCACCTCAGTATCACCATCTGTTAGGGAATATATGAGCATATTGTATTAACTATAATGTGGCAGTAATACAACAATCTTTGAAATCGGCATGAAGAGTTTACTTTGGAAAAGACAGCGCTTTTCTGGTTTGTTGCAGATATGCAAAAGCGTGGCATAAAGAGTTAAGAATTCTAAAAAAATATCTAAAAATTAACCTATAAGACGGATTAAGCTGGTAAATTTAGATAAAGAGTAGATAGTGTCCACCGAATTATTTCCAGGATTTTTTTACTACTATGGCAATGGAATTCCTGTTATTATGATAATTATTTTCGACTTTATGATCTTCCTTTATCCATTTATATCTGTATTCGGATTTGTACAGATCCATGAATTACGAGAAATTTAAAAACAAGATTTGCTGAAGTCTCTATAAGTATTCTTATGGGTGTAAAGTCATTAAAAGTTGACAAGAAAAGCTCCATTCTCATGCTCAGTAAAAAGATTTTATATGGAGTGTCACGGAATTAAAATAAACCAAGCGCATTAACACATTCACGGTAATAGAAAAACGTTACATTTTCTGTGTGAAAGTAATTTAAGACCATAGTCCAACTTCTATCCAGCAAGAAGTAAGAACAATTAGAAGTCCATTGTTAGTCTAAATGAAGCAAATCACCTTTTCGGAAATGAGTTTAATGGTCCTGGTTCACTTTAACTCTGGCTCCTTTATATGACGTCTTGTATTTACACTCGCTGGGTTTCGTAGAAAGCGGTCTTTAAGAATGGTTACAATATGTCATTATTTTTAATTTATAAAATTTTAAGTGAATTTTCTTAATTTACCAAATCCATGCTTTGACCAAGTTGTAATAACATTGTCACGGTGGTGGAAAATTTTTATATTTTCTGTGTAATAGTGATTGAAGTCCATAGTTCACTTTGTATTCTGCAGGAAAAAATAATTAAAAGTCCACAATTATTTTTAATGCAGCCTTGGGATTTGATTGCACAGAAATGAGTCTCATGGATTTGGTCAACTTCAACTCTGAACTCTCTATATAATGTCTTGCAATTTCAACTGCCACTATAATCATGGTTGCGAAACGTCATTATTTGTGAGTGATAAGATTTAAAGTGTAATTTTTTCATTTTGTGCTTCCACGGAAAGTTATTTCTGTTCAGGAGTTTCGTGAAACAAAGGAAGAATACATGAATGCAAGAAGGTGAGAAAACAAAAATTTGAATTCATTAGTGAATTGAATTTATTCGTGAATACAATCAAGTGGAAATATATATAGAAGAGCTTGCAAACATATGGCGAAAAAATATGCTCTAAGACAGAATAGGTAACAATCAACTCTACTTCATAATTACATCAATGATGGTGTTATTTCGCGTTCGCTTACACAGAATAAGTATGGCTGTTGATTCTCTTTAAGATTAGAGCACATTTCATTGGCGGAAAATCATTTATCTCTAAATGCGCTGCCCATAACTCTTGCTAATAACGAAATTTTACCGCTCCAGTTCGTGTTACTGTGGTTAATATTATCAGAAATTGCGCTTAGTAATATCTTTGATTTTATTTAAGTTAACCTTAAAGAAAGATTAGAAATAAAATTGTGATTCCAGTAAAATAAGCGAAAAAAAATCGCTATAGGAAAAGAAACTAATAATGAACATATCCAAAATACATCTAAAATGAAAAATGCATATTCACAAAATATGTATGGAAATAATAATAGATAAACAGAAGTGTTAGCAAACGGAAGGATTGAGAAACTAATTGCATAATAATTGCTTTCCTAAAATTAAACATCACATCTTCGTATCCAGCTGAAGAAGCAGCAAGTTGTACGATAAGAAAACACTCGCTGAAGCCAGAATTAAACTTTTTGTGAAGGTGAATATTCCATTTGCTGTGAAAATCAGCTTTTCTTTTGATGTAATGAATTCTAGCAACAGCTTTCCGTCTCTTTTTGTGTCGTCAGAACAACGCAATTTAAATGAAATCTCCTTGATTCCTTTCCTTAATTTCTGATCTTTCTCATTGACACCTGCGGCAGTATATGCTATACAAATGAAAGATGCAAAGTTTAGAGTGGTCGATACAACTTTTGCAACAATAAAAATACCATTATGCTTTGTGTAAAATCCAAGAACATTGGAAAATAAAGAAAATAAATCTGAGAAGTATGAACAAGTAAGAAAGAATACTTGTAGAGACATTGCTGATTCAGTCAGGCACGCAAATTGGTGAATAAGCGTGTACTCGTTGCAGAAATGAGAAATCATTCTTCCATCGTATTTCGAAATCAGCTTCAGTCTAGTGACGCATTCTTCTAGTATCTTACTTGTGAAAACGCACAAAAAAATGTAAAATAATGAAAACAGCGAAGAAACAAAAATTACAAGTACAGAAGCAAATAGAAAAATGAATGACGTTAGCATTACTTTCAGTGCAAAGAATGAAGTATCAATTTGGTTAAATGTTGCATACTTAAAGGCTTCATTTGTAATTGAGGGCGCCATGCAGTAAAGAACAACAGCAGATACAAATGAAGTTAACATCGATAAGGCAAGCATAATTGCAACGATATTAACGACTTGTAATTGCTTCTTCATAATTGAGCCATATCTTTTTTCCAAGAAGACAAAGCATTTCAGCATTCTTTGTACTTGATTTCTTTTCAAGTAAAATGCATAGTAAGTTGCTGAAACAAATAATCGAAAAAATATCCGGGAGAAGATTACTTTCATACAGTGAAAATCGAAACAATTCATTCTTACATCAATAACATACAAAATAATCTTATAAAACAGACCAAACTGAAACAAAATAACAAACAATTTCCGAAAAATATTTCGTATCGGCTTTTCTCCTTCTCTTTTCAGACCTGGTATACCAACAATACTCATAAACCTTAAAATAATTCTTGAATTCATCTAATTATCTGCTGTAGGTGGATCGATTCTAAATAAATTTCTGTTTCTAAATGAAGTAAATTTCCGTGACAGAATGTTATAAAGTAAGGCTTTTGTATAATATTTAACTCCTTACTTATTCTATTTTATTTGTAGCATTCTAAATATGAATTCACACAACGCTAAGCGAAAGTCACACGACGCCTAGTCGAGAAAAGAAATGTTACTCTGTCTCTGCAAAGGAAATAGTACGGACATACTAGAAAATGCTTACTACAGTTTATACGGATCAATAAATAATTACTTAAAAAGGAGATATTGACTGAAAATATTTTATAATGAAGTGACACATTATCGATGAAGACATTTTAATGTAAACATATGGTTCCATTCTGTTCAACAGAATAACGCCTACCTGTATCTTCCCAGGTAAAGATTTTATTTCTCTTAAGAGTACAAAGTGTCTTAGATTTTCAATTTACCGTTTCTCCTGTCTTGTATAAATAGACTTACATTGTTTCAATTTATTTCATTAGAAATTAAGCAGGGTTTAACATGGCATGAAAATATATATTAGAATGTTTTCCTGGTTATATAATTGGGATCCTGTTCATAAGAATTTTAAAGCAATCTTTTTTGCAAAATAATCTGTATAAATTTTATAAAATTTCCTGAATAATTCTTTTAATTTTTCTTCAGTGTTAAATCAATATTTAATCTTGAAAGAAATGTTATGATTTCTTTTGCCGGATATTTGTTGAGCTTTGTAAGTTTTATAAAAATTATTTCATCTTCGGATTGCTTAAAATTGAGTTTGTAGTGAACTCGCTATTTTAAATTTGAAATCAGAGTAGACTTCAAACTGAAAAACTCTTTGCAAATACTTGACAATCTTTGATGAAATTCTAAAGTCTTGAGTTCCCTAGACATCTGCAATTTTTGAAATATACGAATTTAAATTCGAGCAACTCGATTTCTTTCGAACAGCTCATTCCAATTTTTGGAATCTTCAGACATGGATGGGAACGTTTTGTCTCTTTCAAGATACAGCTAAAAATGAATTTAGAGACAGCTTATAGACAAGCTTAATACCCGGTACTTTGGCATTATTAAATGGCAACATGATGTTGTTTTTGATCGACAAATTTGGGTTGTCTTGTGGTCTGCATACCTGCTTGACTGACATATACACTAGGTTGGATCGAAAAGTATAGGAAAAAAAAATTTTTTTTTGAAATTATTTTTGGCATGGGGCGGGAAAGTTGTGTCTTAAGTGTATTAGTTTATACAATTTTTTTATTGAAATTCATTTATATCTTCCGGTGCCCCAAGCGCCTCAAAAATAGTTAAAAATTGAATTTTTTAGGAAAATTTATAATTTTTTTGTTTTTTTTGAAATTATTTTTGGCATGGGTTGGGAAAGTTCTGTCTTAGGTATATTAGTTTACATATACTTTTTTATGGAAATCTATTCATATCTTCCAGTGCCCCAATTGCCCCAAAAATAGTTAAAAATGACATTTTTTGGGGTAAATTTATAAAAAAATATTTTCAAAATTTCCTTTAGCATCGGGTAAGAAAGTTTTGTTTTGGGTATATTAGTTTACTTTTTTTTTATTATCATTAAAGTTCATTCATATCTTCTGGTGGCCCGAAAGCCTCCCAAAAAGTTAAAAATTGACATTTTTACAAATATCTAATAAAAATTGTGAATTAATGAAAAATATTTGAAAAATTGACAGATTATTTAAGTATTAAAGTATAAACTTATAAATAATTATAATTTTATGATAATACATGAAGTATAAATTTAATAGTCAAAGCAATAAATCACAAAACTTATAAAAAGTGAACTGAATCATATGATTTTTTAATTCTATTAGTTTGAAGATTTACATATTTCTAAAGGATGTAATCCTTTTTGGTATTATAATGCTTGATAAGACTTCTTGATTGTATCCTATTCAATATGAACCCGTGTCTCTTCTCTTCTCCATATACACTTTCGGACGCTTCAGACACTATGCGAAAACATCTTTCTACACCTTGGGTATAACATGGATATTTTGACCATTCCTCCGTCTAACTTTTACCATGTCCTCTATTTCTCTAAATGGTACATTCATCAAAAAGAGGTGGTTCAAATGTCCAAATCGTTGCCATTTAATAAGTGCAAAAAAGTCCTTTGCTTTAAAGTCTATTTTTGGTACTTGAAAAATTCTTAATCTGATGATCCTCTGTTTTCATTTCTAGCAGAAATTAGTTTTCGTAGTGCTAAAGACCTTATATTCTCTCTGTTATCTGTGAGAATTGACTATAGCAAATTTTCTGGATGACAAAAGTAGCTATTTCGTTGAATAAAAGTGTGTACTATATTTCTTAAATTGGGTTCCAAATATCTAAAAAATGAAATAAGTCTCCAAATATGCAGCGATCCTTCTGTTATGGAGGGCTTTGTCTTGACATGCAACCATACCGGTTGCATATACCTTCATAATAAATGTTGCAAGAATAATAATAGTGTGATATTGTTTTTCTGTGACCTCATATGACCTTAAAATTCTACCTGCAATTTATAGCCACCTTGAGTGAACAACTGGACCAGGCTTTCTTAATGCCAAGTCAGAATAACATTCACCGCGTGATATCGGTAGGCAAATATCATATAGATATAGCTGATCATTGCTGAGAACCATTCTATCTATATTATGTGGCATATTCTCCACACTTATTGAAGAAAAAGGCGCTACAGGTAGCTTCGAAGGTTTTGATTGCTTTACCAGGTGGTCGACAAAATTCTTTAGGACCAGTTGTTGCACCATCCAAAGAATTTAGTAGATGACGGAGAAGTAACTCATTTGTTTGAAGCAAACAATTTCACCATTGTAATAGTCTATTGAGGCCAGTTCCATCAAGCGAATAATACCTCCCTTGTGCCCTGTATTAACATTTGTTCCAATGCATCCAATTACAGTTAGCCCATTTAATTGCATATTATGTGTTTCAAAAAATTGAGTATTGCTTCTTTTATGGCTTTAGCTCCTCCTTTTGTAGCAGTAACATGTCCGATATACAAAGGTAGGCTCGTGTACAAGAGTATAATGCTCCTCCTTCGTGGTCTTTGGGTAATACTTTTGCACTTCTTAATTAGCACTTTTTTGTTGTCTTTTCTCTCGTCGAAATATAATCCGGTGAAAAGAGACCGAGATACTGTTAACTTAGTAGACTTTGCAACTGCATTTAAAGCTTTTTACTCTGTCTACGAATTTTATTGCGATCTACCACATGCGAAGCCTCTCCTTCGTGTACAATTCCAATGTCTTGTAGAACAGCACTGGCAAATGAAGTAGCTGTTCTATCTGAATTTCCGTATCGATCACATCCATTGCTAAGGTAGGGAAATCTAAACGATTTTATTATTGATATTCCAAGGTAATTACATCCGTATCTGTATACAAGGACGAAGACATAGTGCTGAGTTCAAGTAGCTCCACTGTTTGAGCATGAGCAGCATCAGCATCAGTTTTAACCATTTTACGTTTTATTCTTTTGTCTTCCATCTGTTTTCTTTTTCCATTTCTCTTTTTTTCAGTAGCAATTACTTCCACTTTTCCAATAACCATTTTCCTTTCTAATATTCGATCTTTTATAAATAATCGCTCAGCAAGTGGAATTTTCATGTCTTTTTGGAATTTACGTGTATAGAAATTTGTACACTTACAAAATGTAATATCGAACAAACACGATATTTTTTCAGTACGTTAATTTTCCAATTTTTGTTAATATTTTTTATCATTCCTTCGCTCTTTCCTCTACGTTTCTCCCTGTAAAATCGTTTCTTTAACACATTTTTAATTTTTAATTCGAAATTTGCATAAAAAACATTTTTTTTGCAAATATTTAAGCGTCTTGGGGCACCGGAAGACATTAAACAAAGTTGAAAATTTTTTGCATATATGCTAGTAACATAAAAGACAACTTTTGCCCCCTATGCCGATTATTTTTATCTACACTTTGAATTTTCGATCCAGCCTAATATACACAGAGCACAATTGTCTTAAATTCGTGTGATGGCTGATTGAAAAAATAACGATAGTTAACTTTTAAAAAATTAAGATGAAATAGCATGACAAAAATAGCATGAATTAAACACAATAAAAACGAAGATGCAAAATCAAAGTTTTGTCCGGACGGCGATTTTAGTGCAGAAAAAAAATTACTTTCCGATATCTTTTTAAGATAATATCTGTGATCCCCTTGATTCTCTGATTTCTAGAACTCTGTTCCCATGGTCGGCGGTATGGTGTTCTTGTCTGAAGCACGTCTTATAGCCCGTCATGGGAACTTCAAGAATGGTTGTTGCTAGAAGATTTTGAAGTGATTGAGAGTTCCGTTGAAATGTTGGTAAATGCTGGGACATTGATGGACTGAGACCAAAGTACAGGTCTTACGGACTGTTGCATATTATGTATGCATCATAGGAAATGAAACAACAAGTTCGATTCCAAATGAATAACAAATCCCCAAGTATGAACTACAGCTATCAAGCCACTGATCGTGGAAACTTGAAGAGTCAGAATACTGAAACGTCCGAGTTCTTCTTTCAAAGATAAGAGATACTGTCTTCTCTCCTCAAAAACAGTAATGACAGCTCACATTCTTAAGGGGTCGATACACAAAAGAAGACGTTGAGTTTCCGATGGTTATTAACTCTATAAAGACCGAATTCAGAACCAGGTTTATTTTTATTTACTTTTCCAGAAATTTCATTTCCTAACACTTTAGTTTAAAGATATAAATCATCTTTCATCAAAGATATAAAGAACCTATTTATATATATAATTTTCTCAGTTGGGAGGATTGGCGAATTCTGATTAATCTTATACTCTAGATATAAAAATGGAATACAATTCTGCACAGACAGAATAATATGCAAAGTATTGAAAAATTATTTTTATAAGTTAGCATTGTTATGAATTAAAGAACAAGTTTATTAGTTAACAAAAATGAATATGAATTCAAATGAATGAAAAAGATAATTTTGCACAAAAAATGGAGAAAGATAAATTTACAACGGAATTCTATGGTACTCTAGGGAGTAGCTGCCCCTTCCTTTTTTTGTACTCATGCTAATGTAGTCTTGTATTTTCTCCACATTATGTCCATTTTCCTGAGTTGTAACTCTAAACATTCTTCCGCCTGCTATACACAACCGGTAACTTTTGGTCTTCTTTTAAGTTCATCCTTTCTTGCCCCAGTTCGTAACCAAACACCGTGCCACCCCGTTCTGCCTAAACATCCATTGACCAGTTAATGAGAGTCTTTGCAATAGCTCGAGTACTGAGGCTTCAGTCCTAGTAGCCATCACTGTCCACGGCCCGTCTGCTCTCTTAGGAGGTACGTACTATCATTGGAGGAGGTAGCACAACCATTATTGTACCCCCAAAAGAAGCGAGAACCATTTACTTATCCGGCGGCTTCCAATCCACGTACTCGATGTGCCCCCTACCCCAGTTCGTAAAATGGCAGTGATAAATTCCCGACAAATGAGTTAGTTGCTTATATTTCCTGTATGTTCCTATATGCAATAGCCATCCAACAACAACTACATTTAGTACGTTTGCAAATAAATTTCACCAACATTTTTTATTACGAAGCTTTGAAGGTAGCTTTTCAACATTACTAATATAATAGCCTAGATCTGTCTCTCACTGATCCGTCTTGCTCTTCGTTATTAACGAACGCTCAAATCTGATTTCTGTTACGGCTTCAATGAACTCGTACATTTTTTTTATTCCTGATGGATTGTAATAAATTTCAATAAAATGACTTCATCTGTTTCAACTCTTTTTGCCTCGGTGAAGTTATTTATGAAATCGAACGTTTCAGGCAAATGACTCATAGCGTTTTTTATATATAAATTGAGCCGCGTTAACAGTTTTAAAGTTGGACTACGTTCCTCCCATTGGGGTCTCAGGAAGGAAATTGATTCCCACGCCAAAACGTCACAAAACTTGAAATGGAAGACCCTCTATATCTCGGTATCTAAATATGTCAAAACATTATTACTGTCATATTTTAGAGATAATGGGTAACAACAAAAGCTACAGTTAAAAACTTGAAAATCGGAATTGTAGTTCAGCGACTACTGAGTCGGAAAGTTGGGGAAAAAGACGCATGGATTGGTGAAGTGATCCTCTATTTCTCGGTAACTACATATGTTAAAAATATAACTAATGTCTTATTTTAGAGATAAAGGGTAACAACAGAATTTACAAAAAAAACTTACTTAAACTTTAAAACTTACGAGAAACTTCGAAAACAAAAGAATCACGCGAGTAAAGTAGTAACTTTTAACATCAACGGCTGTTTGAAAAGACAGCCTCCCTGCCTTTTTTAAAACACAGGTTCTACGAATATATTTGGAAATTATGAATAACTAACTACCTATGATTTGGAAACTGCAGATATTTGCAACGTCCTTCGTCTCCAACAAGATATACCGAAGATTGAATTTACAGACCCTTGATAAGACTCCTTAGCAACTTATAAATTGAAATTGTTGCCTTTTTTATCATGTGCAAACATGATGTTTATTGTATAGTGTCTGGTGGCAAATAGAAAATTTCTTGCTTCAAATAAATTATTGTAGACCGTTATTTTTTAAAAATTTCTTGCTATTATTTTCTTTCAGTATTTATTTATTTTGTATATGGTAATGCATTTTTTTCTGTTATTGGATTTTGCCATATTTTTACTCGGACGAAACGAAAGTAATTGTTAAAAGTGAGGTTGTTTTTAAATGAAGAGTGTCTATTGACTCATCAGTTCTGTTTTTCAAGTTTTTATTAAAAATTTCTTCTCTGCCAATGTAAATGATATTTTCTACTATAACTTTCGTTAGAAAATCTGTAAAAATGGGATATGAGATATGTTATGAGGACTAAAAACCCGTCATAGACGGGCACAACTCTTCTAGTTTTATATAACCGATCAACTCCACCCGTCCCAGAATTATATCAATGATTCAAACTTGCTGTTCTGTGTGTATCTTTTTCTTCTGTGTGAGAGAATATCTTTTAGTCATCGTAATTGGAAGATTAAAGAATTTAAATGCTTATACGTCACATTTATAATTAACTAGCACCGCAAGTCTACAGGTTAAAATGATTTTTTTTCCAAAATTAAAGCATTACTCTTTTATCAAAAGGATAGGATTGCTCTTCATTTTTCCATTTTGTTTTCTGTAGAAACTGACAATAAAAAGACACACAATAGAGAAATTCCTTCTTTCACGGAACAGTGATAATTATCCAGTGTTCCCATTTGGGAACATGGAAGTTTAATGAATTATATCGTTTGCAGTTTAATGATTTATAGCATGCATTTTTTTATTTATATTATTATATCTTATGTGCTATTAAAAACGTAGACATTTTTAATTATGTCTACAGATTTTTAGAAATTTTAGAATTTTTTTAAAATTTTATATGAATTTTAATTTTTATAAATAGCGATCAAATGCATTGAATCCTCTAATTTCTGAAATACTGACTCCTACGGTCATAAGCATCAAAAAAATTATTGTTCACCTATTAGTAGTAGAGGAACAGGAGTAAAAACTAAAACCCTCCATTTTTCAAAATTAAACAAAGTTTCAGCTCTTAATTTGAAAATTATTTCCGCTACAGGGTGGTTTGAACACTGGTAGTGGATCTTAGCAATCGTTATCTATCGAGAACGTGATGCATCAAGCATCAAATGAAATTATTGCCTGTTTGTTGTTTAAAGAATACTAGCCGCCATTGGCGACCATCTTTTTGACCCCGTTATTAAAAGCCTGTTGCTATGCTTGAAGTGTAGCAGAATAATCTTGCGTTTGTAGAGGCTAAAAAACTCTTGCAAATCTTTATTTTGCTATAAATTTCGAGAATGGAAGATAGCAGGTTACCATTAAACACATATCTAGGGATCATAAGCTTTCATATGAAAAAAAATGTCGAAATCGGTCCAGTAGTTTGAGCTGGGGGATTTTTTCAAGTTTTTCCCCCATAGAGTTTGTACAGAGGAGTAGAGTTTTACGATTTCTCTCGAAATTGGTGGATGGTAGTCGTCGGGCGACCGCTACTGACATATCTTGAAAAAATCAGCTTCAATATGAAATAAAAATTTTCAAAATCTCAGAGTAAAGTCATTCTGAGGTCATTTCAGATATATTCTTAAGATTGCCTCTGACGAATTATAGTTCTATAAATGAAGAAGGATTATATAACATGAAAACCAGCTTAACCTATAGTAACGTCACTTTATAGGTGCTTCGAAAGTTTTAATTTCTTCTTCAAGTGCAAAGCACCAGAAAATGAAAGAATATAGAAATACAGAATGTTTCAGGGAATGATTTTTTGAAAAAAGAATTTACTTACAATCGGATGTGATGTAGTTTTCAAGTCTGCTTCTCTCTCAATGATGTTGATGGCTTTTGATGATGATGACAGACAAACATCTGGCAAATCAATTTGATTCCTTAAAAATTATCTATTTCTACTTTCCACTGCTCGTGCTTTTCGTATTACAGTTTTCTTATAAGTGCTTTGATGCATGAGAGTTCTATAATGGTTGTAAATAAATGTTAACGAATTTAGCGATCATGTCGTCCTAGACAATTTCTTCTTTGTTAATTTTCTGATGAAAGGTAAAACTTCAGTATTAATTGCAGCTCTTGTTGATTGTGATGAAGTGAAAAATAATGTGTCATCTTCTCCCGCCAAAATGCTTTGCATTCTCTTAATGCAGGGTTCCAAGCCTTCTGTCATTTCTCTCACTTTTATAAGTTAGTCTTTCGTTTTTACCCCTACCGTCATTCCTTCTCCTCTCCCACTAAACAGTCCGTCGTAGAGATTATGAGTTTAGTTTTCCAGATAGCATGTACATTAGGGTTGCCTAAAAAATGAAAGTTGTTTGTTTTTCACCTCTTTTTTTCCTCTTTGCCAAAATAATAAAGTGTCAGTAATTTAAAACACACAACCCGTGTGACTGGCGTCTAAACGATGTCAATAGATTACTTGTGTGCTTAAGCCAGCGAACGTGAGCTTGCGTCTATTGCAGACACATAGCAGTGAATGGTAAAGAACAAACAAAACATAAAAAAAAGTTTTGGAAAACTTCGACAGTGAAATGATATACATTATGAGAACATTGGTGCTCAGTTTACAACGTACATCCACGTAATGAAATTGCTTATAATTCCAGAGTTGTTTTGTTGGTAAATGTTGGTATAATTTCTATGTGAATAGAACATCAACATAGAATTGCTTAGTTCACAAAAAGTGATATTTTTATAAGGGAATAACATCAAATAACGTTCAAAACCCTCTAATGGACAAAGTTCTCGCGCTTTGTTTTACAGTATTCGAGAGAAGTTAATTTAACTAATGAGTGACAATACTCGCTATTTATAGATGTATCTTTGGTAAATGCACGCATATCTACTAATTCCTTATTGTCAAATTGCTGGAAACTTTTTGAAATATTAGTTTGAGCATTTGAAAATTACAAGACGTATTCAATCTGACAACAAGAATTTGTAATTTAAACAATTTGTTGGACATTATGGCATGATGCTTCAATTGTGAAAATAGAGGAAAGATAGGTTGTTCTTGCAGCCCCAAAAGAAACCAGACCCAACCAGATCATTTAGGAGTGACATAAAAAGCGGACCAGTGAAAGAAAGGAACGACTTCGAGCTGTCAAAAGAAAATCAGTGAACACTATTGTTCCCTTCAGCTCTCGATAGTCATAATCATTCAGAAGATTCACTCAAATTCTAGTGAATAATAGATTCAGAAGATTTCCAGCACTGATCAGCTCAGCCGGCAATAAAAATCAGTAATGGTTAAAGATTTTATTAGCCCAATGTTAGATTGCATGGGCAGTGTAGATCAGAGTACACGGTGTCTGTGTTTGTATCTAAAGCTACTATTGAGCAATTGGACAAGGTAGACTGACGAATTTTCGATAAGTAGTCTTCAATTCAAGAATCCGAACAGAAAAATTGAGATGCGGGAACACTAGTGATTTCTAAACAAGGATTTACCGATATGTGATCTTAATTGGGATGGCAAAATTTGCCTGGTTTGAGTGCTCAAAAATCAGAAGCAACTTTAGCCTATGAGTATTTCATAGGATAAATACAGACTCACTTAAACTTGGATAATTCTGGTAAAGAACGGGTGCAGGTTGTTTGATAGAGTGATCTTGGGTGAAACTTTCAGACAAAATTACAAAATCTCTGTTGTGATACTAGGCACAGAAAACAGGTCTCATTAATGGTGCTTGTGTGTGCGCTCCTAGAGCCTTGATGAGGAAGTAACTTTCCTTGTCTATACATAATACGAACTTTGTATTAAAGGCCATGTTGAAGATGAAAAGAAATTAAATCCCTCTTTAAGAAAAGCTCAAAAAATGGTGAGAAAAAAGAGCATCGATACCTACTAAAATGTAGTATATGTAAGAGAAAACAAGGAAATGACTTATGATTTAGGTTGATATGTATACTAATAATTTGTCGTATAGTATTAGAAATATCATGTATTTGCGTTTATCTATATACACAATTAAATAAAAGACAAAATATGCTTATACAAAATTAAGGAAAAGACAAATTCTCTTGCATTTTATACTTTGAATTATATGCTAAATTTACAATTGGGCCCAAATGATAAATGCATCATTTTATTACTGTTGCTTCCATCATAAACAACCTGCAGCAAAGAAAGTACGAAAAAGAGTAATTCATTTGGTGGTGTTTTGAGTAAGAGAATTCCCTTGATACTGAAAGAGTTAATTAAAATCAAGCAAATAAACAGACATGGAATTTCGGAAAATGTTTTACTACTCAGGCTTGAATAAGTAGATTTGCTGGAACTTTTCCCTCAGACAGAAGAGAGCTGAATGAGATATGCATTTTTTGGATAATGCAGCTGGCAAGATGCTGAATAGTTTCATTTCTCTAAAATTTCAGGGCGAAGATGAGCCTTCTCTTATAGTCTAAAACTAAAAAGAGCCGCATGGTTGAACAGACCCTTAATCCATAATTCTTTAGGAAGATCTGATATCACAATTCTTCGAGTAGACCTGAAATCTGCAATTCTTTTCCAGGAAAGATCTGATATCATATTCTTAAGGAAGACCACAATCTCATGAAGATCTGATATCACAATTCTTAAGGAATTGTGCGCGACATGAATAATATAATCCCAGATTATGCTTATATAAGGTAGTCAAATTTTAAGACAACACTGTAAAATGAATAGTCAAACCAAAAGAATGGAATTACTACCGCCAGATGTGTATTAACAAAAGTTTTTTTGCATTTTACTTATCTGCCCTAAAACTGCAATTTATATTATAATTTGAAAAAAAGAAAAAAGATTTTTTCTTTACTTACTCTAAAGGATAATATGGAAATGCCTTTGAGCAAAATTCCATTTAAAATGACAAAATTCTTCTGCTTTGAAAGCTTTCAAAATATCCAGATTCCTTCCATAACTTCCTATTGTATTATATCAAATTCATTTCTTCAAAATTCGTTCAGGAGTATATATGGAGAGCCATTGCTTGCATTGAATACAGATTAATGAAACGTATTGAGTTTAGCAACGCAGAAGTCATTATCTTAAAACAGGTGAACTTTGAAAGTTCAATTAATATATTTGAACTTCTTCGTTTATGAATGCGGATATGCATTTCTACATCGTTAAGTGGATTTGATAATTAATTTTTATTGTGCTGGAATTGAACGTCTGCTGCGCTGAAATACAAAGAGTCTGTTTTTCTCATGAAAACAGTAAAGATTTTCGAAAGCAATGGATGAAGGAATTTCTCAAGCAGCAAAATGCAACCAATTAAATTGTTCCAATTGTTAAAATATCAGTAGAAAATAATTCTAATAGTATTTATACAACATGCGTTCTTCTTTGGAATAATTCAGTCATCTTCAAATGGTATTTAGTAGGTAAGTTAATATCTTTGGTGATCATTTATTAAATAGCATACCTGTTTTGTATATAGCTAATTATGAAAATCTCAGGGAATTTATTTTAACCCAATTTGACATGGATTGACTCGTAAACTATACATCGCTTTGTAATAAGATTTAATTTCCACCCAAAATAACAGGTAAAGCCTGCATGACTTTATTATACTTACCTGCAAATAAAAAAAGAAAATTTTCCACGACAAGGCAAAAGTACAAGTTGACATACTATATCAGATCTAAGTGCAATTTTCTCTCTATTATTAAGTGGGTATTCCCTTTGATGTGTGAAACGTTTTTCAGCATTCATGTAAACAGTTATTTAGGGGAAAAATAGATATCTATAGATATGGAACTAATCAAATTTTCTTCATTGCTTATGCATTAACCTGAAGCTGGTTACCTCAGACTAGACCCGCAGTCAACTGACTGAATCTGTGGTGGTTGCCAGGCTGCTGGTAATTTGCTGGAAATTAAGGCAGTTCTTTGTGAGAAGTCAATTCCTGTAGAAAGGGGCGTTCCATTTGTTTCGTGAAAAAAATTATAAGAAAGTACCTTTAGAGACATTTGAATTTAATCTGCTCAACGAAGGTTAAAACGTTCGTGTTGTTTTGTTTAATTAAATTCTCAAAATTAAAGCCGTTCATACCTAAGCGTGACTGCAGCTTCTATTAAGCATTTGTATCTCGTTTTGGTGGCACATGAAGGAATTTTTCTTTTCTCACCATGGCACGGAACTTCATAATTCTGCAACTTTTGAAAGGTTTGGCCATTGGTATTCTTTATTGTAATGAAATTAAAATGATATATCGGTTAGTAAAATGTCTCGAATGCTGTCCAGACTTATTTCTCAAATGTTTCCAGTTCTCAAATGATTTTCTACTATTTCTAATCCACCATGAGCCAACTTTAAACTCTAAAACTATTATATTGAAACAGGGCTCAGATGCATGGCTTATGTAATAAGTAAAGATCAATGAGAGATGATTTCAAGGAGGAGAATCTTGGAAAAGATTCGACGCAAGGAGTGATTTTTCAATGAGGGTATTAAAGTGATATTGCAAGATTTCATCATTCAACTAAAAAAAAGTGTATTACTTAACAAAATCTATCGATGCTCAAATTCAAGATTTTTTTAATTTTTATTTTGCCCTTTTCCTTACTTTGGCCATAAATAACTTTGACTTAATAACTGACTGCCTTTGGAGGCCATCTGGTTCCTTGTATTATTGGAAAAGAGAAATTTCAATAAAGTCTTTTATGTATAGCTTGTTCTGAATGGCTCCCCATGTAAATATCTTTAAATTTCAAATTTTGTTAAACGTGTTATTCGTAAGATTTTAGTTAAATTAAGTCATTGATGTTCATTGTACGATGCAAATCCTACGTTTCCTCTATCTGTCAATTGACCTAAAAGGTGAGCTTCAATATGAAACAGGAATTGATTAAGCTGCAACTAATCCGATAATTTGCTTGCTGTATCGACATATGCTCATACAATATAGAAGGATAATAAGTGACATCATGCAGTATTCGAATTTTTCGTATAATAAGGGAAAAGTTTCATAATTTTTGTTATATTTCGAGAATTTTTGTTTATTGATTAAGTAAAAAAAAATTCTGTGCGCTGAATTAAGAGGATAGAACTTCAAGCTAAAAGATCAATAATATAATTATTATATATAACAGAAAATTTTTACTTATTACTGGAAACAAATTATTTCGGGAAATTCAAGAAGCATTTATAAATGTACGTAGTCTAAAAATCATTTAAAGTAAGAAATTAAATAGAGAACGTAAATGAAATTAATTTTTGACTCTATTTTTCATTAAAATTCAAGTCCTGAACGAAATTTAATGAAATAGAACTATCCATATTAAAAGTTAAGTAATTCCTCATAATGAATAAAATTATTATGTTTCATCATTCATTAATTTATATGCATTTAAACAATTAGATTTCCTCCTATTTCCATCTACTTTTAATAAATCAAGTTTGAATTTATTTAGTTATTATTATGTAAATATTCCGAGACAACATCACTTATTTTAGACAATTTGTGATTATATTTATATCTGATACATTTTAAAGAATCTATAAATTTTTAGTCAACTATTATAATTCACAACATATAACAACTTTTAAAATAGTTTTTAACATCATTGGCATTCATCATGTTTACTCACTACAAAGATTCCAACACAAACAACTAGATTAAAAGTAAGAAAAATGAATCTCAAATGATTGAGAGATTTAAATAAGCAATCCAATTCACGATGAAAGAGATCACTAAAAGTATCTAAAGAAATAGCAGCATGAGCTTCCAAAAAGGATTTCTGCTGAAGAGCACACAGTATAAATTCCGGCATTACATTCTGGTTCTAATTCTGCGAATGAGTAATCTGAAAGCTATTTTATTTGTTACTAGCTGTTACCCGCGACTTCGTGCGCTAAGAATTTGAATTATTCTTTTTTTAATTCACGAATGTAAATGTTTTGTTGCATTTTGAAAAGGGAAAGTAAAAGTTCTGACGGAGATAATACTTAATTGGACGGCTGACAGGAGTGTACTGTACATGTATGCTGATATAGTTATGTAAATTGTTTATCTATTCTAACATACTTTTGTATACCACATTATTTCCACAGATGTAGAGGTTGTGTGATCTGGACACACGTGAACACGCCATGTGTAGTTGCCCATGCGAAATATATGGTTTTACCAAATGTACATCTGCCACTTTCAGTATCTGGCCCTGAGCCTGGCAAATGATATTTTTAAAGGGATTTGTTGCCTTCTGAACTGAGGTGATAAATCCTTCGGGATTATCGGAAGGCGTGGAATTAAAATACTCTCTCTTCTCCCTATATCAGTCATAACAGTAGCTTTCATGACGTTTGTACCTTGGTATGTAATTTGCGACTGTGTGCCATTGCGCAGTCTCGGTATATCGAGGTTGCGTATTAGTAGTACTGGCACATCGACTATCAATCTAGGATTGTCGGAAGGTGCCCTGACAATTCTAAGATGTTCAAGAGCTCTACAGTATATGATGTTCCTTGTTAATGCCCATTACCGTATCTACAGATGGATATTCTGTAATACCTCACTGTGAAAGTTAAACAAAACATCGAGAGAATAATTCACTAACGTCATTGGATCACTGTGTAACCGCATAAAAAGCTGCAAATGCTACGACAACAGGAAACCGGAAGTGTAAAGTCTCCTTTGTTGTTAATGGTCAAAGAAAGCAATATTTTTTTATATTAACTTTAACACTGGCAAAAGCCCGCTCGCGAAACAGTAATTTGGCTTGAATTTATTTCTATAAGAATAAAAAGACTTGTTAGAAATTACGTTACAAAAATATTTTTAAACCTTAATAACAATCAGAGAAAACATTTCATCGCAATGTAGTTAATAGCATTAAAAAGATCATTTTCTGATCTTTAAAATGGCATAAAAATAATTGTTATCTAATAAATATTTCAGAAGTTATTGGTAAAAAACGTCTAAGCATTAGGCTTAAAAGCAGCTAATTTTCGTTATTTAATTAAATATCGTAAAAACAAATTAACTCTGAAAGTTGAAAATAGCACCTTTGACCTAGAAGTATGCTCTAGAATGTCGTGTGTAAATTTCATGTCGCTACCATTCACCGTTTAGGAGGAGTTCTTGTGACCGACCGACCAACAGACAGACAAATACATGTAATTTCTGCCTTATTTTATACATATTTATAAACATAAGCAAAATTTTCAGAAATGAAGATAAATTAGTTCAAAGTCGAACCGTTTCCTAGCAGCGAAGTAGGTATAAATTTGCGTTATTTCAAAATCGCCTGCTCGTAAAAAATTATTAAAATTTAAAAAATGAATAAAAATTGAAGGAAAAATGTCACAGAAATAGAATTAATATCATTTAAAAGGTAAAATATTTAACTTTAAGATGGTATAAAAATAATTTTTATCGGACTGTTTGTACCGAAGTTACAGCGGAAAAAAGGATTACGTGATAGTTGATTTTAAAAATAATTTATTCCACATGTTTTCGCATTCCTGAAGGATCACGTGACTGTTGATTGAAAAATAAAAATCTTCATCTTGAATCGCGGAGTCAATGGGGTTTCTTTGTTAACTATTTTTAATCTGTAGTCAAAAATAATTAATTTCACGTGATTTCACCTAGCCTATGTCCGTTCTTGGGTTTCAAGCTACAACTCTGTCAATTTTCATCCAAATCGGTTTTGTGGTTTGGTCGTGAAAGCTTAACAAACAGACAGACAGACAGACACACTTTCGCATTTATTATATTACTAGCTGTTACCCGCGACTTCGTTCGCGAAGAATTTGAATTATTCTTTTCTTTTAATTCACGAATGTAAATGTTTTGTTGCATTGTGAAAGGGGAAAGGAAAAGTTCTGACGGTTGATAATACTTAATTGGACGGCTGACAGGAATGTACTGTACATGTATGCTGATATAGTTATTTAAATTGTTTATCTATTCTAATATACTTTTGTATACCACATTATTTGCACGGTTGTAGAGGTTGTGTGGGCTGGACACACATGAACACGCCACATATAGTTGCCCATGCGAAAAATATGGGTTTTCCAAATGTACATCTGCCACTTTCAGTATCTGGCCCTGAGCCTGGCAAATGACATTTTTAAAGGGATTTTCTGAACTGAGATGAAAAATCCTTTGGCAATATCGGAAGGCGTGGAATTAAAATACTCTCTCTTCTCCCTATATCAGTCATAACAGTACCTTTCATGACGTTTGGACCTTGGTATGTAATTTGCGACTGTGTGCCATTGCGCAGTCTTGGTATATCGAGGTTGCGTATTAGTAGTACTGGCACACCAGCATTCAATCTCGGCTTGTCGGAAGGTACCCTGACAATTCTAAGATGTTGAAGAGCTCTACAGTATATGATGTTCCTTGTTAATGCCCATTACCGTATCTACAGATGGATATTCTGTAATACCTCACTGTGAAAGTTAAACAAAACATCGAGAGAATAATTAACTAACGTCATTGGATCACTGTGTAACCGCATAAAAAGCTGCAAATGCTACAACAACAGGAAACCGGAAGTGTAAAGTCTCCTTTGTTATTTATGGTCAAAGAAAACAATATTTTCTTATATTAATTTTAACACTCGCAAAAGCCCGCGCGAGAAACAGTTATTTGGCTTGAATTTATTTCTATAAGAATGAAAAGTATTGTTAGAAATTACGTTAAAAATATTTTTAAACCTTTATAGCAATCGGAGAAAACATTTCATCGCAATGGAATTAATAGCATTAAAAAGATCATTTTCTGGTCTTTAAAATGGCATAAATATAATTGTTGTCTAATAAAGATTTCAGAAGTTATTGGCAAAAAACGTCTAAGCATTAGGCTTAAAATAGGCTAATGTTCGTTATTTATTAAATATCTTAAGAACTAATTAACTCTGAAAGT
>BGPR01001571.1:0-57467 GCA_013235015.1 Araneus ventricosus
TAAAACTGATTAAATAGAAGATCTTGTTTTCTCAAATCCCTTACACTAAGGCACTCATTCAATTAATATCAAACAAGGCATACATAGCTTGCAAGGAGGTTTATGATGAGGAAGAAAAAAAAAAAAATTTTTCAAAAGAAAGAGGGGCACAGCTTTTTAAATTATGAGGTATTTTGTCATTACTCAGCTTTCAAAGAATTTTAAACTTTTAGGGATCTCTGAGTTTAGCTTTCATCTTAAGTCAAGAGCTGAATTTAATTAAATTTTGATCACTGTCTTGGACAACACACAAAAAGAAATCTTTCATTTCTGTGAACTTCACTTATCAGAGGAGAGTTTTCTGTTCATATTGCAGAAAATAAAAATATATCAGTGACAGCTGCAGATATTTTGTTTCCAGTGCATTGATTTATCTTGAATAACTAGAAAATCACCTGTCATGGTATGACGGGTGCAAATTACCTCTTCATTCGAGTGATTTCCCGCCAAATTTGATGTGTTTAAATAGATATATATGCAAGAGAAATGTTTAACATTGGTTGAAAACAAATAAAACATATATTTTAAGACGGGAAATATTTTTTTTTTATTTGCATATTTCTTTATTCAAAAAAACCTTAATGGATACATAATCGGATGCATCGTGGCGTCCAAACTATATCGCGCGCATGATATACCAGTCTCGTAATTTACTACTTTCTATTAAAAAACGGAAATTAATTTGAAATATATGATTAATATAATTTAAAGTTTCTCAGGAACTATTGATCATAACAAGATAAATTTTATATCAATTGATAGAAAATTTTATTTCACTATTTTAGAGCTATTAAATTTGAAATTATAATGACAAGTACTCTTTTAAATTTAAGATTACTGAAATTTAGGTTATCTGACAATGAAATAATGCTGTTTAATGTCTCGCAGTGCTATGATGTGAGTTTTATTGTTGATGACGTCCGAACGTTACTGAGAGACAGATCTGGACTATTACATTAGTAATTAGAAATTCAGCAATCTTGATGAAAATTTGAGGTGATTAAAAAACAAATCCTGTATTCTGCAAGTTAAAGGCAAGTGTAGTTCTTATAATGTAGAGACCTGATTTTTTCATCCAAAAGATAGTTTTGATTTTTGGCTAAGATTTGAATAGTCAGCTTACAAATTACAGTGTGCAAGCTTAGCAAGCAAGTTAGAACTGATGCTGTTTTAGAAATGAAAAAATTAAATTATTGTTTTGGTGAGTTATTTTGGCTTCCAAGATAATTAGTCCCAATTCATGAATAGTATAGATAGCTTCTTTCATTTTTTTTTTTTTTTTATTACGATGAGAAGGGAATGTTGAGATATACAGGGTGTTCGAATCAAATGCCCCTAATTTGGAGAAGTCACTATATTTAACAGAAAGTCAGAGAGCATAAAAATAATGTGAAATTTGATAACAGTACTTACAAAGTTTTTATTAAAAAATTAGTGCACTTCCACGTGGGCTGCCTTGGTAGCTCTGAGGATATCCGGCTGGTAGCCCAGTTTCAGTCATGTCCACTGTAGCATTTCCTTAGTCACAGTAGCAATAGCAGCGGTTATTGAGGCATGAAGGTCTTCAACATCACAGATCTCCCTTGTAGACTTTGTCTTTGACGTAGCCCCAAAAGAAAAAATTCAGTGGAGTGATGTCTGGAGATCTTAGTGGCCAGGCAATTGGACCACTGCGTCCTCTCCATCGGTTAGGGAAAGTTGTATCCAAAAATGCTTGAATATCCATGCCCCAGTGAGGAAGGGCTCCATCTTGTTGGAAGATAACAGTGGGTTGCAAATGTTACATTTCAGTATTGCATAAATTTGCCTCATGTCCAGGTCAAATATTTGCCATCACAGAAGTCTCAGCAAAAGAAAAAAAAGTCATATGACTGTATCATGTGAAAGAGCACACCACACATTGATTTTTGGACTGTTCTTTTCACTTCCTATACTGCATGGGGATTTTCTGAGCCCTAAATTCTTCAGTTGTGCTTCACTTTGTTGCTCACATGAAATATTGATTCATCTGAAAAAATGATGTGTTTAGAAAATCATGTTCATTTTTTATGCGAGATAACATCTCCACAACAAATGCAACACTCGGTGCCCCATCATTAGGTTGCAGTTTCAAAAAAGATTGCAGATGTGCATTTTGTACATATACAGCCTCAGTTTTCACATATATGTGAAAAATTTAAATTGTCTCCAAAATTTAAGAATTCAGCAGCCAATTTTGCCTAATATCGTCACTGTATCACTAATAATTTTTTTAAAATCAAATTGTTCAAATTGAGGACATTTTATTCGGACATCCTGTATATTGGATGATACAACATCTACTTTATTATTTTGATGTGGAAAGTTGCCATGTCATAAACCACATCTATTTGCAACTTTATTTCTGAGGTTGTATATTTTTAAGATTGTGAACTCCAACAAACCCTCATCACTAGCCAACATATATATGGATATTGGTGATACCTAATGACTAATATTTATAAATCTACCTGTAAAATAATATGAATGTACTATTTCTTGTGCTTTAATTTTTAGATGTTTTTTCATCTTTGAAACAAATTTGAATTTTACTTTTCTATCCCACCTTTTTTTTAAAGTATTGGATAAAAAGAAAAAAATACTCAAAATTAATGTTTTTTCCAAATTTGTCAAATGTGTATTGTGCATCCATATTGATATAAAAAATATTTTATTTAAAGTTGAAACTTAATTTCAAATGAAAATCTCCATTATTTGTTATCAATTGTTTGTAGCAGAACCTTTTCAAATCACTCTCCTGATATTCCAGGCTTTATAATCATTTCCCCTTATTTTTCTTGCTTTATATCTGAGTTTTACTTAAAAATGAATAACTTTAAAATTTATTTGGATTCTTTTAAATTTAAGTTTACTTGCAAATTAATTTTGAATTTTATTTGAGTTTCCTTGATATTCCTGGCTTCTAATTATTTTTCCTGAAATTTTTTTTCTGTTTTAAATCTGACTTTTACTTTAAAACGAAAGCTTTAAAATTCTATTTTATTTTAAGCCTTTTAATTTAAATCTACTCACAAATAAATGAATTTTAGTTAAGTTTCATTGATATTCCTTGCTTTATAATAATTTATTCTCTAAAATTCTGAAACGTTTATACACATTAGAGATATCTTGGATCCTAATTTCTATGTTGTTCAGTGGCGGCGATTGGGTGAAAAAAGTGAGGGGGCAAAAAATTTACTGATCTAAACGTTCCCAGGAGTATAGAGGGTAAACAACAAAATTTAAAAATTTTGTTATGAAATTAGCTAGCTTTCCCCGAATATTATTGTTTTTTTTTTTTAAATTTTTCCAGAAAAGTAAGGAGGCGACCGCCCCCCTTACTCGCCGGTGCTGATGTTGTTTACAGTCCATTCGTTTTTTAATCTTCTGTAAGATTTTTAAAATGCCAGAAGTCCCCTTTTAAAATCAACGATTCATTTGTAAAGTTAATGTTTTCTTCCCGATTCCTGGCATCTCTTCTCATCTAACAACTTCCTTATTTTGAGGATTGCCTGCAAAGATTCATTTCCAAAGTGACCCAAAGTCAATAAATTCTGGATCTGATAGGAGACTTATATTTCCTCTCGAAAGTGAAAATAATTGTTCGAACAGTTAAATACTTCTAAACATGGAATCTCCTATCGCGGAAATGAAAATCTCCTATCCTTCTGCCTGGTTTCAATGCTTTCAAACCAGGTAGGCAAATATTTCTAAACTTCAGACGTCTCAACTTCACTGAATTTTGCCTTCAATTTTAAAACACATTAGATCTCTATTATTTTATTAGCTGTTAAAAAAAATTCACTGCCATTGGTGTGGGAAATGGTGCGTCAGTGTAATACGACTATTAATCAGTCATTTGCGAATAGAGCTGCGACTCGTTATTATAATTAGGATTTTTAAAAATTAAACTGCAATTTTTTTAATATAATGTCATATTTCCTGGGCCGCAGAGATATTCGTTGCAGGCCGCGAGTTTGGCATCCTTGTTTTGGAAGAAAAGTGTAATGTTTGAAAAACACCATACATTAAAAATTCCCTTTTCATTTTATAATAAAATATAATATATATATTTTATTTTAATAAATATGATCAAGGTGATGTTAAAAATGAATTGGCGATTAAAACTTATTTTCATGATATGCGATGGGGAATTACATAATTATTAAGATAAAACATAAAGGCACTCGTGTAATAATCAGAAAAAAGATTAATTTTAAAACTTTCTTATTGTTATGGCGATAATTTTTCGTGCAGTAACAAGTCTTTAGTCTTATTTGGTGCAACAAATTCATTCGATTGCTTTAGAAAAAATTGGAATCTTTATCTTAATATAGTTATTCCACTGGATCTTCTGTATCGGTCTGGGGCTGATTGCTTTCAGTCAAAGGAACCCCTCCTCTCAAAGAAACTTACCAGTAAAATGGCGATAGAATAGTGTGCAACTATCGATATATACCGTGGTGCATGCATAGATTTGTACCTTTTTTCAAAATCAACCTCACCCAAAAACGGGGTTCACACGTCGTATCCGGATTCGCGAAACGGGCTGTTGCTTCTGGAACCACAGGATCTAGATCCTGTCGTTCTCTTTGCCGATCCGGATCCAAAGTGAATGAAACAATCCCTTTCATATAGGATATATCGGTCCCCCCCCCCCCACTTTAGACATGTGATTATTTCTAATTTCTCCAGAATCTGCTTTAAAATAATTGGAACCATTTATAAATTTAGCTTCGGTTGTAGGGAATCTTCCGAGTTATTTCTTAGAAAAATTCGTTTGGAGCTTAATTTTATATCTGAAATTTGAGGTTTATTTTATATCTGTTGCTGCTCGTTTATTTCTTATTTTTAAATTTCCAATAACTTCAGTTAGTTTCCCAATCTCATACATGCCAACATTGGAAAGGTGGTTGTCCGTAGCAGGAGATCGGCGAGGGTGGAAGACGCAAGCGCGCGCACATACGGGAACAGATTTGTGTATAAATTTTGAATTCATGATCATTTGTATATTTCGTCATATTTTAAGTAATCAAAAATTTCTATTTTTAAGAAAAATCCTATTTGAATAAATAATACAAGAATATTTATATATCACTAACATTAGAAGAATTAGAAATAATTATGGCGTTTTTCAAAAACCTGAAATGTTGGGGGAAAAAAAATCTGAATCATCGTGCCATCAAGGAATACAACTAAAACGAATATGCGAAAGGGGGAGGGAAAAAACTAGTTTCCGTAGAAATTTTAATCTTGTCCGTAACTTGCCGAAATTTTCGATAAAACCCGTAGTAACTACGGAGAATCCGTAACAATTGGCGTGTATGCAATCTATTTAGGTTGTAGTTGTTTTCCAAATCTATTTTGGTGTTTGGAATACCTTTATAAGTAGTGAAAACTGCTGTAACTCGCATAATATATAACTTTTTAGTTCTCCTCAAATGCCTTTTTGTTTTTCTTGGCTAGTTTATTATATAAAACTCTGAAGGTAACGCTAAACCTAAGTCTTTACATATGTTTAGCGTTACCTTAGGAAATTATTGCGAAATTTTATAAAATTTGTCCATTTCCTCTCTGGAACTAAATGACTCTCGTGCCCGACTATACTCGGATACGGGGAAAAAATGTGTGCAGGCAACCCAATCGGCGTCTTTGTAGTTAGACTGTCATGTCATGATTACAGAACTGTTCTTCTCTGGATTGAATCAGGAAAGGGGCGAAAAGTTTTTCTGGACGCAAGTTTAGCCATTGCAAGCAGTTTTCGACTCGATTGTAAGCGTAGTTCAGTTGGAATTTGTCGTTCAGTTTGCTGATTCGGAACTGTTATCGAGTGAACGACTTATAGGGGGCGTTGCAAATTCTTGCCCCTGCCGGACAACCACATTCCGTTCAATGGTGCAGTCGCAAGATAAGCAGTACCCCAACGTTCATACCTGAGTGACGAAAATCGCGCGTTTTTAAGGACGATTTCACAATTTTGTATTATTTCTCGTAAATTGGAAGCCCTGCCGGAACGGGGCTCCATTACACCCCTGTTTCTTCTGTACCCTCTTTTTTCTTTGCTGCGCATTCGTGATTTTACTGGAAAGTCAATACCGGCCACGTGCGAACATTTGCAACTTGTTTGAATACACGGTCCTTTTCATTCACACGAGTAATAGTGAAGAACAGCATGTCAGCTAAGGTGGTTAAGAGGCCCAATTTTCAGCCGAAAGGTGTCTCGCGATTTGTAAGAACTCATCGTTTTGAACAGAGGTAAGCAAATAAATATTTTGAAACCTTTTTTTTTTTTGCTGATAATAATTTCTTTACTGATCCGTCTTTTCATATTTAATTATCATTATCGTATTTTTGATGAAACGCGAAGAATTCTTGTAACCTTCAGCACCGATACGTTCAACGATGTGTCTTTTTCTCTATAATGTTGGAGGAGAAATAGGAATTGGAATGTAGTAGGAGAAAGCGTTTTTAAATTTGACTGTATATGAGACTTTTTTTCCGTCCTGGAAAGAAATAAATATATCGAAATAATAAAAGATGCGGATCGATCTGTTACGATGTTTTCCGTTAATAGCGTCATGTTCAATACATCGAAATTTTTCCTGAAATTGGAGTGAAAAATTAATTTTTAATAAAACAAATGACTAATTTAATTGTTACTTTAAGTTATTTACCAATACTAAATCTTACTTTTCTGTTATAAAAGGATACTTTTTCACAAAATTTTCTCCCAACTTCCTTATCCACATTCTTTCCAGACTTGTTAGTGAAAAGTTTTTTGAAGTTAGCACTGGAAGAAATGATGACACATCTATTGACTGGGGATGTTGTTGTAATTCGTTAAAATCAGGGATGAATTAAAGCCTCCCCTCCCCTCTAAATGAACTTTAAAAAAAAAAGTTAAATTCAAGAATGGAAAAAAATTTTTGTGAAATGAAATACACTTTTGGGTTTTGTAGGCTCATTTTTCATATTTTTAAAATCAATTTTATGATAGAATCAACTGATGTTTTAGCGATAAAATTCACACCTAACAATATGAATGGATTAATTGTGTCATTAATTATGACACTACTAAAATTAATGGTTATTTTGCTCACATGTGAAAGTAATAGATCCACATATTAAATTTCATAATATTGTCAAATATTCTACTTCTTAAAAAAATAATTCATTTACTCTGTAAAAACTATTTTTTTTTAATAGTATTCATGCCAAGATTGATTTCATAGAGAGTTTTAAAAATTATGTGCATGTATTTTATAATTCATGCATTTAAAATTGTGTTCTATTGAAACTGCTCTTTATGACTTCTTAGTTAAGCAGCATTTTAAGTTTATGAAAAATAAGTTTTTTAAAAAATTATGATTAATGAAAGTAATTGAGCTCCATGTCTTTGTTTTATTATGAAATAATGTGAAAGAGTTTTAGAAACATCCAAATTTGGTATCAATCGTCACTTTAAAAAGTACTTTGTAAAAAGATTTTTGGGGATATTTTCCTTCTTTATATGAATTTCAAATATCTGAGATTTTTAATTTATGGACAGAAGTAAAAGAAGGTCTGTATCTTTTATATTGGAATACATTTTTTAATATGTATTGTATTTCTTATTTTTAACATTCATTTTAAATAATTCTATATTAAGTGTTAATTCCCATTTTTAGCTTTATGGCACACTAATTTTATAGTTGGTATTTTGTGATAATAGTTATTTATTCAATAATAATACCCAGAGTAGTTTTTTTAAGTAAAGCGTATTGTATTTTTTATTATATTTTTAAGCTTATTACATTGAACATTTTGGCCTTGCTTGCCAAGAAGAACAATAAAAAACATCTTTCAACTGAAAATTCTTCTCTTCATTTCTCATTAAGGAGTCACCTGCAGGTAGGGATTTTTTCTGGGGGGGGGGGATGAATTCTGCCGGCAGGAATATATGACTACATCACTGATTGTGACTTCGGGTATTGTGGCTTTTGTATTTGGTACTTTTTTTTTGCTATAGTCAATGACAATTCAAGATGAGAACTGCAAGGAAAGTTACTTGGTGTATCAATGTGCCCTTTTAAGTAATCTGTGATTGATATTAAAAATTAATATGATATATGTATATTTGATTATATACATTCAGAAGTTGATCTCTGATAAGTGATTTTCTGAATGACACACTTTGATTTAAAAATAAAGTTATTTAATTTCACAATCCTTCAGTAATACAGTTATGCATATTTTTCTACATGCTGTCAACTTGAGTTGTTACTGATTTATAGTCAAAAAGTTGATTAATTATGGTTTTTTGCCTTCCCAATCTTGTAAATGGCTATATATCAATTTTTAATTTTTCACATAAAGTATCGAGTAAATTTTTTGATATTAAATTATTAATTATTAAATACTTGAGTTACTTGAAATGCAATAATTTCAAATAATCAAGGTGTGCAACAATTTTCTGAAAGATGGATAAAACTATTTGAATCGGTACGAAGAACACTAATTACAAGTCTGAAATTCTCAGTGCAAAATAATCAAGTTTTAAGTTTGGACAGGTACTGTTCTTTTGCATTCAGTCAAATCTAAAATATGCCCGCGTCCAATGAAGGGAGGCTAGTATTATACTGTTTGTTCTCTTACACTCAATGTTTATCGAATCGATTCATAAAATGACAGAATTTGTCTTGTACTGTTCTTCCTGATTTATTTCACTACAAGTTCGCCTATTGCAGTGTGAGTGGTAATGGAGCTCTCTTAGTGACAAATGAAAGTGATAATAAGTTTTGATTTCATCTATATTATATAAAATGCTTATGCGTGGCGCAAAAAGGACCTTTATTTCTTTCTCCCCGTTGGCAACGATCAGTTCGTTTACCAATCTCAACCCTGACGCCAAGATTCTTGAATTGGTTAGAAGTCCAGGGTTCGTACGCGTCCTTAAAAGTCCTTACTTTTACAGTTAGTCCTTAAAAGTCCTTACAAATCCTTATTTTTATGCCCCATTTTTAAAAAGTCCTTGAAAGTCCTTACTTTTTACTCTGCCATTATTAAAAAGTTTAAAATTTCACTTATTATCGTTATTCTAATTCCTCCTTCTCGGCGGCTCTAATCTCGGTCGACGTGGCTCTCGCGGAATGGGGTGGGGGTGGTTTGGACGACACTGCTTGCGTTCTACGAATCCATATCCATCGCATACACTTTGGGAAATAAGGGAGGAGTTACAGATGGCCTTTATTGGTCCATGGTTCCATAGGAATGATTGTCAAAAGTGCTGTTACCATTTTTAGAACAGTATCAAAGTGATAAACCTTTACTTCCATTTTTTGCCAGTGATGTTTTTAAAACTTGTTAATGATTGCATTCAACATTTCAAAATTTTGAAACCAGAGAATGAAAGAATTGAGAAACCTGAGACTTTATGCAAATTCAACTTCAGTGAGCCAAACTTGTATAATGATAAAAGTTAAGTGTATTTAGGATTTGCTGCAGAGCAACTAATAAAAGAAAAGATTTAAAAAAAAAAAGGAATTAGCAGACAAGGATGTTTTCACATTCAGACAGGATAGTCGGAAAAATATCATAACAATGATAAAACATTTCATGCAGAAATGTCCTGTGAATTACGTACTAGTAAGACCTGCGATTTGCATTGATCCACGAGTAATGGCTGGATATCCCGAAAAAGCACAGGAAAAAATGAAAAAGGTATTGATTGTATTGTCGCAAAATAAACGTATTTTGGGCAAAGATTGCGACGAAATTTTGTTAGTGTATGCAGATTTTCTGTTAATTATTGTAAAGCCAAATTCATTTGAATTTACTTCTTTCAATCCAAAGAGTGATTCCCTTGATAATTTTTTACAAACTTGTTTTAGCAATAATCATTATGAAACAGCTTGGAAGATTATCAAAATGGTATTAATAATGTCACATGGACAATGAGGTTTTTCGGTGAACAAGGCCCTGGAAATAGAAAATTTAAAAGATGCTTCATATATTTTCCAGCATGTAAATCATGAATTTATTAAGCTGTCTGGGGCTATTTATGACTTAAAAATTACTAAAGAAATGAGGACGGCTGCCGCCTCAGCTAGAGCAAAATACATGCAGTATTTAGAAAGTGAAAAATCCAAAGAAAAGACTGAAACAAAACAACTGAAACGAAAAGCTCTAGAGGAAGAAATAGATTTTTTAAAAGAAAATGTTCCTCCAAATGGCATGCACCAAACAAATGAGAAAGCTAATGAAGCTGAAAAGTCAAAGGACATAAATTTATTTATTCAATCGCATGAACTAAGAAAAACAATTTCTGAAAAAAATTAAAATAAATACCTTGGATGTAAAATTGAATGAAAAAAGTTTGGAATTAAAAGATATTTAATTTGATTACCAGTTTCATGGGGTTTTTTTCCATCAATTTATTAACTCATATTTTTAGGAGTTTTGTTGTGTTAAATTTGTAATGTATCTTCTATGTTTTATATTATAATTTATCATCTAATAGGTTGTATTTGCAAAAATGAGACATTTTATTTAAAAATGCGTGCGACAATTCTTTAAGTTTATTCAATTTAGAGGTCCTTATTTTTTGGTTTTTTTAGTCCTTGATAGTCCTTGATTTTCTTTTAAGAAAATGTGTACGAACCCTGAAGTCGGAAACAGCGAATTTTTTTTTCGAGTTAAATCGTTTGAATTAAATAAGTTTGAGTCGTACAGTTTGGATTCGACAAATGAATGAATGTGTGCTTAATACTGAATGTCCTTTTCAGCTAAAAGTTTCTGAAAAATTGGTTTATTCATCTCTCGACAGCTCATATGTTCCGAGTTCCATCTATCCAGAGAAAAATAATATACCTTCCTTCACTTAATAATAATTGGAGGGAGTGCAGAGGCAAAATTTCGTTTAAAAAAGTGCGTGTTTAAGATTTTGAAGGAAAAAACGATGTTTGAAAATTTTGAAAAAAGGGTATCTAATCGATTATAAAATGCTAAAAGTAAATTATTATGGGTTTTGATTTTGAATAGTTAATATGAATATGTTTCAAGCCACTATTTTCTTTAAACTGTCCTTTTTTAGCTAAAAGGTTGTGAGATGGGTTACATAATTATACGACAAGAGACGATCAAGAATTTTCTGAGATTTAAAACACAAATGACTGCACTGAGAAAGACACTATATCTTTCTTGACTAAATAATTTTTGTAATAAGCATGTATACAAGTGGACCTGAGCAATATTTAAATTAAAAGTGGGAATGTTTAAAATTTTGTTGTAAAAAGCAAGGATTTTGGAATTTTTTTTAAAAAAAGCTATCTTGTCAATTATAAAATCCTGAAAGTAAATAATTATCATGGGTTTTAATTTTGAATAGTTAATATGAACATGTCTCAAGCCACTTTTTTTCTTTAAACTGTCCTTTTTTACCTAAAAGGTTGCAAGATGGGTTATATCATTCTACGAAAACTAGAATTTTCCGAGATTTAAAACACAAATGACTACACTTAGAAAAACACTAAATCTTTCTTGACTCAATAATTATTGGAATAAGCATGTATACATATGGGAAAGCTTTTCTGAATTACATTTCATTGTATAGAGGGCATATTTGAAATTTTGGTGGAAAAAACAATTTTTTAAAATTTATTTTGAAGATTTGGAAAAGGCTATCTTATCAGTTTTAAACTTAAAATTTTGGTGGAATGAAGTTGTGTTGAAATAAACTGTTGAAGAAAGAGTCAAAAGTGTGTGTCAAGAAGTTTTAATTGACTGATTTCTGATTGATGAAAATAATTTTGATTTTTAATCATATTTGAATTATAAATATTACCTTCAAATTTCTTTCTAACATTTAATTACATACATATCTGTGCTACCAGAAGATTTTAATTGTAGAAACTGATGAAAAATTAATTTCAGGAGTTCATGCAATTTCAAATAATTTAAATTTACTTTTAGTAATTAATGTACTTATAATTTCCTAATACTAGCAGAAACCGATAACTGTACGGCAAGCAAGCTTGTATCATATAGTGATCCCGAAAGAATCACAACGTGATTCTTGGGTGTTGATGAGCAGAGCGAGCAGGGGGTGTTATATATATATAAAGATTTTATAACAACTCTGCTAGGACACCCAGTGTCTTCATGGTAGTGAGCGAAGCGAGCAGGGTTTTGCGTAGCATACCCCGGAGGATTGCAGTGCATTCCTCCTGGGGGTTTGCGAGCTTTAGCGAGTAGGGGGTAGAGCCCCCTAGTTGTTCATTATTACCTTAAATGTGTTTCTGCGTCACAAAGGTTAATCCATTAGCCCCCAGCATCCTATTTATAGGGCAGTTAACATTTCACTTCCATGGCTAAATCGAATGCATTCCATTGTTTCTTTCGTTTATGAAGTTGATAGATATTATCAAACTCCTAAACAGTTTTCAACAGGCATATACCACCAGTTAATCAGATTTTGAAGTCAAAATGTTGTCATTTTGAAATTCTTTTATTTTTCCTTTGATTTATTTTTGAGGTAATGCAAGGAATTAAAAATATTTTTATTTTTTAATATTTTACTATATTTTAAATATCTTTAATATTTATGTTATTAAAAAGTTTTAAAAAATATTTTTTTTCCTCTGAATTTAATTTTACTTCACAGTTAACTTAATCTTGGTGTTTTAAACATAATTTAGTAGACATTTAATGAAATCTGTGCTTTAAATTAATTTGGGCCTTAATGGATTAAGGTATACAAATTCATCTAGCCTCAATATAAACTTTCTCATTTTTTACATGGAAAATATATTCATACTGTATTTTTCAAAAAGATACATGTTTTGGTCTTAATAGTTCCATTGATGATATAACATATTCAGTTATATGAAATGTTACGAGATGTACTGGGAAAATTCCATGGATTCGTCATGTAAACATTTTTAGTCTGTATGATTGATTTTATATATTTTGATGTATAAATTAGTTTAAAATGCAACTGATGTGAAAGTTTTGTAAATAATTTTTCTTTTTTATTTCAGCACACATCTAAATAACATGTGGAATAATGCTAGTGTGAATAATACATCTGCACAGAACCAGAATAACAACCAAAGTAATAAAACAGTTACTCTTGGTGTTACTTCACCCATTAGTACAGCCTACCCAAAACCTGATGACATTCAAAGAACAAAAGAACTTGAAAAAGTATTACGGGATTATGGCCTTTTTGAGTCGGATGAAGAATTGGCACATCGGTATGTGATTTATTTATTCTTTTGTTGGAAACTGTAATGTTTTTAGAAGTGTTGAGCAAAATATTATATTCTTATTTTATTTGTCTTTTTTTAACTTACTGTTGAATAATATTTCTTCAAGTTGTTTTCTGCTATAAACCTATGCCCATTTCCCTTAAAGTTTGTACTCCTAAAATTTAAATGAATTATTTAAACAAACCTTTGAGAAACTGATTTTAACTCGATATCAAATCAGAATATTGGGTATTTTTCTATCACCTTTTATATTAGAAGTTAGATGTAAAACCTTATGAAAACAACCATTTTGAGATCTGGCTGGTAATTAAAATTAGTGTTACTTACGTCAGTTGTATTAACTGTATTGTATAATTTACATCTTGAATTTTTCTTGTTGAGGTTATCTTGTCTTGTTTCTTGTTACTTACAAAATAATGTATGATTATTTATTTCAGAATAAAACCCAATGAATTATATAAAATCTGAAATTTAGTTTCAGGATTGTTTTTATGCTTAAAAATATTTTTGTTCCGCCCCTCCCCCCCCCCCCCCCATTACAAAACATGAAGACATTAAATTATTGTTCAGTTAGCATAGGCATTGAGCTTCATCCAAAAATCTAATAAACATACTGCTGTGTTCAAAAAATTTTGAAAATTAAATGTTACATAATACTTACTTAATATTTACCTACATAATACTTACTTATACTTAAATATTTTCCAAAAGTAAATGAATTATGCTATTTCCCTCAAAACAAATGAAGAGGTCATGTGACCGACAAGTCAGAATAAATTTCATTCCATTCAAATATGTACTGTGCATGTACGAAGTTTATAATTACTGGCATTCATAACTTCTCATCAAAGGGAAGGCTAGTTCTTATGTGCTGCATCACTATAGAGCTCTGGCTTCCAGATCCCTTCTGATGTCAAATTATTTATCAAAATATCACATTCCAGAACTGGAACCAGAAGGAGACATGTAATTCTCATTTTCATCTTTTTGTGAACTATGGAGAAAATGTATAGTTGCACAGGGTAGTTACTTCTAAGTAAACACTAAATAAACATGTTCTATCTGTATTCATTCTACCATCATAAAATAAGTTTCGGAACTTTTTGAACTTGGTAAGGTTGGCTAAAGAGCTTATTTTTTTCGGTCATGTTTTTGATAAATGACCTGGCAGTTTGTTCATAAAACTAATAAATAACCTTTGGTGTGTCAGAAACACATGATTGTCGTGGTGATAATTGTTGATTTTATCCATTTTATGTGTACAAGTTGTTGCAAATCGGATTGAAGATTAGCAATTTCTGTTTTAAAAATCAAAAGTAACATTGAGCATAAGGTTATGCATATTTATGTATGTATAATATAAATTTTTGTATCTCTCCATATGTAGATTATTAAAATAGAAAAATGTGTTTCTAAATCTTACTTTACTTTTACTGTTATGAACTGATTTCTGTTTCTATAAAATTTATATGCTTTACTTTTTAGAATGGAAGTTTTAAGTAAAATAAACCAGTTGGTCAAACAATGGATAAAAGAAATCAGCATTAAAAAAGTGAGTATATCATTATTTACTACAGCAGCATAAAATATGTATTTTTTTGTTTCATTTCTATAATCATTTTTTTTTTTTTAGAACATGCCTCCAAGTGTAGCTGAAACAGTTGGTGGAAAAATTTATACATTTGGCTCATATAGGTTAGGTGTTCATACTAAAGGTAATATGAAAGTATTTTATTTGTTGTTTGTACATTGTTGACCAGTATAAAGAATTTAATATGTGATATATATATATAAAGAAGTTTTACTGGCAATGTATATTTTTGGGCTAGATGGCAGTGTGTTAAAACGGCTCACACTGTTTCTCTTACTTTTTTTATTGCTTTGGCTTATGATGATTCTTGTTTGTATCATAGGAGCTGATATTGATACACTGTGTGTTGCTCCAAGGCATATAGAAAGAACCGACTTTTTTTCTTCATTTGTTGAGCTTTTACGCTTACAACCAGAAGTTCAAGATCTTGAGTAAGTTTTTTAATTTTATGCACTCATTCTCTAAAATAGTATACAGCACATTTTCATTAATTCCATTAGTCACATACTTGTCAAACCCATAAAATTAAGGCTGATCTAAGATTGGATCTAAAATTTTTATCTCTTCTATGTAGTTTGTTTAATAGGTCTAGTTTTGTGTATATGTTTAATTTCAGATCAAATATAATTTTTTAAAAGCTTCAATATATTAGCATTATCTGTTGGTTTTCATGAATATGTTTTTTTTTTAATTATTACTTTACTGGTTTATTAATTTATTTTATTTCATTTGTTCACAATCGAAAATCAAAGTTACTTTAAGAATCATATTTAACCCTTTCAATCCCAGTAATGCCATTTGGAATAATCATATTCATTCAATTTTTTTGTTTCAGCATCTAAACCTGCTTCTGATTCCAAATGGACAGCATTGAATTCTTTGCATTTTCCTCTTTCAAATTTTTATTTAATTCCACATGTGGTGTGCACTTTCGATTTTTATCTAGTTGAGAAACTGCTTCTTTTTAACTACCCATTCAACAAATGTACAAATAAAATAAATGTTAAGATGATTTAATGAAATTAAGGTACAATTTCATTTTATTATTTTTATATAAAGCATTTATTGATCTGATTTGATAAATTTATTTTAAAATTTATTTATGTTTCCTGAAATATCATACTCACTCAATCACTTTGAATTTTAATTTAAAAAAATTAGAAATAAAATATTTTTTTCTCTATCAGCTTCTTTAGAAACAAAGTAGGCATTTCACAAATTTCAAATTTTAGAACCAAATAATTCGGGACTGAACTTTAGTCTTTTTTTACCTCAAGGAACCTAGCTTGAAATCCTTACTTCAGCTTTTAAAGTTAAGCAGTCTTTTCGTACACATTCAAATGTAGAAAAATTTTACACAAAAACAAATAAATATATCTTTAATAAAAACAAAGAAAAATGTAGATTTTGTATATAATCAGATTCACTATTTTGGAGCTTGTGTAGAAATTCAAAAGTTCACCCTTTTCACTTGGGGTGGCCCGTACCAAATTACGTAACCATGTTTTTGGTAATTTTTGACCCCCTCCTCCCCTCTTGTCAGCAAAATGGCAAATCTGCACTTTTCAACCCTCATTCTTTTTTTTTTTTCCCAAAAACGATATAACAGTAATAACCTAATTAAAGTTAGAACTTAATTCAAATAAAAACTCTACTCAGTTTAAATGAAAAAGAAAAAAAATGTAATTCAATTTCATACATTTTGTTTAAGAAGATTTTAGTTTACCACAATTTTACAAAGAACATAGCTATATTTGAATTTAATTTTGCGATGCCCATCATCATTCGATGCTGACCAAGGTTACTCAAGCCATTTTCTATCTTATTATATTGCCTCTCCTTCTATTACTACTTCATCGCGTTCTTTCCTCAGGATGAATCTTGATAAACTTTCTTTAATTGTCCACAATACTGTCCCTATATCTTTTTTGCCATGTGACACAAAAGGACTAAATCCTTTTAGTAATCACTTTTATATCAAAAGCGTATAGTGTATATAAAGTAAATAAAAAACTTTTCTCAATAGCTCAAAACACTTTTATAACTGATCAGACATGTTGTGAATACACACAACTGAAGGTAAAATCATTACAATAGTTAAAATTTTAAATCGAGAAACTTAAGATAATAAAAAAAAATTAAATCTTAAATGGTGAATGATTCATTTTTAAACTATTTTAAATCTATTATTTTATTTTAATATTTTATTAAAAAACACAAAAATTAAATTCGAACCACTACTTTCCTAGGATTAATACTTTTGAAATTGAAAAAATACTTTCACTTTAAGATTGCATTAGTAAATATCATTTTACTGTTAAATTATTAAAGAAAGGTTAATTTTAACACTTATTACATATTACAATGTCAGATATACCTCTATATTTTAATAAATGTAGCGAAAAGTTATTTCATACCAAGTTAATTATAAATTTAAAGTTACTTGATAAAATATGCAAATTTTAAGGATTATAATTGACTATAAAGATATCAAGAAAAACTTATTTCTTTTGTGGTTGCCTTTCGTTGTCCTTCCTCATCTCTTTTATGGCCTCTTTACTCATTTTAAGAAGATTTTATAACTGCCCACACATCATTAGTTTTACATTGAATATCCTTCAAAGGTTTATCTGAGTAGAGACTTTGAAACTTTCCAAAAAAATTTTACACAGTATTTCTCAAAATGGAATGCTGATTTCCTCGAGTGGACTTGTTTTGAATGCTGTTGCATGCTGTTTTTAAACCCTACCAGTACCAGTCAGTATGCTGTCGACCATATGGATTACTGCAGGGTACAACCACTTCAGAGAGGGGTGTGAAGTGATTAGTTTGATTTCAAGAACAATTAAGGTGAAAGAATCTACCGTGAAAACAAGCGTAAATTTTGCATAATGTTTCGAAGGAAAACTACATCATTAAGATTCAGAAATGAAGAAAGCGCAGTATTATTACGCGGCATCAGGAGAAAAGCATAATAGAAAGAAAAGATTAGTATAAAACACTGAAAATATTTTCATTTCGTTTTCCAAATAAGCAAAAAAATATCATCAAAACAATTGATCCACTAACTCTCATCGGATGTTAACATCTATAAAATTGATTAGGAAAAAAACATCCCACAGAAGAAACGAAAAAGAAAAAATGAACTATTGTTAAAAAAGTATACAGAACCCAGTGGGGAAGAATGACAAGTTAAGAATATTCGTTATTTTAATTTTATTTACTCTTTCAATTAGATTTTTTTAGTACATACCAAGAAGATGTAACTTCAAACCTGACTAAGAGTATATTTTTTATACAGTAAATATTCAATGAGTTTCAAGTTTGTTGCAACGTGTTTGTGCTTGCTTGGAAACTCGTGTTGTCACAATACAACATATTGGTCCCTTTCATTCCAATCTCATCATTGGAAATAGTAGCAAGTTCTCAAAAATAAGCCTCATGCATCTAACATTATTATGAGCTGTCACCTCCAGCTATTATAAAGAAAAGATACTATTATCCATTGTGTTCAATAAACATTCATCCTATCTATCGTTTATGTTTTTCTTGTGTGGTTAAAATGCTTGACCTTGGGACATCATTGAAAAAAAATCAAGTTTAATTTTCTTTCGCCAAATTTAACTTTTTTTTTTTTTTTCAAATTTAATTTTTTTTAATTAAATTATTTGTGCAAGTTGCAAAAGAGTTTTGGAGATAAAGTGATTTTAATGTTTTACGTAAGCATCTCTCATACTCCCCCTCCCCCCCTTGGGTGCTTACGTAATATTTGAACAGCCCCTTTAGGGATTAGTGGTTGATTTTATGTCTTATTTGAATATTCCTGTATAGTATGCTTAATTTTTAATGGCTTTATAATATATTTTGAAATTATATATGAACCTTTTATGGATCTTAATTTTTCAAAACATCGCATCCTGTTATTTATTTATCAATTTTTATTTTAATTGTAGGCTGTTGAAGAAGCATATGTACCTGTTATCAAGATGACATTTGATGGAATTGAAGTAAGCTTTTTTTTTCTTTCTTTGTCTTTATTTGTGTTAATTATGCTTTGTAGCACAGAAATTCCTGTTTGTAATTATATTTTCCATCTAAAATTAAAAAAATAAAGAAATAATTTTGGATTAAATTTTCTTTCTCAATTAGCTTGATATGCTGTTTGCACGTTTAGCCCTTAAAGACATTCCTGAGAATCAAGATCTACGAGATGTTAGCTTATTAAAGAATTTGGATCACAAATGTGTGAGAAGTTTAAATGGTAAACCATTTTTTCTCGTGCTCTTTACTCCAAAAATAGTTCCTAATTTTAAAGAATACTATTGCTTTTTTAAGTATACCAAAACTCAAAATGAATTTTTAATGTTTTATGCATAGGTTGATAGTGTATTTAATTGTTAATTTGTATAACAGAATTTGTGATGTGTGTGTTTGTATATATATTTCGTATTTCTAGGTTAAATTTTCACATGTTCCTTTGCTGCCATTCTTATTTTCATTACAAGATTCTCATTCTGTATAAAATTGAATCTATCTGAAAATAAAATTTTGTAAGGGAATATGTTTAAGAAATTATAATTCTTTTTCTTAGTATATTAATTTTCTTCTCAAACTAATCAACTGATGTTCAAGTTATGATGCATCAAAATGCACTTCATTATAAGTTGAATGCAAATTGTTTCATATGGAATTTAATTAATGCAGTTAAATGTTTTATAAGACTAACTGTCTGGTGTGCATCTGCAATATGAATAAAATTAAGTGTAGCTATACCGACTAGCCTTTTTTCTGTGTGTGCCATATGTAAAACATGAATATTTGTAGTCTCTCTTTTCAGTGTATAGCTGCAAAGAATACAGAACTAATTCATTAAGCAAAGAAATAATATTGCATGTAATTGGTTCTCAGATGCTTGGCTTTTATTTTTAGGTTGCAGAGTGACTGATGAGATTCTTCATCTTGTTCCTAACAGGGAGAGTTTTCGATTAGCTTTACGTTCAATAAAACTTTGGGCTAAAAGTAAGCATTTCACATGAATTTTTCCATAAATTTACGCTGAGTTCTGATTACAAAATCTAGAATTTCATTTCTATTTTAGGGCATGGTGTTTATTCCAATGTACTGGGGTATTTGGGTGGTGTGTCTTGGGCAATGCTAGTTGCTAGAACATGTCAGCTGTACCCTAATGCAACAGCTTCTACATTAGTGCACAAATTTTTCTTGGTATTTTCTCAATGGTAAGTTGCAGTTACATATATACACTTTTAGTGCTATTCAGTTTGTATTCAAAAATGGAAAATATCTTTGTTTTACAAATTTGATTATTGGGGGAGGGGGTGTAACTTTTCTTTATGCTAATTTTTTATTGATTATATAACATAAGTTAGACAAGTTGTTTTCAAGGAATTTGTTAGCTTTATATAAAATAAATTAGTTCATTTTATTTTTGTTTCTACTAAGATAATATGAATTTTTTAATGATGTGTGCTTTTTATCCAGGCCCTGGCCCAAACCTGTTTTACTTAAACAACCAGAAGAAAACAAGCTTAACTTTGAAGTTTGGGATCCTCGGGTAAGCATTAAAAATTTCAGTTATTTTTCATTCTCTTACTGTTGAATTTTGTGATTAAAAAGGGCTTAACATTTATTATAGGAGTAAGTGATATCTTGTATATTATTTTTTTCATCCTTTGGAGGTAATTTTGCTGGTGTTCAGAAAAAAAAATGTTGTAATCTTTATCTTAAAAGTTAATTTTCATATATATGCAGTCGAATGTCGCAAATCCGGAATCGTCGGGACTTCGGCAATTCCGGATCTTGGATCGTTTCAATATTAAGAAGTGATTTTAACATCATAAAACCCATAATTCAATTTAAATTTGTAAAAAACTTATTTATTACTTACTTGTTTTCTTTGATTTATAAACATAATTAATATTATTTCTTTTTAATTTTAACATTTTTACAAAACATTTCATTTAAAGTGAATTGCTTCATTAGTTTCAGTTTTTGATTAAGTAACTTTTCTTTTATTTTATGTATCGCCATTATGTCCGACTCGGAAATAAAGTCTCTTTGCTCAAGTCCTTTTATTGCGGTATTCAACACTTCCACTAAGCTGTCAGTTGGCATTTTATCTTCCGCTTTTGTTTCTTCTTCGCTTTCCTCGCTATCGGATACCGAAGTTTTGGAGTTCATCAACACCATACTGCATATTTCGGCATCTGTGAGCTGACACACTGTCGGGGCTTTATCGTCGCAATGCAGTACTTCAAAGGTGTCATCTTTTGCAATTTCTTGTCCTCTTGACTTGACGTACTCAAGTACTTCAAAAATTTCAGCTTTTTCTTTTGAGATTTGAAATCGGTATCCACGTTTTCTTCGTCCTCATAGAATATGGTTGCGTGTGCATCTTATTTGTTAGCATTTCTTATATTCTGGACTAGTTCATTTTGCGTACTAGAAAGAGGAAGGTATTGTAACTCCGCGATTTGTTACAATACCCCTCGCGATACCTTTGTCGCACATGCTTGTACACGTGGTTAAATACTTTCCCTCCCCAGATGGTTACAACCGGTTTCTGCTGATTCTGGCCACCGATTTGTTAGATAAAGGTTAGGAATTTTTTTTTAGGGGGAGGGGGTTACGGAATGAAAAAGGTCCAGATTTGCGACATTTGACTGTATACATATATATACAATTTACAATAATGTGCAATATTTTATGTTTGTTAAATAAATGTTAGATATTTTTCTTGCAGTGTGTAATTTAGGGTTAAGACTCTCCCTCTTTCTTCTGCATATTTAATGTTTTCAACAACTGGTCTCATTGATAGTTTTGCGCAAATAAAAATCAATATTTAAAATGACAAGTTCGTCCAAAGTCGAGTTGATCACTTAAATTGTTGAAAACTCCATATTTTGGATTGTCTTTTTCAATTATTAACTTAGTCTTAATACTAACAGAATTAATATGATATGTTCAAAAAAACTTTCTATAGGTACTTTTGGCATTAATTTTAATAATTTTGATTACTGGATTAATTTAAATATAGGTTGGTAATCATTTGAAATTCTTGAAATGAATGTGTGATGTGTTTGTTGTTTTACTTGTGAATAAATATGTTATTATTATTGCATATATATATAATTTGTCCTAAATTTTAAAAAAATCTTGATTTTTATTTTTTTATTTAGAATGAAATAAAATATAATTTCTGTTTCAGGTAAATATAGGAGATCGTTTCCATTTAATGCCAATCATAACTCCTGCATATCCTCATCAAAATTCAACATTTAATGTGTCCTTCTCAACAAGAACCATTTTACAGACCAGTTTCAAAAATGGTATTTTTTTTAATGTTTTATTTGATTAAAAATTAAATATTTAATGCACTTAATAATTTTCATATAAAGCTGAAATTTTTTAATACAATTGGAAAGGATATAATTAAGTTTCCTAACTTTATGAGCACATGATTATAATCTTTATTTAAATGTATTTTATGATTAATATCGAGAATGAAAACAATTTGAAGTTTTCTGTGCATTAAAAGAAAAAAAAAAAGATTTGTTATTTGAAAAGTTTGCTTGAATTTTTTTGTGAAATTTTAATTTAATTTTTATCGTTATATATGTATGTTTAACTTAGCATTTGCTAGATACAGACTTTAAAAAGTGCAAATTAATTCTGTAAATATTTTCTTTTATAATATTGTAAATATTGTTATTTATGTTTGTATCTGTTTTAAGGTCTTTCTGTATCTGATGATATACTTCATGGTCGATGTGAATGGACTAAACTCTTTGAGCCAGAAAATTTTTTTACAAAGTATAAGTAAGTACTTAAGCTTCTTGTCAGTTCATGATCAGTTTGCTATCTTAAATTAAAATTGAAAACAATAGCTGGTTTACATAGCTGAGCATATTTTGTGTCTGTTAGTGACCATAATTATGGTATCTAATGGATTGTTAAGAAAATATTGTTTTTGCTATTTAAATTTGTTTTATTTTTATATAAAGATAGGATAGGTTTGTTTTCATTAAAAATGTGTATTTGATTAAACTGCTCTCCAATTGTTCCTTTTTAAATTTTTCACTAGATTTAATTCACATAGTTTTAAATTTACATACACCTTTACAGCAAATTTCTTTTTAAATCAGATTCCTCCCATTTTGGTCAATGATTAAATAAGAAAATTTCGTAAAAACTTAATGAGAAATTTAGTTCAATCTTTCTGTGCCTAAAGTAGATAGAAAATATTAGTATACTAATTTTCTTTCAGGCTGTTGAAAATTTTATAATTACAAAAATAAACAGTTATAGAACATTTATATTACAAACTTTTCCTTTCTTTCAGGCATTACATTGTTTTAACAGCGACAGCTCCTACAAAGAAAGAGCATCTTGAATGGTAAAATTGCTTTCCTAAGACTTGAAATATTTTTATTATTCATCATTTTTAATGTAGTATTGAAAATATTTTAGGTACTAGCGTGTATAATTTGGCAAAATTATATCAAGTATGTTTGATTTATGATTTTTCAAGACAATTGTTTGTTTTTTTAGGTATGGTTTAGTGGAATCCAAGATCAGAATCTTGATTACTCACCTAGAACGTCATCCTAGCATCGAATTAGCACATGTGAATCCTCAAACTTACCCGCCTTTAGTACCTGAGCCGTAAGTTGATTATATTCTTTTTTATATTTGCAGTCCCTTCCCCCACCCTTTAACATTCATTGGTTTTGCAGTGAAACCACACATTGAGCATTTTTTTTACCACACATGGTCGAAATGTAGCATAATTTTTCTTTCATAAAATAAGAGCCAGATATTATAGGCCAACTTTATGTAAAAAATTCCATTTCAATGTCGTTTATATTCACAAAGATATCGGCATTGCAAGAGCTAAATTGCTTTTAATCTCTATGGGAAACAAAATGATGAGGGTTCTTGCGCAAAATGATATTTTTCAAAATTGAATCTTCGAAAGGTAATTTTGAATTTTATGAATGTTGAATATCATGAATACTCGCATATACTTATAAATTAAATGCGTAATTTAAATTGCATTTCGATGATAAATTATTCTGAGGGAAAATAGCCCGTTGCTGCTCATTGGTTTTACTGTGAAATCACAAATTTCTTGAAAATAAAAAATGCCAAATTTTTTTCTCTTCCGTATTTATGATCAACTTCATGTCTAATACTCATTTTTGAAATAAATTTAGTAATTTTCAAAACAAAACATTTAGTGAGCTGTAAAGGGTTAAAGCCCTAGATTTAGTAACAATAAAGCTGGATTAGCAACACTAACAGATTTATTATAATTGATCTTGTGAAATATATATAAACTAAATTACTATGCTGATTTTATATTTTAGCAGTTCAACAATATAAAATTTTGAATCATATATGCATGTGTGTAATGAATTATTGAAGTCTTTAAAGCTTAACGGGTCTTCTTAATGGAAAATTTTCATATTCAAATCAATGTGATTTAAAAAAAAAAAAAAAAGACTTGAAATAATTTGGCTAGCTTTTTTTTACGCACACTGAGTGTAGATGGAATTAAAATTATCTTGATAGTCCTAGGAATTGTATTGGTAATACTATTGAAGTGATATTACATTGTTGTAATTTTTAAGACTCCTTTTAATGCTGATAAATATGAAAACAGGCATAGGATTTGTATTATTGCAACTTATAAGCAGTAACTGTACTTATGTCTATGCAAAAATTTGGCACTGTGTTGGTTGCATTATAGTTTAGCATCTCCAAAAAAAAAGTTAGTAATAGTATTTAACCCTCCAAGCACCCAATTATTTTGATTGTATAGCTTTCAGGTTTGAAAACTTGGCTTTTAAAGTGAATGGAACAATCTTTTTTGTGTTTAATCACATCTCTGAAATCTTAACAATACTTTATCCATGGATGTTAAAGAAAATATACATATAAGTATGAATTATCTGCTTTTGAATTGAACATGAAAAACGGAAAAGGTCGTCTTGCTGCTAGGAGGGTTAAAAAATGTTACTAAGACTGGTTTAAAATCAAGTTAACACTTTCTGGTAGGAGCGGGCTTCTTCTGGTATATAATTTAAATCCACACTTTTTGATATATAATTGAAACTTTGAATTCTCTGGAATATATTAACTATAGAATGTTAAGACAATAAAATAATACAAATAAATTAAGAGTTATTTCTTTTTGAGCTGAACATAGAAAACAGAAAATGCCTGTTTGTGCCCCTTTGAAGGTTAAGGATATTCTGTAACCTGATCTTTAAATGGGGAGGACCATGCTATCAAGTGTTCTTTTAAGTAACAAAATAAAATAGAAAGATTAAAGCATTAGTGTTAAACGAAAGATTTTGTTAAAACTTTTAGTAAAAAGCTTCAAATTGAGATGGATTATTAATTTTTTGCTTACCATAAAATCGGATGAAAGTGCTTAATGTTTTTGCGACTCCACCTGTGGTCAAGATTTGTAATTTAAGATGTACTGTGTTATTTTTTGACAGGTAACCTGTTTTTTCAGTATATAATGTGTTGCATAGAAATTGTATTCAATAACAAAATATACATTTACAATGACTTTAAACTTTTCTAAATTTTACTTTGTTATAATTTCTGTTTGCTATGCCCTTTTAATTTTTAAATAGAATGTTCATTTCTTCTGTAAATTAATAATTTTTTTCCCTTTTACAGAGATGTATATCAATCTATGTGGTACATGGGATTAAAATTTAATAAATCAGAAAATATAAATGTAGACTTAACCCACGACATTCAGCAGTTTTCAGATTCAAGTAAGTTTTCTTCATTTTTATTCTACAAGTTTGCTTTTCTATGAGGTACAGTATAAAACTGAAGACCCTTTACAGGAGATCATTCTTTTGTTATTAAAGTTCTTGTAATGATTTAAGGCTGCCATTTCCATACTAAAATGCTTTCAGTAATTTTTGCTTGCAGTTGCATATTTATTGGTAATAATAATTTGTTAATATTATCTCATAAGTGAGGGGGGGGGGTGTCTATATTATTGAGTATATCTATTGAAACAGTTGTATTTATGTCTTCACTGCATTTAAATTGATGTACTATTTTTATAAAATTTTACTTATAAATGAAAGTTTTGTCATTGCCATTTCATAGTTACTAATATATAACTTCAACTCTATTTAAAAAATATTGAAATTCAAGCTAATATTTCAGATTAGCTTAGTTAACCAACCCATTAATGTTGACATAACCACTATTTCACCAGATTTTAAAGTCAATTTGTTACTTTTTTTTTCCCCCCCTTTGATTTATTTTCGATGTAATGCAGGGAATTGGAAAGAAATCTTTATTTTTCGATATTTTGCTATATTTTAAAGATCTTTTAATATGTAATAAGAATGATTTTCTACTAATTTTTTAGATAAATTTTCTATAAAAAATGTTTCTTTTTAATTTTACTTCACAGTATAATTTTTGTATACATATTCAAATACTCTGATTTAAATATAATATCTTTGTATTTTTATCATGTATTGTAAATATGTGTTAATCTTATTAGATGAGTTTCATTTCGTTTTAAATTCTGTCCCCATTCTTTAAATTCACACACTTGTGTTTTTATATGCATTATTAATTTTATCCTAACTTCTTTTTTTGCTTAACTTGCTCTTTTAATTTTGTTTTAAAGATAAATAAATATTCCCACCTCCACATTAACTAATTTAAGGATTGCAAGAAACAAAAATATGCTAGCTGTATATTGGCTTTAAAATTGTAATTGTTTTTTAATGCTCACAAATTTGTGACTCAGTTTAAGTTTGTTATTTATTTGCAAATTCGATTATTTTTTTACTATCCATTTTTAAAGTATTGATTATTGCATGAAATTGCATTGCTAATCTACCTTTATATTGATAAATATATTTTTTCATCTTAGTCACAAGACAAGCGTCAAGTAATAATGTATATAAAAAGGGAATGAAGATAGAAACAAAGCATGTGAGGAGGTAAATTTCTCTCCTTCATTTTATTTCATTTCATTTTTGGTATAAAAAGTGTTTTCAAAATAAAACTAATTGGTTGATTCTCTCAATTTTCCTTTCTAGAAAAGAACTATCGAAATATATTCCTGCTCACCTCATTGGGAAATCTAAGAAGAAAGACAAGACCGTATGTATAAATTATTTTTTACTGTTTTATTATATTTGATTTTTAATTGAATTCAAATCAATAAGAAACATTTTATCTTTTTAGTCTAATGCCAACTCTAGTTCAAATTGTACTTCAGCTCCTGCTGGCAGCAATAAGAACTCTAAAGTTAATGAAACAAATGGCACAGAACTGAAGTCTATGGATTCAAGTCAGGTAAAAATGAATTCTCAAATTTTCTACTTTGCCAAGTTCTTTAATTTGTACGAATTGGTCTTGTTCTTCCCTTGTTTTTCAGTAATTTCTGAAAAGTTTGACCATTAAAAAAAAATTATTATAAATAATAATAATAAATCCTTTGTATGTTTTGTTTTTTGGTTTGCTTGTAGAAAGTTTGACTTTGGTAAACTATAATTATCAGTGACTGTTTACTTTTTTGAAAAAATTATTTATCCATCAGATCTGTGTGTGATTTTATCAAATTTAAACAATATTGAAAAATAATGCTGTATGTTTTCATATGAAGATAATTAAACATTCCATTTTTTGCCTTTTAACTTTATGGGATTTAAATTTTCAATAGTGTGATTGAATTGTTTATTAAATAATCACTCATTTATAGCAAAGTTTTTTGTGTAATTCTTCAAATATGTATGTATATATTTTTTCACTCCACAGCTCAATGATTCAGATGCAAGTAGTAGCAGCACTGGTAGTGTTAGCAAAAAACGTCCTATTGATGAAGAGGGTAGCCCAACTGCAAAGCGACAATCTTTAGATGGTGACAGCTCTACAGTTTTCAGTTCGACTCTGAGCAGTTTAAGTCAGAGAGATGTTCAGCTACCTTTCTTGGAGAATAATGACTCTGCTACTGAGGATTCTCAGGTAGAGCCTCTGCTTTTGCCCTCAATTTTCAGAATTTCCAGTCTGGTGTTTTAGTCAATTTATGTGTTAAAACTCAAGTTGATATTTTAACACTTCTGCATCTTGAAGACGGGTCCACTCTTAGTTCAAGAGAATTGAAGTCAAGAATTGATAGTCAAAATATTCTGCATGCAAATTTGACTTTGTCACTTGTCTGTGGAATAATGCATTTATTTTGTGATGATACATATTGTATTTTATTTTTATACTTCTCCATGCAATTTTCTTAGTTCCGGTGATTTTATTTTATATGAAATTTTGCACATGTTTTCTACGATGAGAACGCATAATTTAACTTTATTCCATGTTGAAAATTTTTGTAATTACAGATATTTTTTGAAATGTTCCTTAGCATTGGAGAAATAATAAATAAAAGCATTGTTTTTTTCTTGTTTGATTTCTATTTATTTGTTAACACAAATAAGCACTGTACTCTTTAATTTATTGAATTTAATGGTTTAATAATTTTGATTGCATTCCGTCCCTTTTTTAAAATATCATTAATAAGTCTTAAATATAAAAAGTAACTGTCAATATTAAATTCCTTTATGTTCCTCCTTATGAACATTCTGATTCAACATTGTAGTATAAATTAATTATTCATCAAGTTAAAAATAGGGAAACAAAGCCCATATTAATAAAAAATAAGCTATGAAAATGTGTAATTTAAAACATGGAATTAAATGTATAAATATGATTCTTCTCTTTTTTTACTAGATGTCAGTAAGGAACTGCTCGCATGCATTTGAGTCTGGGAACACTTTCATTTAATAGATTTGGTAGTGACATTTAATAGTTTGTGTGTGAAATAAATTGTAAACAATGTCTATTTTTGTCTCATTCAAAATGTCAACTTTTGTTTCCAAAGAACAGCAGTTGTGGGAAGTTTTATTGCAAACAAAACTGCTGTAAAAATTCCAGTCCAAAATTCCACCAAATGCAATTTGCCAAGAATGGTTTTAACAGTTAAAATAAATTATTTTAATAGACATGACAGAAAGCATGGAAAACCACCAAAAATTCCGAAAAGAACTTTTAGAAATACTGCTGGGTCAAACACTTTGTCAGACACACTAAAAATTTAATCCGATTGAGGCGTTAATTCAAAAACTTTCAAAGTAAGCTGAAAAAATACAACAAAGTTATTTTTCATTCATCATTCTCAGGAAACTTTAGAGGTACTTTGCTGAGATCTGGGCTTGCCTGTAACATTCACATAATACCATTAGTTTTTATCTATACAGAGTGGCTTTTCTTGGGCTATTCACTTCTAATGAGGATATTGAAAATTACCTCAGTAACTGGAAAGTTTCCAAACAACCAAGACTTATTCTTTCTTAAAATCCAGTTACTACCTGATAGATAAAGAAATATTTTTTGACTTAAAATATTTTTTTTTAATTTTGAAAACAAATTTCTTCTGAAAAGAATGGAGTCATATTCATAAAACCTATAACTGAGCATGTTGGTATAGTAATGAAAGTGTTGAATTTTTTTGTCTGATCTAATTTATAGAATATATTGAAATTGACTCTGTATAATTGGGAATATCTTGGTGGATGAGGATAATTTATTTCATTTCTATGAATCCAAGAAAATTTTCAGAACATGTAGTGCTGCTAATATGGTGCAAGAGTTGCAACTATTTTATAATAATGAATGATTAATACATACCACATATAAACTGCAATAGGTGTAAGATTGTATTTCTGTAGAAATTGAGCGTTGTACTTAAATTAAACTAAGGTTTCTATTCAGATATAAAATGAGCAACAAGAAAGAAGTTATGTCTTAGTTTTGAGATATAAAAATTAAATCTGATTACTATTTTAAAACTGTTCATCTTCAGACCATAGGTTCAATTTACGAAGTCTGTCCGTAATGGCTTAAAGTGTATTGGTAAAACAAGATATTAATTTAAATCGAACTAAATCATTATTGTATCATTCTGGTTTTTCATGCTTATTAATTTTAATATGAATTTTTAACTGTTTCATTAGTTGAAAAGTTCTCTTTGATTCTAAAAAAAATTGGTATTTGGCTTGAGGCTTCAAAACAGATGGAATTTGAATATATGTATTGGTTATGTGTGCATTTTTTGTTAACAGAATATAAAAGGGATGTAGTGAAAATATTCTGCTACCTGGAATAATATCCCATTATTATATATAAGCCTTTGTTTAAATTCAAACAAAAGTGAGGATGTATCATTTAGGATTAATTTTTGTGTTTCTCAGTAATTCACTGTTTAGCTCTTGTAATATGATTTCCTGTTTTTGTTAATTAAAAAAGGCATGGCGTTCATACATGTGAAAATAAACTAATGTTAAACCCGATACAAAAGAATATAAAATACGATACAAAATTTTACAATGCAGAATACATTTAAATTTCTCATTGTAAATTGTGAATAAGATGATTATTTACTCAATGTTAATTTTTGAAAAATTTATTGCTTATAATGTAATAGGAAACTTGATCTATTCTTCTGAAGTCCCAAAAATAATTCCATATTTCAGAGAAGCTGCTACAAATATACTAAAGAATTTTGTTATGAATTACTATTCTAAAATTTATCAGTTACAGTTCATATTAGCCCCCCCCCCCCTTTCCTAAAAAGATTTTACTTTTGGGTATCAAGTATCCCTTTTACTTCATTTTCTAATCGGTTTATGTTTTAATATCTTGATGTTTTGTTTCCTGAGTGTGTTAATTTTCGTGTAATATCTTTAGCTTTAGATCCTATGTGTTGTCCTTGGATTCAGCCATGTATCTTAATTATTGAGAATCTACCAAATCATGCCAATATTAGCAATACAGGCTAACTCTATCATTGATTCATTTAAGCTTTTATGAAATTTTTCTAATTCATTGCACAAGTTACTCATCATACTGTACTATATCTTGGATGTATTTAAGCTATTGCCAAATTTTGCTAATTCATTATACAAATTACTCATACTATACAATCTGAGAATAGTAAAAGTTGTCCGTATGTAAAATCCATTCAGATGTCTAAAAAATGAATTCCCAATGTATTGTTTAGGTATGATACAATAATGGTGTATATATTTGTAATACATGTATGCTAATAGTTGACAGTTAAGAATATTCATTCTTACAAACTTGTTTCTCCTCCAGACAAATATCATTCTTCCATCTGATGATAATTCATTTGAAGGTGGAATGAAAAAAGAGCTTGATGATGATTGTTCAGAAAGTAACACAAATTCTGAACGTCCTACTTCTTTGGATTCCTGTGGAGATAATGCTGTTGATGCAAGCGAAACACAAGTAAAGTGCATTGACTACCTTATTTAAAAATAATAATAATTCAATCTATCTTAAATGTACTTTTTCATTATTGATATGTAACTATTTAATGTAAAGTTGAGTTGTGCAATGTGTTATGTTATATTGTTGTCTGAGAATTTCTATATAAAAGGTTTAAATATTTATAATTAAATGCATTATATTTTGCATGAGCTTTTTAAAAGTGTAACTTATTTTTTTATCAATATTATTACATGAAGTTTGATTCTTTGTAGTTTTTTGAAGAATTATAATGTGTAAAATCTTCTTGTCCTTTAATACTTTTAATTTTAGCATTTATTTAGGTATTTTTTAAATTGCTGTTGGAAACCTGCTTTCTGTATATGTACATAAATAACTGGTATCATACTTCCTTTCTTTTTCTTCTTCTCTCTTTAACATGAAACATTAGTATAAATTTTTTTAAAAATATTTTGTTATATCAATGGGAACTCAACACCTTTGTGACATTCTGTTCCGTTTAGTTCAACAGTGCAGACAGTTCCAGCGACTTAATACCTTGCTTATCAGAAAACTCAAATGCATCTAAAGAGGAACTTAGCATGACATCTTGAGTTAATGTAATGGTATAATTGTTGCTGCTGATCAGCTCTCTGCAGGTATGTGGGCATTCTCCAATTTTGCCTCTTCTCTGATTCCTGTGTTCATTTTGTTTGGTGCACTTAATTCAATTAATTTGTTTTGTTTTATATTTGAAGATACTCCCTCTATCTCTGAGGAAGACATACAGGGAATTAACATATGCAGTGCAAAGGGGAAGTATAGCATTGAAAGAGAGTAAATCTGCATCAATAAGTTACTAACAAAGGCCTATTTTAATTGTTAAATTTTTATGGCCATGGAATGGAGAAGAATATGGAAACCATCGGTCATGTCAAAATATGATATACATTCAAAAATTTTATACATTTTCTTAAAAAGGCAGTAGACCATAAATGATGCATAATAAATGGCTTAGGTAAAAAGTGCATATAATTTGTAATAAAACTTTGCTAATTTAAAATGAAATATTTTGTACTAACCAAACTGTTTGGTGAACTATTAATATTTACGTGATAGGGCTTTCTTTGGACTCCTTAATATGCTGTAGTATTAATAGCAAACAATTCAGTGATATTTGTATGATTTCTGAATTGCAAATCACAATTTTCCAGCCTCCAAGAATGGTTGTAATTCTTAAAATAGCTGTAACAAATGCTTTTTAATAAATGTGGCTCAGACTATTTCTGACTGATTTTCACGATAATCAAACAAGCCGATTGTTTTTCATCTTGCTTCTTTTGTGTACCTGAAGTTCTACATCTACATTAAGCACACTGTACTTCTGTATAGCATTTATATTGATATCTGAATGTGTCATTAAAACTCCATCAAATCTTAGAACCTTCCAGATAGCATACTGTATGTGCAACATTTGAACTCATAAATCAAACATTTTGGCATTGGAAATATGTTTACTACTTTCTAAAACTTATTTCAGTTAATTTTTATAAAAGTTATTAGCAGCCTTTTCCAATAGTGGGATCGATCATATGTGCCTAATATATATATATATTTAATTGTTTTGACCCTCTTTAAGCACCTGCTTAATGGAGTATTTAAAAATATTTATACTTTTGCCTTAATAAGAAATATCTGGAAATGGATTAATTTCTGAAAAATGTGCTAAAGTTCCAACTTAAATTTATAACCTATCTAATAAATACATAGTCAGAACCTATGTAATGTAGATATGTTTAAAATGATGCATTTTGAATTATATCACCTTTTGAAAAAGATTCCTGTTGAAGTTGTTTTCATTTGATCATTAGTTCTCCAAATAATTCACACTTCCAAGCGATTCTATGCATTTTATTTGTTTATAGAATCACAAATGTCTAGATCCATATCATAAAAAATGTTATGATGAAAATCTCCCCAAGTTTCCTTGCAGTATAAAAATCAAGTTAACTATAATTTTGAATTATTTCATTTGCCATTTTTCATCTGTCATGATTGAAGTAGTTAAACTTATTACATTGTTTTGCTTTTTTTTACACCCCTTAAATTTTGAATATCTCCAACAATAACTGCCATTCTAGCTTCCTTCTCAAATTGGATTTTTTTCCCCTTTTTTGCACCTTATTAGTAATATTGAAAGCACTTAATTTGTCAGATATTTGTATATTTGATGTGCTTTGAAGGAAGCTATGGCTTTCATTTTGAAGAAAACTACTAGAACCTGATAATTTCGTTTGGAGCTAACAGGTATGTATTTTTAAGGCAGATATTTTTTGAAACATGATTCCCTAAGTGTTATATTTGGCATTTGAAATTGTCATCTTCATTTTTACATAAAAAAATTTTATGTAATATTATAATGCCTTTAGTTTCTGTATATGATTATTTTAATTTAAATGATTCTTAAAGACCCTTTCTGACAAGATAAACATGTGTTGATCAAAAATTATAAAGTCAGCATGTCAATCTTTTATCAGTGATTTCTATTGTGTATTTGTAGTATCTACAAGATTCATTTTAAACCATCATTCACTTTATATATTTTCAATACAGCCGTGTATATATGTATATAAATGTTTAAAAGGTCCCTACATGCATTTGATAAGCTTACTCTTTGCTCTTTTAAGTATAATGTTATGGTATTAATTAATGCTTCATTGTGAAGGACCCATTGACCCTATTTATTTGATGAATATATATATATATTTAATTGACCAAAATAGTTATTTCCAATACAAGTTTCTTTTTCAAAAGCCAAGGTAGGCAAGAGAATTCCACTGAAAAAATATATGTAAATTATTTCAAAATTATATTATAAACTATCTAATGTAACTATCTGATACAAACCTTTCTTATGATCCAGTCAGTTTCTTTTTTATTTTGTAACTTTTCTTTTGTTGGAAAAAGTTTTCCATGTAATTGTAAGTTGGGATATGAAGTTTAATTAAAAAGTAAATCTTGAGAAAAGAAATGTCATCATTTATAAAGGCAGATGTTTATGGACACAATTTTTAAATTGAAGTGGAGAAACCGGCCTCCAATTTTAACTTTGCTGTCAGTTTTTATATAAGATAGAAGAAAGTGAATAATTAAATTAAGTTTATTTAAAGAACTGTTTCTTATCTTGCATTGAATATACTGGAAGGAACAAAATTATCATTTTTAAAAACAAAGAGTATGCGCATGGCAATGCCCATGGAATCAGGACATCAACAAAATGGGGGGGGGGGCCCCCCCCCCCAATTTCATTGCAAATTTTTTTTTTACCGGGGTTTTTTTTTTTTTTTTTTGCGCGTCCAAAACAATATTAAAAAATTGCAACATGAAAATCATTATTATACTGCAAGACGAATAAATACGTTAAGATACTGTCGAAAACAATAATCAAAGTCATTTAATTGAAGATTATGACGTCACCTGCGTTCTGCAGCTTCAGCCAATAAATTGCCAGTAACGTTCTAGAAAAGTGTCGCGGGAGGAAGCTTGCTAGAGAAAAATAACTTTCAACTGACCAGGAAAAAATTAATTTAAAAAAAACAGGGAAATATATTTTAACCATTCTTGTTTTAAATCCGACAGAACCGTTCTAGTTATAAGCTGAAAACATTGAAAATAATAGTGTTATTAGAACGTCGGATGCAGCAAATTTTTTAAAAAATAAAATTTCGATGGCAAAACTGACTATTATTTAAAAATTTCGCAAAATTCGGAAAATTACGTTAGAAATTCTAAGCTAACTTTATTAGAACAGAAATCGTTTGCTTTTTCCGATGGTGTATCTATTTTTTTTTTTTTTTTTTTTTTTTTTTTTTTTTGTACAATTATCTGAAGCCATGCTATTGAGAAATTAGTTTAAAAAAACCACCCAAAACAACATAAAATATTAAATAAAAATATATAGATAAAATTTTAAAATTCCGTCTTCAAGGTGCATTGAGACTACCTCCATGCCAAATTTCAAGGCTGTAAATGCGATAGATTCGCCTGGACATCGCACACACAGAAACATTGCCTTTTAGATTCTTATTGATTCATGTTGTTATGATGGGGGGATTGTAGCAATTCAAGTTTTTTATTTGAATAGAAACATTAATATAATTTACATAGCAAATTCTAATTTTCTACTTTGACTAATTTTTAAAATATATTTTTAGAAATTATAATCAGGAACAACTGCATTTTTTCCCTTCTGCTTTAGGGTACCTCAGAGTAAGGTTCTGTGGACGCCTCAAGTCCCTGCACTCATGAAAGGATATTGAAGACTTCAAAGGCATTCAAAATTTTATGTATTTTTTAGTATATCTATTATTTTTTAAACTCATTCCATGAACCTTGAAAATGGTAACTGAATTATTTGTCCTTTTTTTTTTGTTTTTCTTCACAGTTGGTTGCTGTAGGTTTTTTTTTTTACTGTCATGTTTTATATTTATTTTATTTAATAATTCTCCATTCCCTGTAGGGAAGGACCGATCTCTTAAGTTGTATTCAGGGAGTGTAGGCGAATTGTAAATAATGTTTTAGGCAAAATTGCATCACTAATATCTGTGCATTTTTTGTATATAACATCTCCAGAATTTTCTTTTAATTCACCAATTTCATCATTTTACACACGATTCATTCTGCCTGTTAATAGGTATTTAATGGGGAAAATGTGCAAGCATCCCTAATGACGGGAGCAAATGGCCGTTAATCTTCACTTGTTGTGGAAATCAGAATAATAGAGGGTACATGTAATAGGTTGATGCCATGAGGCTTCAGGCAAATTTAGTTGCAATTGCCAACCCGACATGAAATGTTATGAACAGCGAATTAAAAGATTATGAAAAAAATTCATTTGTTAGTATCTGAAATAATTCAGTTCTCAGCCAAATGTACTATCATGTCTTGATAATAATAAAAGCTTTTTTTTTTTTACCTAGCAACTGGTTGTATTTTATTCCATTTTACACACATTTTTGTTAATCAGTTCTTAAAAATTTGTCACAAAGTGAAGTATTAGGTTGCTTGGAAAAGTCTCCACTGTTTTGAGGGGGAGGATAAATTAAAAAAAAGGGAGGGGAATGAAGTTAGTTCAATAATTTATACCCCATTTTATTTAATGCTGATTTGTGATTCTTTTGTGTAGTTTCATTCTCTCGCTCTGATGGGACATTTCTGTCTTACCACTAAAAAAACTGTTCAAGGTGTTGTTTGCAGTCCTATGGAGGGTGGGGTAAGACATCCAGATGAGCTTCAAAAACGTCCATTCCGTCGGCCAAGATATGTGGTCTGGGTTATCTAGTCTGGACCACCCCTTTACAACTGGCCAATTCTAGGCACTTCTGATCATTGGTTTGCTTCAGATTGTCCATCTAATTACCATATTGAACCAAATTAATTGTTTGGTTGGGTGGTAGCAGCTTGTAATAGACAATATCCTTCCAATACCACAAGCAAAGGAGCATAACTTTCTGGGAATGGATATTTGCCTTTAAGATGGTTAATGGCTGCTCGCTCGAATAACAACACCATGACCAATTTTGCCCAACATTATTGTAGAAGATCTATTTCTCCTTGTCCGTTATCATTCATTTAAAAAATGAATCATTTTCATTGTGTTAAATCAATAAATCACACTTTGAAATGCTGTTCATTTAAAGTTGAGACTAACTACCAAAGCCAATTTGCATAAAATGCTTACAAGTGGTCAAATTCGGCTCTCTATTTCACGAGTGGTAATATGTTGATTATATGGGATCAGCATCCGATTCATTAGTCTTCAACCACAAATGGTAAGCTTTAATGTGAAATTTGACTTGTCTGAATTTTATAAACCATTTGTGTGCTGTTCATTCACTTACAGCATTGTCTCTGTACACAGCACATATTTTGGCAGTTGGTTACGGGGGTAGCTATAAGGAAGAACCTAAAAATGCATTAAATACCGAAAAATGCAGGTTTTTTTTTTTTTTCATCTCCATGTTTATGCCAACATCCAACTCATACAATTAAACCAATGTTGATGATGAACAGAAACAAATATTGGAGAAAACACCACATTACAGGAAATCTCATTTCAAAGGTTGATAACAGCATTCCTACAGCGGAAGTTATCGGAAAATGGCACACACTTTCTGAACGGCCCAAAATATTTTGTTATATTGTAAGCTTGACTTCATCTTTTGAACAATGGAAGATACTTTTTTAAATGTCAGTTACCTAATCAAAAATCGGGGCATAGTTACATGTGCTTCCAGTTTAGTACAGTTATCAATGATTTAGCATTTTAACCCTTTGCACTCCAAAAGATAATAACATGCATAATTATACACGTGTAGGGATTGATTTAGCAATTTAGGGAGCTGAAAATTATTAATTTGTTTCAACTCCTACACATTAATCTGTGTTTTTGATATTATATGGTTTTTATAAGCAGCACTATCCTACATGAAATGTGCAAAAGATGCATCATTCAGAATGTTGAGTCTAACTCGACACAAGAGTGCAAATGGTTAATGGTATAGTTTTTGTACTATCTAATTAGATTACCCTATCTCTGTTTTGGCAATCCATTGGCATATAAATTTAACTACATGTCTAGGGAACACTTGAAATGTTTAATAAATAACTGATATTTTTTGTATTGAGTTAGCCGTTAAAGTTTAAACGCATGCTAAGTCAAAAACATGCAGTTTTTTCATCAGGATATCAAGGAAATATTTAACAAGTTCTTAAAATAAGGCCAAATTTTCTTTTAACTTTTAAAAAAATTCCAATCACAACGCCTAAAACATCTAAAGGTGCTTTTTCTGGGGAGGGGGGGGGGGGAAATGAAATCCAAATTAATGCAAAGCAATTTTCTAATACATATATGATTAAATTGTAGGTGGTTAATAATTTTGCTAGGCCAAGATTGATATTTCTTATGAGCCTATATTATATCAGTAATTGCTTGTGGTTAAAAACATTTGTCTCTATAAAAATCTAGAAAGCATCAAAAGATATGATTCTATATCATAAGATTTTCAAAATTTTAATAGCATTCTGAAATTTCTTAGAATTTATAAGCAGCACAAAAAAACAAAGTATATCGACAGGTTTTATTTCAATATAAACTGCCAAATGTGGAACTATCTGTGTTTCTCTTAAAAATAAACAAATCAATATTTGCATAGAAGTTTTATTTTTGAAGTAGAAAGATGGAGCTGTAAGAGAACAACTATTGGGCAACTTATAAATAAGAAAAGATCACAAATTAAATATCCTTTTCACTTTATTCATCACTAAAATGTGCAAGGTAGCCAAAAGAATTTATACAACATAAAGTCTCAAAAATAAATGTAATCTTTTTGGATCTATAAGGATTTGATTTTCAATTAACTGTAACTTAAGCTCATTTTTGAAAGAAATATTTGTTTGGAATGAGGCCTTTCTATAGTTGAAGAAAAAGTGCCCACATTATTAAAAAAAAATCTAAATTTCTTCAAGCTCCATTTCTTCTTCCAGGTCTAAACCAGATTCTATAAATTAATTCATTATTGTCCCTATCTTTTAAATGCCCAACAACATGGTAACAGGATCTTCAACAGCTTGTTTGATCTTCCTTAGGAAAAGGACACCTTCACGTCCATCAATAAGGCGGTGATCATACGTCAAAGCAACTTTCATAATCGGTCTGATTTCAACCTTTAACGAGAGAAAACAAATTTTAGTACTTCTGAAATTGTCAGATGAAAATTATGTTCATATAATGCATAGAAGTTGAAGAAATTAGAAAGAATTCAAGAGATTAAAATTATTTTAATAACACATGCTCTACATTGATATGGATTAAGATAACCATTTGATAAATATCTTATATAAAATGCAGCTACAACATTTTATTTAAGGCATTTATTTTCTTCAAAATTATCCAAATCCTCTTTACTACCAAATTTGGTGAATATTTCATATGGTTTGTGTGCACAGAAGCAAGAAATATAAATAAAACTTACCTTTCTATTAATTGATACTGGTTGCTCCACAATAGCGTGCATGCCAAGTATAGCTGATTGAGGAGGATTAATGATGGGAGTTCCAAAAAGAGATCCAAACACACCTCCATTACTAATAGTGAAAGTGCCACCATCCATATCTTCTATTGCTAAAGCTCCAGTACGAGCCTGTGGAATAAAGTTTAGAAATCTGCTGATTGGTGTTTGATATCAAATCATAAACGTGGACAAGAAACACATTAAAGCATTGAAATTATAACATTACTGATTTAAATCTTACCCTAAGCATAATACCCTAAGAATTTGTTATGTCAATATAGCTTATAATCAAAAAATAATGTCCTACTCTTTTAAGAGCATAAAATAGATATTTTTCTTGCTAACAGTCGTATAGATTTTTTTGCATATATTCACTTGCCAAATTGTTAAATGAAATGTGATTTTAGGACGAGTATAAATAAATGAAAATAAAAATTACTACATAAAAGAGAATTTTCTTTTAAAAAATTATGCAGTTTACAAAATAGGTCTGCAAATTCCGCAAACTTGTTTGTTAAAATTATATCTTTAGACACTCTGAAAAGATATATTTAGGAATAAGATATTTAAAATTGAAAGTCAGTTGACAAAAGGTATTCTGTGCTTGTTTTTTCTAAGTGTAAATGCATTCAAAATTAAAATAATTTTCAAGTGTGCAAAATTCATAAAAATATAGAAATTTATACAATCTTAATACCTACTTGTATTCAAATACTTTTTTTGCAATAGTACTGAAAGCAAGGTATAAAAAAGCCCCAGCATATTCCTTTTTAAGATACCAGTAGGGGAAAAAAATTAAATTTTCATAAATGAAAATAATAATATAAGGTTTAGAAGTGGATTTTAAAGGTACATGTTCAAGTTAAGTTTACCTTTTCTCCTAAAGCATGAATAGCTTTCTCAATGTCAGCATAGTTCATTTTTCCAGTATTACGAATGACGGGAACAACAAGGCCCTAAAAATAAAAAAATCATTAATTTTCATTCTGTTCATTAAAATTTCTTTCATTTGTATTACTGCAAGTGAAAATGGTACTGAAAAGATTACCTTTGGTGTTGCAACTGCTACACTAATATCAATGTAATCTCTGTAAACAATTTCTCCTTCATCAATAACTGGGTAAAAGATAAAAAATAATTTGGAATATCAGAAATAATGCATGACATAAAAACAAGAATTTCTTCAATATATATAAAATTTCTTCTTCAAGACAATTCCTGCATTTTTATTTATTGAGAAACTTAGCTCACCTTAACCAAAAGTTTTTGGTATGGTTCAAATGGTTACAAAAATAGTACGTGGAAAGCCAAGAGTGGCAAAATCACAGGGAAGAATGACAATGTGTTTCTACATTTTCTCAGGGCAATAGAAAGACTTGCAAGCAATCAGGGTTGTCGATTTATTTGATTTAAATCGGGATTTTTTTTATTTAAATCAAGATTTTTTTTAAAACTACATATATATATTTAACATTTGTATATTAGACAATGAGCCCTACAGTCATAGAATTATATATATATATATAACAACATACCAGGCATTAAGCTGTACTTTCTTATTTAAAAAATGTAACAACTATTTAAAAAATATTTGTGAACTAAAATATAAAAATAATATACTTTTGAAATATAAGACAATTTTATTAAGGAAAAAATTAACAATATAATAAAAATTGTCATTTCTTGATTATAGATATATTATTGTATGTTAGAATACTGGAGAATTTTACACTCAGCTGTTCATTTGTTTCCTTACAAACACAAGTTTTGAAGCTTTCTCTAATTCTAATCTGTTTCACCCAAAACATTAAATAAAAAATTTTCTAGATAAATTTTTTAAATTCAGGCTTCAAGGTGCATTGAGTCACCATCAGGAATACCTGTGTGCCAAATTTCACGACTGTAAGTGCAACAGATTCGTCTGGACAATGCGCACACCCTCACAAACATTGCCTTTTATAAGTATAGATCATAGTTTAAATTGCACTATGTAGATGTTTGTATTTCTTTTGGAACATTTATATGCATTACTTAATTATCTTACATTTGAACATTATTGCAATATAAAAACTTGGTTGTCCCCAACACTATTTAGTTTTCTCCAGTATTAAAAGGAAACTCACTGCATTTTACTATTTTCTTTCTTTGTAAACATGATCCTTTCACAATATTTATTTTATTTTATAAAAAAAGGAGCATCTCATACTTTGCATTTTATTGTGTTGCTCATTAGATTTATTTAACCCTTTGCGGCGAATTGTGCCAGTTAATGGCACACCTGAATTCACTCGCTTCTCAACCATTAAATTAAATTATATTTGAAAATAATAGGTTTAGGATTGGGCTAATAGTACTCCTTTTAGAATGTATATAGCAGTCTTTTGAAATTTTGTTTCGGAATAGGAATTATTAGAGATAAAGTTTGGGAAAATTCCTTGACTCGGAGATAAGAAATTTTTCAGTTCTGGACGTTTAACAATTTTAGCAAAGTTACTTGAGAATTTTGCTCCAATATTCTTGAAGTTTTAATTTATCATTTTCTGTAAGATTCAACAATAATTTTTGAGTGTATCAAGGTGGCTGTATCTAAGGGGGTGACCTAAAAGGGGGAAGACACCCCCCCCCCTCAGAATGAAGTTAGTTTTTTTTTAAACTTTTTTTGTAGATTCTATATCTAGACAATAAACTAAACCCATTCAAGATGTTTTCTCATCATATTTCCAAAAAATTATTGCCTTGCACCGCAAAGGGTTAAAATCTAATTTGCTTGTGTTCTCAAAAATAAAGATATGGAAAGTACTCTAGTTACATCCATTCAATAAAATATTTTTTATGTTCTATATATTCTTTCTTTAAATATACATTTAAAAATACTTTAAAATCACTATTTAAAGATACATGAACAATTTTATTTCATTAAAGCAGATTAACTTGATATTTAAAATAAAGTGATTTAAAATCGTGATTTTTTAATAAAACTCAATCTGAGTTATAAATCAGACATTATTTATAATCCAACTCTGATTTAAATCACTGCAACTCTGCAAGCAATCAATCATTTTTTTACCTTCAATGTATAATTTCATTAAGGAGAATTTCAATAACTTATATTTAAAACTAAATCCTGTTCAAATATATTTACTACTTACAAAAACAGAATCCTATTTAGGACATTTAACTTGATGTAATGATAAACACCCTTACATTGTCACTGATTACAATCCTCTCAATAAAATATACCAAATGAGAAACTTCTAAAAACAGACAACTGACCAAGAAGCTGCTTCTTATGAAGAAACTTATTAAACTCAGTTACTTTACCACAATTCTTTGTAACATTCAGCTGTTTTGTTATCATCACCCTAATTCAAACAAAGCATTTTTATTATGTTGTAGAAAGCAAAGCACTTTCTAGAATACATTTCATTCAACATTATAATAATGCAAAATGATTTTATTTCTTAAGCCAGTCATTAACAATTACTCCACCCCACGCAAATAAACCCACTACCAATCACTAGCAAGAAATTAAAAGTAAACAAATGTTTCATCATATCAAATATAAATTTAAAAGTTCATATGGTGTGTTAAAATATCAAATAAATAATAAACAGCTGATATAACTATCGAATTTCCCACTCATTTGTAGATTATGGATTTATGCTTAAAAGTTGTCCATTTTATTAACTAATGTATAATATTTCTCCCAAGCAAATTTTTGAAGAAAATTTACTCACCACGACTACTACTGGGCTGATCCTGTAGTACATATGCTGCAGCTTTGACATCTCAACATGAACCTAATTTTCGTTGTGCTTTTTTGAGAAAGTCATCTTTATCGATTTCTCATTTCTATGATATTGTAAAAGAAACAAATGATTAAAAGATTAAGTTTCCAAATTTATATTTAATTATTTTATAACAAATTTACATATAATAGTGGCTACTTTCCCCATAAGTATAAACTGTACACAGCTAAAAATAACTTAATAGTATTAATATTTTAAAGCCCCCCCCCAAAAAAAATCTTAGAAAATTTAAATCAAGATCTTGGCTCAAAATTTAAAGCAAAATCCTTAGGGGAAAGCTGAATATTTTATAAAAATGAGCTAGATCTATCTGCACTAATTTATCAGATTATATCATTGCTACAAAAGTTCAGTTAGCATTAAAAATACTTGAGCTTTCATTTAAAATAAAATAACCTTGACCTTCTTAAAATAAGTCACAAGAAACAGTATAGCTGTTTCATAATTTTATTTATTATCGGAATGATTCAGGTGTGGTACAAATATTATACAAAGAATAAAATTCATGTTAATATTTAAACGTCCTTTAATCATTTATGCTTTTAAATAAAAAAAATATTTTACATAATTAATATAGAGACTATGATAATACCATAAAGTTTCTTTTCTTGCATTCAATAGAGCATAAAATTGCATTTCACTTTGTCATTAAAATAAAAATTTCTGTGTCATTTTCTTATTCAATTGTAGAAAGTGTCCATTTTAAAAATAATACATGAACACATCAAAAATTACATCTGTGAAAATAAATTAAGATTGGGGTTTTTAAGTAATTCTTATTTTAGATATTTTTAATTATTGAAACTAAATCAAATTTAATAAAGACCCTGCACCAAAAAGTATTATATGCCACCTTCATGAGAATAAAGAAAAGGCAGAGCATACAAAAGTATTTATTTGCGTATGCAAAGACAGATTTATGATTTTCAAAATGCAGGATATTTCTTTTTTTTTAAATTCAAAGTACATACCATTTTTTTTTTGAAAGAAAAAATAAAACACCGATATGGATGCTAGAAAGAAATAAATTGAATTGCTGTGTTTTAGTTGTGTTAAAATAATTAGTTTATACTAACAACATTTTATACACAGGTGTTATAATGAGACAACCTATAATAATAAAATAAACAAGAGATAAATATTTGTGACATGCAAATGAGATTAAAAAAATGCAAAAACATGATACACTATGAAGAATGGTTAAGAAAAAAAAGGAATGTATCAATCACGCACTCAACTGCAATACGGTAAATGAAGCTGTCAGTTTCTGCCAACAAATCTCATCTTAACTCCTTAACGATATCATAATTTTCAAGAAAACAGTAAAAAAAGATGCTCGTTTTTTTATTAATGAAAAAGTCTATAAAAATAAAGATATGAACAATATATAGTATTCATTTTTAATTTTGGAAATTTTTTTTTGAATAAGAAAATTTAATTTTTTATAAAACCAGCAATCAGCTTATATGACAACTATCCAATTATATTATATAAATATTCTGGCACTGCCATCTTGTGTAAAATAAAAATAAAAAAATTTTCAGGGTATAAGAAATGGATTGTTTTTAATCTGTTTGGTGCATTACTTCTGAATACTACCAGCCGAAGATATCGGGCATGAGAAATAAAATGTGAACCTAAGCCCTGTGTTTTATTTTAATGAGAGGGAAGGGGTTAAACTAAAGTTTTATGTTTGAGAGAGTCAACATTGTGCAGTGACTCTTACAAGAACACTTCCTGGTCACTTTCTACAAACTTATGGTTTTAAATACATTACATCCATTCTTCCTCAAATCATAATACAATCAAAATGTTTAAATATTAATTGTAAACTTCTGTAGTACATGCAACTTTATTGGGAAACAGCGAAATAAAAACATATAGCAAAACACTGAAGAATATAGAAATAATCATTAAACAAAATATAATATAATACTACTTTAAATTTCCTTTTAAAAAGATTTAAACCTGATTAACTTACCTCATATCAATTTCATTGAAGGTTGCAACATTGCATATTATTCTGAGCTTCCTTTAATCTTTGAGCAATACGTTGGCGCTTACGATTCATTTTTACCTATTGGAGAAATACAAAGTGCATAATTCTGATAAATAATACCAACACATTGAATTAAATTAAATGGCACTGAGCTCCTGTCGCATTATTAACTGACTAATGGAAGAAATTAACTTTCTAAAGGGCCAGTATTCTAATCGGTAAATTTAAGTTCAGATAAATGACCTTTTAAAGAACAGATAAACAATACTATTTGGCATATAACCTTAAAAAATACACTCATGTAGTTCTAATAAAAGTACAAATGTGAATTAATTAACTATGAAACTAAAATATAAAGATGCATAAAAGTGGTTATGCCAGCTTGGAGGTTTAAAATGAATTTGATTAAATAATGAGAAACTACAAACTCATAAACTAAGAAAGCAAGTTTAAAATAATGAAATGAAGATATGGGGCAAAGTTACCGCAGCTGTTCTGTTCTGGTTCCAGTGATAGTAGATTCTGTGACCAGGAGGTAAAGGTGTTAGTGTCACTGTTTAATGAAGACACTGGTTTAGAAGCTTGTGGAGCACTTGGTTGGGTGGAACTGGTGGAGGAGTAGTAGGTGGAGGACCTGACATCAGCCTCAGAGGGAGGCATGGGAGGACCACTCTTTGCAGCTGGAACTTCAGCTGGTGCTGCTGCTACTTCCTTTGGAGCTAGTTCTTTGCAGTAGCTACATTATAAAATATAAAAATAGAGCCTAATTGAACTAACTTGGAAGGGCATAGCTTCAAAGAAAAGTTTAAAACAGAATTACATTTTAGCTAAGTTTTTTAATCTATTAATTTCAAAACAATGGATAAACAAACATTGAAATATGTATTTTTTTCCAAAAGTTTAGCATCTGAAAAGGAAATACAATCTATGTATTAAATGCATTAGAAAAATAATTTTTAAATGCTAGCAAAACTTAAAGTAGTACACTTCAGATTAAGTAATTTGGAAATTTTATAAAAAAATTGTAAGTAACCATTCATTGACTGTGAATGATTAAATGTTATCTAATCAAGAATATCTTTTAATTGGACAATTTAATAAGGAAATTTCAAATATTAAATTTATGATTTTATTACACAATTGTTCAGAAGAGGTACAGAAAGATAAAAATTAATTAAAACTTTTTTGGAGTGAGAAATTGGGTCTCTACTGTAAACTTTTGTAAAATGGAGGTCACACAAAATTTACTCATCAATAATATAAAAGCAAGAAAATACATATGTCTGATTGTGTCACAAGAATCTCCTCCTAAATGCGGACGGTAGTGTGAAATTGCATACAATATCTAGATCACATTTCTAAATCAACTGTGCTATTTTCACATTCAGAACTAATTAGTCATTATAAGGCATTAATTAAAATGATAGGGCATTAGTCTATTTTTACATCATCCTTAAAGAAAACTTATCGCTTTATCTGTAATGCTTATTTGAGCGATTTACCATGTTTTTCTAATTTGTAATAACTATTTCAAAAATGTATTTTAAAGCTCAATTGCTATATAATGCTTTCTGTATTGTTAAAAATTAAATTTGTTACTTATTTATTATTTCATCAAATTCACATTCATCCGTGTTTCATTAAAGAAGAAAACACACATGCTGAGGATAAAGAAAATATAGTCTTTATTTTAGAATTAACTCCCAAGAACATGTTTTGCTTCCATTTTATTTTTTAATATAAACTTTATCAAAGTCATGCACAATAATCAAATGAACATTAGTTTGTTTAAAATGTGATGTTTAAGGTTAATTTTAATAAATTTTAAATGTTCTGAATTAATTTGTAAGATCATTGAATGTTTCGAGGTCCCAACAATAAGCGAAGCCGGCAGAAAAATTACTTTTATTTAAGTTTATAGAAAGTATAACTAACTAGAGCTCGTTTTTCTTAAACTTAAATTACTATAATTTTATAAATGCCCTAAAGAAGACATTTACTTCTGTGTCTTCACAATGCATTAAAGGCAGTTGTGCACGAGATGCAAGTCTCCATAAAGAAAAAAAGCATGGAATTGCATGCTAATGTTTAAAGAGAGTGAGAGACAAAAAAAGGAGACGATGAGGAAACTCGGGGTCAAAAACGTTTTATTTAGCTTATTATATATGTCAAGTATGTTTGTAAGGCAATCCAATGATGTTAACTCTCCTCTGTCTTCAATGTTCATTTATTTTCACAAATTTTAAATGATCCAAATTGAATGTGTAGAAGTGTTTTTTTTTTCTGATCAGTCACACAACAAGGAATAGATTCCACCCAGATAGCATCGGCAATAAAAACCAAGATATGAAAGAGTCTTCTGTTGATGCCGTAGCAATAAATGATGGATAAAGAAAAAAATTAGAAAGTAACAAGGATGAAGCTAGATTAGGTAGCTGGAGTGGTTCAAACTAGGAGAAAAGACTAGAGGAGTTTTGATGCTGGTTGAGAATGTCCAGACAACCGCAATGAGCGAATGAAAATCAAAGGACTTGTTACTGCAACTGTTTAATTAAGTTTAAGGTGTTATAAATGCTTAGACTTGAAAATATTTTTTATCCAGCAATACTGGGTGCATCTTCTAGTTTATATATATATATATGTGAATTGATGTATTAAATAATATGCAAATAAAGAACAGTTTCAAAGTTTTTCCTTTCTTTTTTTACTACACCACATAGTAAATATTTGTACTTTTACCAATTTCCCTTATAAACAAAATTTACAAAATAATCTGTACTTCAGCCTTGTCTGAAGTCCTAAATCTTAAAATATAAAGAGTAGCATTTAAACAGAATTGATTTATTACAACAGGAAGAAAAAAATCTAGCGACGATGCGGAACTATGGTAAAATTGCAAATTTACAGGAAGACATATCTAGTATCTGAAATGGGCAACATGACGCAGAATATCAATACATTTTTTATCACTTACTGGTAAACAGAAAATAAACATCTACTAAAATATTTATTCATAAATGCTTACTACATATTTAAAAGAAAAAAAAGGTACTTTCATATAACAAAACTTTTTATGCTTTATAATGCTACTAAATAGATACATTTTATCTTTATTTTTAAAATATTTAGTAATTAAAAAAATTATATTTAAATTTCTTTTCTAAAAGTACTGAGATTTTACAAAGATACTAAAATTATAAAGATTGACGTGTTTATAAAATTGTGAGTGAGAAACAAACTCTAATTAAAGGAATAAAAAATTCTTTAAGTGTATTTTTCCCACTGGCCAGAAGGTAAAGCTTTTCAACGCGAGGTTTAGATATATCCCGGATTCACAGTTAGACCATCTTCTGCACAAGTATTTCCTCGATCACTCCAGCACACTGGGCATGAACTAGTACAGCTGTCACTGCAATAAAATTTACTAATGGGAGGAATAATAAAATAAATTGGATTTTTTTAGTAATCATAAAAATCTGGAAGAAAATCTTTTGCACATTCTGCTCTCATGACAGTTATATCACTACTGATGTAAAGGAGAATGTCTGTGTGTGTTTGGGCTCTATAGGCCAGACCACTGGACAGAATATGAAATTTAGCACAAACATACTTTGGAGGTAATGTGCACTCCACAGAGCCTTATTTTTGAAAATTTTATGATTAATTATAAAACTTAAGGAGAATGTTGGTCTTTTCCTTAATAACTTCTTGAATATATTGCAGACACAAAAATTCCATCTTTTTACACCACCTGAAAGAGCAAAAAAAAAAAAAAAAAACCTTTTCGAAATTATATCAATTAAGTTTGACGTGCAATTTATTTCTACTCTAACTTTAATAAATTTTTTAAAATTATTTTTGACATAATTTATAACAATACATTTCATTGTTGCAACACTCTTCAATTCAAACCGTTTTTAAGTTGTTTGGCAATATTTATTTGCATGTTTCTCTTCATGGATTGAAAGCTAAGGCAAATACCTTAATGTTTTAATGATATGTTTTTTAATCAACATATTTTCATTCAGCTAACATGCTGCTTGACTTGCCATCTTGTGACATTTAAGTTAAAATCAAATGCATATTTGCAAGGCAAAGTGAAGTTATTAGTGACAATGGACAATTGTGTATGCTACATGACACAGACAGTTCCATTAGGATGTTCCATGCAGACTATAGAACAGAATAGGTGCAGGCTACTGAAAAGAACATGGATTAAATGTCTATCAAAATCTGAAATTTAAAATTACTCTGTTAAGGAACCATGAATATCAATTTATACATAAAGAGATTCAGTTGAAATTAAATTCAAGGCCCGAACAAGTTGGCCAAAAAGAAGCTAGTATGCAATAAGTCAAGATTAACCAATTAATGCCCAAATTAATTTAAAGCATGAATTTCAATAAATTTATATTAAATTACATTTAAAACATCAAGACAAAGTTATCTGTGAAGTAAAACTAAAATTGAAAAAATTTTAAAATCGGCAAAATCATTTTTAAAAACTTTTTTTACATGACCCTCAAGATTTTGAAATACAGTAAGAATGTTAAAAAACCTCACTTTCCGATTGCTTGCATTAACTCAAAAAATAAACCAAAGGCAGGAATAATAAAATTTCAAAACATTTTGACTTTAAAATCAGCTAACTGGTGTATATACCTACAAGAAAACTGAGTAGGAGTTTGGCAATACCTATTAGCTGCAGAAAAATGCATCTAATACATAAAATTCATTAAACCCATTAAATACAACTTGATAAAAAAATCTGTCTGACATTATAAATCCTGGCAGATTAACTACATGTAAAGACCAAAATTTTCCATTTAAATGAGGGTTTTTCAGAGCGAATGTCAAATGCTCATAGAAGGAGGAGATTAATTGAGTAAGAAACGGGTATTACGCTATTTTAATGTGCTCTTTAAGAGTACACCTGAAAAAATAATATATAATTATATTTACTTATTTTGCATTAATGTAACAAAGGAAAAGCACACTAATCACTGAATTACATTACATACATTAGGAAAAAAAATAGCAATATAAATTTAAAAAGTTTTAATGGTTCTATCCTCATGCCAGTGGAAAAATTGGTTACTCATAAAGATATTGTGTTATTTTGTACTTAATATGACTGTAAATTTAGACTGGACAATAAACTTATCAAGGAAAACTTCCTTTAATTAAATCATAGTTTAACATTATAACAAATTTATGTTAATATGATTACTTATGTTGTGAAAATAGTTTTTTACTGTCAGTTTCAACCCGACAAATCACTTCATCTTCAACAACTTGGTCCTCCAACAACATAAAAGTTGGAAATAAATTAGATATGAAAAAAAATTACCAAGTGAAAGTTACTATAAAATAAATTTTTCTATTATGTTTGTTAAAGTTTAAATCAAAGCTGTAAAATATGGAGTTTAACTTCACATGAGTTGTATTTCAATTTTGGATCAAACACAAAGATGAATACAATTAAAATTCTTAAACATTAATACAAGAAAATAAGCTAGAAAAATGGTTTGAATAAAAAATATTATAAACTACTTAATAAATATAATGGACTAAATTTATATATTTGTCATGAACTAATTGGTAAAGGCTAAATTTTTATTTCTAATTATTAGGACTGGGAAGCGTGTTAAAGTTTAGCATCGCGATCAATATCGCCACTCTAACATCATCCACGATATTCGATACATCGCGATGTTTAGCACTTACTATTACTAATTTTGCATTCTTACACTTTTGAGTGGTTGATTAGGCATTTATATTAGCATAATAAACTCAATCACCAGATTTTTAACAATAAAGTGTCCAAAAAATACTAAATTTGTCACAGTTATCTATACTTATAGAGAGCAATGTTTGTGTGGTAATGGCGTGTTTGTGTGTCCAGACGAATCTATCGCACTTACAGCCATGAAATTTGGTACACAGGTAAGTATTAATGGTGACTGAATACTCGAGCGAAATTTTAGAATTTTAATCTAAATTTTTTATTTAATGTTTTGTGTTTGGTTGATTTTCCGCTTTTAATTTCTCCAATAGAATAGTTACAGAATAAGTTCTGATAAAAATATACACCATTCGGAAAGAGCATAGATTTCCGTTCTAATGAAGTTAGTTTTGAATTTCTAACGTAATTTACTGAATTTTGAGAATTTTTTAAAATTGTCACTTTCTCCTTATATTTTTTAACTGTCAATGTTTTTCCTAAGCATCCCAGCGTTCTAATAAACCTTCCTGATTTTCAGTTTTTATGGTAACAACAAGGGGTATTTATCTCATTTAAAACAAGAGCGGTTAAAATATCTTTGTCCGTTAGTTTTAATAATTTTTTTTCTTAAAGGGTTAAAAAAATTCTTTTGAATGGCTAACTTTCTCGAGGCGGTGAGTTTCTCCTATTTCTACGGCTAGCGCCATCTGTTGGAATTATTCTCTCCCTCAATTTTAGCATGTTTTAGGAATAATTTGAAATCATTTAAGACTGGGCCTTAAAAAAAAAAAAGTTTAGTAAATAAATTAAGCAGTGCTGGAAAATTCTGACATGGGTGATAAGTTGGCTTTGAACTTCTAACGTAATTAAGCTGAATTATGAAATTTTTTTTTTATTGATAGTCTAAAGAGTTTCTTTTACCATCTCGTAAAATGTACCGCCAGCTTTCACGCATAGCTCCAGGGAGTGACGAAGGGGTACTATGCGTGACCTTGAAGCGTCACGGTACTGTGGTTTTGAGAGACTGTATTGCATCAGCACCAACAGATACACCGTACTGTATATTAAAGATTTTCCGCGTTGCAATTTTTTTTTTATTATTGTTTTTGGAATAGCATTCTCTGTACTGCTTTTCTACATGTCATTATCGCGGGAAAATCAATGTGTATCTTTTGTTTTGATTTTGTTTCAAAACTTTTTTTAGGTATTGTGTAGGCGATTTTTTTCATGTTTTTTGAAGTCCCTGGATTCTGCAATTTAGCGCCGTCGCGTTCTGCCCAAGTCAACAATAAAATCGATATTAAAACAATTATCTGATCTTCTCTTCAACCAAACAAAGCGATGAGCGGCAGGATTGATAATTATACCTTGTACTTAAAAGAACATCCAGAATTTAACGATTAGCAGAAAGCACAAGGCTACAGTAATGCGCGTTTGATGACTGAGATTCAACAGCAGACAAAACACCCGCTTCCTCAATTCTCGCAGCAGGTTATTTTCATCGTTTTCGACCAGCGGTCCGGTAAAGTTCACATCGTGTCCAGCACAGCGATCCGCGCCCATAGCGTATGTGTCACCGACGATGAGTCACGCGATGGAAGAAACATGGGGGAAAGGCTACGCCGCGGCAATCACTGATGATGGGGAAATGCCGCACCGGCTTTGCGGTCATCGATACGATCAGGAACAATTGCTCTTCGCAGCGCGTGTGAACATCAAGATCTGATGCGCCGGAAACGCCATTGCACATCGGCGGGTAAATGCAGATTTCCGATGCTTGAAAAAAAGCGACAATATAAACATCGGAGCGGCGATGATTGCATAACATCAATATTTTCGATGCATGTCGGCACAGTCCTACTAATTATAATGTACTTTGGGATCAATTTTTCAAGTAACCGCGTGACAACTCAAAAAATTTAGATCTGTCATGGTTATTAGGAGAAAATGAGTTTCATGAAAAGGAACTGTAATTTGAGAGGAGTTAAGAAGGACTGTTTTAACCTTCTGACTGCCTATCAGTGAGACTTTCTGCAAGTTGGACTTAAAAGTAGCATCCTGTATTTTAAGCAAACTCAACCTTGTTTACTTGAATAGCTTGGATTGCATTATACTAATGAAGCCTTGCACAGTGGCCAGGACCAGCCAGGTTGCCAGCTTGCCCGATGGTAGATGGGCCCCTTAGACATAAGTCAATAAGGGCCCTCAGGATATTGTATGTTTCAGAGAGAAAGAAAGTTCTTTTCTGATAGAAGATTTTATAAGCTTTTTCTAAGCGAAATAGCAAATAGTTTATGTTAAAACTACACAAACTTTTTCTATTACAGGGATGGGGCCTTAATAACCACCAAGATTTTTTATTCTTCTTGGGCTCCGGCAAGAAGGAGGGGATAACCCCTTTGTACCCAGGAAGGATTTGGTCGCTAGATGTTGGCTAAATAGCGTGCTTTTTGTTATTCTTGTGCATTTTACTGTGGTAAAACTGAGGGAACTAGCGAACTCGTCTTTCTTCTAAAGTAAAAGAAAAGAAATGTCACCGAGGAGGTGCCTCTCACTCTCATAGTATGTTTGCACCAAATTTAGTAATTCTAGGCTACACAGACAGTCATGTAGAAGGTCAAATGGCATACAAACATCTACATGCATTAGCATTTATTATTTGTAGGCATTTACATACAAAAAAAGTTGATTAGAAGCAAAACACTTAGAAATAACACTGTTGTTAAGATATAGGTGTCATCTTTTTTATTGCATAAACAATTAAATACGCTTGGTACATAACCAAATAATTTCTTGTTTTCACTGTCTTGTTGTAATTGATTTAATTTAAAATTTTAGTTCTACATATGTAATAGATGAATGTTTGTCTTTACACAAATCCACAATTTTTACCGACTGATATTTATACATGTGTTCTTCAATTGAGAAAATCATCTGTCAAATTAATTGGAAATTCTACCTCCCAAAGGTTAATTTAAATTTCAGTTATTTAAAAAATTCAAAAAGATTTGATGTTTTTTAGGATATTTCCAAAAATCTGATTTCACAGAATAATTTTGTCACCACTTTTAAAAAAATTGAAAAATTATCTTTTAATGATATCAATTTAAAACAAATTACTTAAAAAATTGCTTGTAAAATTATCTCCCAATTTCAGAATTCCTAAATCCTCCAAAGAATTTTTTTGATAATCTCTCACAATGGATGCCTACTAATGGGCGGCCTTTTCTTTCTACACATTGTCTCAAAACCGTTACTTTAAAAAATCTAACTTACGAATTTAAAATGAAATATCTTTAATCATATTTTGCTTTATTTTTAAATCTGAAAGTGATAATAATAACCTGAGGAGGAGAAATTTATTTAAGATTAAGTTATGTCATATGCAACAGTCATGGGGACTATATTTGGTACTAACATTGAATTTTGCGTGTCATCTTTAAAAATACAATGTATTGCTACCATTTCATTGCTTTTAGTTTGAACTCATAATTAATTCTGATATTTAGTTCAATTATTAACATTTTAATTTGGGGTAGCCTTGAAGCAAGGAGTCAAAACAAAAATCGTCATTGAGGAATTTGTTTTGAGTAGTAAACATGTAAATTTAATGATTTAAAAAGTACTGAAATGAAATAAAATTTGTAGATGACAAACTTGAAAAATAAAATTTCTAGATTCAAGTCTTGTCAGTCTAGCTTAGTCAAAATGTATCCTCGAAGCTAGATTGGCCAGGCCGTTTTATTAGATCAGCCACGCGATGTAATCAAATATTAGAAATTCCCACTATTTTCTTTTATCAAGGGATTTGTAAAACAACGATTGTCTAAAGCTTTAGTGATTTTGGAAATACTCTTCACTTAGAACGCGTGAGGGTTCGTAAAGTGGCATAAGTAACCGATTAGGACTTATAAGAAATATTTAATTCTTCATGATCCTTCACTTCATATTTATGTATAGTTATTTTACTACTTAATTCTAATTATTTATACTGGGTGGTTTCTATATAGAATGCGGTCCATAATGCTTGTTTTTACGCTTTTACTCAGAAATTTCGCTTTTCCTGGCTCAGTTGTACCTAATTGTCCTTGTGGTAAAAAGATATAGTTAAATTTAAAAAGAACTTATCTCCTTTATGTAAGGTTGAAATCATTTTGAGTGAGGAATAAGTGTAATGATATTATTGGAATTTCTGAACTCAAAGATAGCTACTGAGATGTGCATTAAAATATTTGACTATATTAAGAAATTCATTGTCTAGGGAGAACTTGGAAACCTATATAATCTGTTCTTTTCAAATGGAATTCTAGATTATTTGGATGTAGATTAACCACATCTGCGTGAACCTCTAAGTGTGTCCAACTTGCCTGAATGATATGGACCACATGTAATAAATACATACTATGTAATTTGTAATTGTGCCTGCTGAAGATAAGAAATATTTTTTTTTTTTAGATTGATATAGATAAATAATTTGCTCAGGTATTTGCAGTTTGCTTAAAATAATTCTGAAAATTACAATATAGTTCCAAAATTACAGTAATTCTAATACAACTAACACAAATTGTTTACTATTCAATCATGAAAACTTGTATTTATATGTGGTATTTATTTACTTCAATCTAATATATATAATACATGCAACACTATAATTAGTACATAAATATAATACGACTTTTGGATGGGATGGGTCAGGTCATTCAATTATGGATGGTGTGTGTTTAATAATGTATAATGGATGGATTCGATTATTTATTCGATGGTTGTTACGTTACGTTTGTTACGGTGGTTACGCGTTCCCCATTGCGTTGGTTCCAGTTGGTTACACGCTACGTTTACGTTGCGCGTTACCGGTTTGGTTTGGTTGTTGCGTTGTGGATCTTGCCTTTACGGTTGGTTGGTGTTTGTTGATTTTACGTTGTTTGTTGTACGTTTTACGACGGTTGTTGTTACACGGTTACGTTTACGTTTACGCGGTTCCGGTTACGTTGTGCGGTTTACGTTTACGTTTGTTACGTTTACGTTGTACGTTTACGTTTGGTTACGTTACCGGTTACGACAGTTACGTTGTTACATTTACGTTTACGTTTACGTTGTTGTTGTTGGTTGTTTACGTTGTTCGTTGTTGTTGTTGTTGTTGATTTGATTGTTTGTTGTTGTTACGTTACGTTGTTGTTGTTGTTGTTGTTGTTTGTTTGTTGTTGTTGTTGTACGGTTGTTGTTTACACGTTTGGTTGTTGATTTACGTTGATTTACGTTTGCCGTTTGGTTTGGTTGGTTACGGTTGGACGTTGTTGATTTACGTTTGCGTTACGTTGCCGGTTGGTTACCGCGCTGCCGCCACTACCTGCGCCACCTGGTTCTTCACGGTTGCCTGTGCCTACCGGTTGCGACAAACGTTTGGGTTTGGTTCTCGCGCCGCTGTTCGCGCTGTCTGGCATTGCCTGCCACGCGTACCGCGGTTCGCGTGCGTTTTAACGCATTACCTGGTTGGTTTGGTTTGTTGCGCTTCTCGCGTTTTGGTGCCTGTACGTTAACACAATGCGCGTGCGACGGCTGCGGAACATCGTGCTGTTGTTTATACGCATACACGGTTCACGCGCATGGTTCGCGCACATTTGCGCTTTGGGCGGCCATCGCATTCGTTTTGCTGCGTTTGTTGCTACCGCGCATGCCGTGCGTTTGTATGTTTTTGGTTCGCCGCGGTCGTGGACAAGGTTATGCCTTGCCGCGTTCATTACATTGCCTGGCCAGCCCCAGTGCGCCGTTATGGTTTGGTTTGTTGTGCCGTTGCCGCGTTTTGGTTGCCGCGCGTTATATTGCCGTTTGGCTGCAGTGCCGTTTTGTGGTTATGACCGTGCGGTTCCGACGCGGTTTGCCTGCCGCCAGCGTGCTGGTTTGTGGCGTTACCGCCGGTTTACATGTTTTGGCCGCTGCCGTTGCGTTCGGTTGCGCTGCCCTTTATGCTACTGCTGGTGCCTTGCAGGTTGTTACGCGCTTCGCCGTTTCTTGTTCGCTGCCGCCTTTGCGGTTCTGCTCTCACTGCTATGTGCCACCGTTTGCGGTACCGCGGTTCCTGCCTGTATGGTGTTCATTACCGCCCTACCTACGTTCGCGCTGCCCGGTTTGTGCTGATTTCTGCTGTGCCTTTATGACCTGTAGCCAGCGTTTGGCGGCTATTGCGGGTTCTTCTAAATAATGGCCGACACGCCTTTGTTGCTGCGGTTGCTGACCTGCCTTCTGCCGCATTTGCATTTACCGTTACCTGCCATGTTGCGGTTTTATGCCGCCGTTGCCTTATTTGCTTCGCGCCGCTGCATACGTACCGTATCGCCTGCTGGTTCAGCCCTTTGCCGTTACGCGCTACTGGTTTGGTTCATGCATTCGCGTTATCTTGCGTAAGTTTCGCGTACATTCTGCTGTGCGGTTTTACGTTGACCGCTGTCGCCGCTGCGCGGCGTTCGCTGCCGGTTCGTTCAGGTACCGCGCCGTGGTTTCTTGCTGGCGTTTTCACTGGTTTCTGTTTTGCCGCGGTTGGTTGCTGTTGCGTTTTGTTTGCGCGCTTTGCCATTTACATGCCGCAGTTCATTGGCCTTTACAACACTTGCAGCACG
>BGPR01001571.1:57492-240887 GCA_013235015.1 Araneus ventricosus
GTTACAGAAACAGAAAAACAGATCTTAAAAACCCTAATCCATACTAACAAATTTTATTTTACATCTAAAAAAGAATAAAATTAAAAGAAATTCTGAAAAAGGCACACACTTTTTCCATGTAAAAACAAATTATCAGCTAATAAATAAATAAAATTCAGAAAGTTTACCTGTGTTTTGAAATAGAAGTATTTGAAACTGCAAATCTAGAAACTAGAAAAAAAAATTAATAATTCATTAATTTCAAAAAAAAAAAATCTAAATAATTACAAATTAACTTGTTTCATTCAAATTCTTCAAGACTCAAGTTTTGAACTGATAAAATCATGATTTCAGTTACTGACTTAAAAAAATGAAATAAATACATATTTACAGACAAGACTTCATCATTTATATCAACATTTAAAAGTCCAAACTGGCAGGGTCAAAAATGTTACATTCTCTACTTGATCATAAACAAAATCTACACCAATAAAATAGCTTTAAAAGCGAGTTAAATGATAAAAGAACTTTTTTTTATTTTATAATAAGCAAATAGATTTCAACCTGATTTTTAAAAAAATTTCCTTAATTTTTTTTAAATCCTTGTCACTCATAGTTTTTGCATTCAGCATTTCTCAAGGTTTATGATTATTTTAAAATGTCATTTCACATTATTTATAAAAGCCATTTATATCATATAACACAAGAAGAATTTCCTGAAGGAAGGTACAAAATAAAAATCCACAGCATATAATTAAACATAGTACATATAGCTAATTACACATTCTTAAAATTTAGTGCTTATTAGAATTCAAATCTTAGAAAAATAAAAATTATTTACCAACTCCATAATGACGGGCCCAGTGAGACTTGTTCTAAATATAAATAAATGTAATTAACATTAAGTAATTAGCATATTACACAGCACATTAAAAAAAAATCAAATGTATGCATGAAATGTTTCAAACAATTCTGCCATGGGGAAAAAATATCAAAAAATAATAGGTTCTGAAAAAGTTAATATAATTCTAAAAGAATTTTAAAACAAATAAAGTAATTTCATGCAGGGAATAATATATCGTAACAAAAAGTTTTCAATAATAAAATAACTTAAAATTAAACATATTCATAATTATGTAGTATAAAATAAATGTGGCATAAATCAGAGGTGCACAAACCATGGGTCCCAAGGAAATTTTTCTGAGTTGTTAAATTTAAAGAAATTTATTTGACAAAAAAATATAAGGCTTCTCTTCAAAAAACATGGTCACTCACAACCCCTCTGGAAGTTGCAAAACAATTTTACACAAAGTGAGGGGATTGAAAATAAAAATAGTTTGTGAACCACTGACATAAATTCTCAGAATGCAGAGAAGGATGTCCCATTAGAACAAAGACAGTGATTAATACTATACAAAACATTATTCCATTTGGGAATAATAAAAACTTTATTTTGTTAATTAAGACAGAAGAAACTTTCTATAATGCAAATAACTGAAAAATCGATGTTTGGAATTCTAATAATATTAAAAAATTAAGAAACATACACAGAATTAAACTTGCAATAATATATTGAAATGAATTTTTTAAAGAATAAAAATGCATTTCCAATTTATATTTAAAATTAATTTCCAAGTGTTCTCAGTCTTCAATTCTTTTGGCAAACTGACTGTTACAGATAATTCAAGATTATATTTCTCTTGTAATATCACTAATGTTTTGGGAAAAAATTATGTTATTTTAATGAATGTTTACAAGTATAAAAATTTTAACCTGCTCATCTAAAAGCCTAATCAGTAGGATTTACCAAAAATCCATCAAACAGCAAGTAATTCATATCTTGCAATTTCATGGATTTTTAATTATCTTGAGATTAATTGCTAATGAAATGGCATTCTTGGAACTAGTATGTTTTTCTCATCATAAAGAACCTATCATTTAGATTTTTTTCACACGTTCGTTCGGATTGATAATTCGGAAACATGAGTTTCAAAAATGAAACCAAAATAGTTTGGTATGTTTTCCATACCACAGATTCCAGTCTCCTGTTTGTTATTTATAACAAGGATGAGTTTGTAAATTTATTTTATATTCATCCTGTGACCAGAAATGTTAAAACTATTCACATTTCCTACTTCAATGAAACACATTAAATCAAAAAGATCATCTTTAATTTTTAAAATACAAGGATTGCCCTTGGAGCCTACAAACCAAAGTCAACATACCATGAATGAAAATATATCCTTTAATATTTTTTGATTATTCGGATTTTACGAAAAGTGAACTTCATGTAATCATTCAAATAAAATAAACAATGTGAGAAGTGTTTAACAAATATTTCATAGTAAAAATATAAACATTCTAAAGTTATTTATTTACATTACACAGTATTGTAAACATATGCGGCATGGTTGGGAAATTTTAGGATTTGGAAAGTTAAACAAAATGTACATATACCTTATAATTTATCCTGGATAAATTTGATAATGAAATTGTTCTAAAATTTTTTGGCAGAAGCCGAGAAGAGCTGATGCAAATTCCTGCCATGTTTTGGCCGTACGCACTCCAGCCAGCGATGGGTCGTTCAGGACTAACTGAGTCCGAAAGAGCTGATCTCTCATACAAGCGATTCGTTCAAAATGAACCTAACCTAATCAATGAATGATGAATGCCAAACTTTGTTAATAATCTAGGATCAATTTAAAGGGGTCTATTCTGGTACCCCCGGTTGGGTTGGTTTCCGCACGTTAACAACGGAACCCAACCCCAACCCAACCGGGGGTACCAGAATAGACCCCTTAATTAAAAGACCGGAGGATATTTCATCGCTAAAGTACCCCTGTCTCAGTCCCTGAAGAGAAGACAAACTAACGGTACATTTTTTTTACCCTTTTTCATGTCATATTCGAAATGCTAAACCTATCTTGTTTTCAGTTAATTTTATAAGTAAATAGATTATTTATTAACTTTCACAATAATTTAATTGGTTCGTTAATTTTTTTCAATGCATTGTTTGAACTGAACATTTATTCAATTCGTAAGTTACTGGAAGCCGGGCGGCGATCGGGCTGAAAAACTAGAGGGAGCAAAAAATATATAGACATCTAAAAGTAACCGGGAGTACAAAATTTAAAAATTTAGCTACAAACTTTCGAAAACTATTGTTTTTTAATAATTCTTAGTTTTAGGCAGCTAAAATGAAATAAAAAATTTAATTTTTTCAGCAAAAAGTAGGGGACGACTGCCCCTCCTCGCCTCCACTGACTGGAAGCACAACTTAATCCCATAATTAAAGATATTAGACAACTCTGCAGTATATTTAATAAATTATGATAAATATATAAATTTAGAAACACACACAAAACAAAGACAATTTTCTTGATTCGCAACCAAAAGTATATAAAATACTGCAGTATGCATATCAAAAGTATTAAAAACTTATTATCATACACATGGTATTTTGGCAAATTCATAAAAAGTTTCCATTACACCAGAGGTTCTCAACCTGTGGTACACGTATCCCTAGGGGTACGCGAAGGACCAGTTGGGGGTACGCGAAATCAAAGTCGGTAATGGCGAACGCAAAATTATAAAGGATTAAAAAAGTTACAGCGTTTTGTTTTCCTAAGTTCGTGTGAAAAGTAAAAGTTCTACTAGTCTAAAATCTACGTTCAAAATAAGAAAAAAGAAAGCAAAAGAAAACCTGGTAAATGATTGACATTTTGTCTTCACCAGCCCCGATTATGCATGAATCATCGGTACGTTCGCAAAAGTTGTAGCTTTGCTAGGAGCCAGTGTGGTATGCTTTTTATTTTTGTTCTTCTATTTTGGGCTTATAGAGAACAATCCGTAATCCTCTCAAAGATTCTTCTTTCAACATTTTTATTAAAAGCATGATTAAATACAGGCATCATTAATTGTTCGATTGGGATACATAATGGATAACAACTGTTCATATAAAGCAAGCTTTGTGTTTTATGGGTGCTCAATTTAATTGGTTTATTTTGTGACACAAAACTGGTGTTTGAAGGCCATGCGCTCTCAATTTGAATTGCTTTATCTTTAGAATGACTTCAATTCGATATTGTTTGATTTCTCAAAATGGACAAATGGTTGAAAATTGGAACTCTTAAGAGATCGGCATCTAGAACTGAAATTCGGACCACCGATTTGGCAGCTATGGAGATAACTGTGGATCAGCAAGATGATAATTATGAAGTGCAAAGGCCGACTGATTGGTCTGTTCAGTTAAAAAATACAATGGATTTTGTTAAAAAAAAAAAAACTCAAAACGTCAGTGAGCCTCCAAAGAAGAGAAAATATTCTAACGAATACTTAAAATATGGATTTTCCGTCACGGGAGATGAAGATTCTCCAAAATCGCCCTGCGTTGTTTGTGGAGAGATATTGTCAAGTTTTGAATACCACCCTTTTACGTTGAGCTCTAAATTTTATGAAAGTGAATGGTTGCAGCAGCTTGCGTACTTATCTGACATTTTTTCAGAAATAAATAAACTTAATTTAGAATTTCAGAACCACTCCATAACCATTTTTAAGGTAACTGACAAAATCTGAATTTTTGGGAATCCTGTTTTTAAAAAAAAAACAGTAAGAAGTTTTTGAGACACTTTACAGCTTTTTATTTGAGAACGAACTTAAATTAACAAAACAAGTAAAAACTAGTATAATAGCACATTTAAAAGGACTTACGTTGTCATTCAGACAGTATTTTCCAAAGCGGAGTGATGCAAATATGTGGATTTGAAATCCATTCAACGAAGCGTTTTTTCAAAAAGCTGAAAAATTAACAATTTGTGAAAAAGAAAAATTGTTAGAACTTTCCACTGATTCTTCATTGAATTTAAAAAAAGAAATTTGATTGACTTCTGGGTAGCAGTGAAAGAAAAGTACCTAGAACTCGGTGTTAAAGCAATAAAATATTTAATTAATAATTAATTGATAATTTTTAATTTGATAATTTTTCACGAATACAGAACTTGTGGAAAGAGCATTCTCGTCCTATACATATATTAAGAATAAATATCGAAATAAGCTTGACGCAGCTCCAGACATGAGATTATATCTTTCTTCATTTGAATCCAATTTTATAAAATTCGGCTCCATGGAACAAGCTCAAGGATCGCATTGAGATTTTCTTGCACTTGAATAACTGATTATGAAGTGTAATTTTTAGCTAAGCTTATCAAGTTAATGTAAAATTATTATAATACTGTTTTTATTTGTTTTGTCGTTTAACTAATACTATTTCAAAATTGGAATAATATAAAAAATCAAAAATAAGTCCTGCAAATGCCATTAATTCGCGTTATTTGACTCTTAAGCTTACCTAAGCCCTTAACATTATTGATAAAAACTTCTTTGCATAGACGGATGATTGGATGGGGGTATGACAGTATGAAAACGAGGGGTATGAGGGGATACACGAAAATGAAAATACTAATCACGCGAGGGAAAATAAAGGTTGAGAATCCCTGCATCACACAAAAGAAATATTTAATACAGTTTTCAAGATGTAAGAAATATGAGTATTTTAAATTTAGCTGACCAATAAGAGATTTGTATCTTTTGGAATAAAAATCATATAGCTCATAAAACAAGAAAATAAACAATTCAGCAAATTTAATAAGTAAGAAAGAGGTAGTTTCTAGTAATAGAGAGTGTATATCAATGTATAGGCTGAAACTTTTTTATACTGTTGTGAATTTGTACAATGATTCAATAATATAATTTTGAATTAGATTTTACCTCACAAGTTCCCAATAGGATTCCACTGTTATTAATCGGGGTATTTTCAGTATTTTTATTCTAGAAGCAGAGTTTTGTACGACGGCTTGTGTGGATATTTTGCTTGTAGACCCATTCCAGAAAAATTTCAGGGGGGAAAAGATGTTCAGACGCGAGCGACAAGACTTCCAACCGATTCACATACTTTTGTTTTCATATGACTTCTGAAGTCGAAGCATAATAGGTTCGGAGGTCTAGTAGGCCAAGGAACTACACCACTACGCACGATCCAATGCTGTCCAAAATCTAACATTTCGGCACTGCTGGGCTTCATTGGAGAAATGAACGGGGGCCCCTAGCACGCTGGAATAACACTGAGTGGCGCAGGGAATGAGGAACATGTTATTCTTCAAAAAGCCCTAACAGAACTTGCTGTAGAAACATCTAGTACTCCCAACCGTCCAAACAAGAAGGAAGTAAAGTCTTATTAGGTGGTCTCCATCAATGTCGGTCGAAACATTTACAGTGAAACTGTTTCGGGCTGCATGTGTGAAGTTCAGTTCCTATACACGCCCTCTACAGCATGAAGAATACATTTCTGACTGATGCAATAATAATGAAAACAATACATGCTAACGTGATTCAAAGCCTGCGAAAACGTTAGGGCCAGAAAAAAATTCATACAATTGATAAATTTAAAATCAGAAAATATATTTTGATACTATAGTAAGATTGAGCTGCTAAAAAGTGTCAACGAAACATATCTAGGAACATTTTATTACAAAAGTAAAACTATAAAAAAAAAACATTGCGACGGCCTGAGTAAAAACTTTAAGATCACCAAAAATGAAAACAATATAATAATCCAGAAACAAACATTTACAATGACCCCAAATAACCGAAATTTCCTGGGGAGTTTTAATTTTTTGACTATTTTCAGGACTGGTTTTGTACCATTCCTTTTCACAAGTGGATCACAGCTCTGCAACTGTGAGCATAAAGTTCTCCCACTTATTTTACCAGATCAACTCACAAGTTCCCAATAGGATTCCACTGTTATTAATCGGGGTATTTTCAGTTTTTTTATTCTAGAATCAGAGTTTTGTATGACGGCTTGTGTGGATAAACTCATTATTTTGCTTGTAGACCCATTCCAGAAAAATGTCAGCGGGGAAAGATGGTCAAAACAGTGCCTCTGTATGCCTCTAATTCATTTTTCCAGAAACAAATCACAAAAGTGAATCAGTAAAATATAATATTTTCAAAACTTCTCAACTTTATTGGTTTAAATATTTTTAAAAAAATATAGTTAGTGTTAATCGTTTACCTAAAATTAAATCAAAAATATTTTCTACTTTCTGTAAACTAAAAATTAGATTTCATATTCCAAATTCTGATGTGGAGGTGCAAGAGGATCACTTATCACGGCACTCTGTAAAAAACACCAAATACTCTTTACCTATGCAAGTTTTCAATTAACAGTTTCTATTTCAAGAAGAAATGAAAATAGATCAAGAAATTCTTATGCTCTGTCTTTTTGATGAATGCCATTTATTTATTCGATATTCATATCCAGTGGAGAATCCAGGGAGGGGGTTGCTATAGGGCTGCAGCATCCACCCCCAGAGCTACACCAGAATTCATTTTTTTATAAAAAATCACTACACCTGTTTGTTCTTAATCTCCTTAAAAAATAAAAAAAAAAACGTGGCAACATTGCTTTCTGGCTTGACAGGCTCGAAAAATTCTCCGCTTCTGTAGTCAGTCCTCTTGTACTTGTAGCGTTAACGCGGTCGAAAATATTTTTGTTTAGTTATTTCATTGTGTTTTTAATTAAATTATCGAAAGTATTGTTCTGTTCTTTGCGATTCTTATTGTCAGGTGTGTCAAGTTTGTAAAGTTAAAAGTGTTTTGATGTGCATTACCTATGAGGTTTGATATTCGATAACTTTGGCATTAGTAATTAATGTTTTGCCAAATTTCTTAATTTCCAATATATAATATTACTAAAAATAATACTTACTGTAATTGAGCACTATTTTATGAGAATTTGAGTATGTTATTACCTTGTCTCACTCCAATAAAATTTGGAGACATGATACAAAATTTTTATGACCTTAGCCCCACCCTGACCAAACTCCTGGATTCGCCACTGTTCAGATCAAATTCGATCCTTTCTCTAAAATAGGTATCCTGCACTAAGATGTCTTTCAATAAACTTAATTATTTGAGATAACAAGAGATAAAAAGCATTAAGAATTGCTAAGCTAGGAGAAGTTTCATCTACCAACTTGCGTCAAAGCTATCAAACACATTTTGCTACATTCAGATATCTATTTACTCCTCCCGTTTCCGCCTCGCCCGGAAACAAAATAAATAAATCGAAATCAGTCAGATAATCACTCTCGCCTTCCTGCCATTTGAATACTTTTCACTGATTGTGTAATGATAGATGGACTTTCCGATGTATAAATAGCGATTACAGCGCAATACAACGAATTTTTTTAAAAAATCTTTTTCTCCTGTAAAATAATGCTTCGAGACATATCAGCTGGTTATTACATAATACCTTAACTTACACGGTTCCTTATTTTTCCTGCCGATTTGAATATTTTCCATTATAGAATGCACAGTCAAACTTCTCTACTCCCACCCTTTTGTTTGATACGGGAGAGCCCATAGACTTAATATTAAAATAACCCCTAGGAACGGTCACTCAAACCACTCTGAGCGGCAGGGTTGGCTGTCTCAACTTCAATTAAATAATTCCTTTCATCTCTCTGACCTTGGATCTGCCATGAAGAGAGAAGTGAGGAAAGAACAAAATAATTCATACACTCGAAAACAACACCAGAAAACGAATCGAAATCAATCATTTCTTTCCAAATATGAAGAGAGGTGATCTTCTGCCTCTACCAGGGCGGACATTCAATTCATTTGTGCCTTTCAAGAGACAATGCGAAGTCGGGAAAAAAAAAACTGTTAATATGGGTTACGACCAACAGCAAATGAAACCTTCAGTTCAAGACTTTAGAATACGTAGATGATATTATTGCCCATTCCTGAACTAATACCGACGAAACGATTACAGCTTTTTTCCAGTAAAAAAAAGATAAAAGAAAAAGTTACCTCCCAAAAAGCTGGAAGCTCCAAGCAAACACAAAATTGTATCTTTCTTCAAATTAAATTAGAAATATTAATATAATGCATTTTTTTCTTTTGATATTTCTTAAAATTCGCTTCATCAGAAGTAGCGAATTAGGGCTTGTTTAATAGGTATTTTGTACTTCCAAACATGAAACCCTTCGAACGGAGGATGACCGCTGTAGAGAAAATTCACTGCAATACAAATGTGAAATTCAAAAATAAAAAGAAAATTTGTCCATTCTTGTTCAAAACTGAGCCCGCAACAATGTCAAAACTAATCAAGTTACTCCTGTAACAGGGGCGGCGCCAGCGGGGGGGGGGCAATTTCCCCCGGGGGGGGGCCCCCCCCCCCCCCCCCCGTCGGCGAGAAATTAAGACTTTCGTCGGCAGAAATCTTTGCGATTTTGAGAGCAGGGTATCAAGGAATATAATAATTTTAATTCCATCTTTAGGTTACTACGAGATAAGCGATTTGTATCCGAATTTGAGGACTGATTAACGGTTAGGTCCACAGAATGACCGACATCCTTTTAAATTGTTATCCATTCTGCCAGTAGTTCGCACCACATTTGAAAGAATAACCGACAAGGCAACAAGTGAATCAGATGTCGCATTTTGCCGACTGTTTTTGGTCGGTCGGCTAAGAGATCAATAAGACGGATGAAAATATTTATGTCTTGTTTTTTCAATGGAATTATTAGGTAAAACTAAAGTATCTGTATTGGACAAGAGTGTGGCTACACATAGTGGTCATTCCTCTATACGGCCATTTTTGCTGTCCCTTTTATATCTCGATGGATCACACTCGCTTCTGTTTGCACTGTTGCCAACAGGAAAAAAAATCCATGCCTACTCTTACCCCCACTTCCCTTACTTTTCTTTCCTTAGGATAATTTTTAAAATTAGATTTATCAGAAATGACGAACTAGGACTTATTTAAATATTTTATACTCCCACTCCCAAACATAATAACCTTTTAGAGCGGCCAATTTTCCATGGAACGGTAGTAGACCACTGTAGAGAGGTTTCAGTGTATTACATACTAGCCGCCCTCTTCGACTAGCTTGTTCCTCGCGAATATAAATTCAGTTGAAGCTCATGTGCATAATTTAATTTTCATAGTTCCCTTAAAAAAGCAATTTTAAACTTCAAATTGTTATAGACACTTCAAACGTGTTCTTTTAGTAGCTTTGCACCTGTTCTGTTCATTGTCTTCATGAACGTCCTTAATGGAATCAAGTAACTGCATGTGTCATCTAACATCTAATTGCACGTCGTCGGCACCTTTCTTATTCCTTATTCAAAATACGCATTTGGCGACACATTTTATGGCTTGCAGCATGCTAGCTGGATTAAAAGATGCTGATAGAAAGAATTAAAACACAACAACCATAATCATTGAGCTCACTAAATATGTTTCCAAATATAATTAGAGGACTTCGTTTACAGATTTAACAGAAAAATTGATGAAACAAAAAAGAAAGTAAAATCCATTAGGACATTACAGTAGCTTAGAATAATGAAAATGAAACACGGAATTAAATATTATTTGTGTAAACACTGGCAACGGTTTGAATCAGATTGCAACAATGAAAAAGTACTGTTTTAAATTATGCCTAAAAATATTTTTACAAATTTATTAAAATTAGAGAAAAAAATACGGCAATTTCATTGATATCATTAAAAAGATGAGTTTTTAAATTTTCAGATGGTGGCTGGTACTGATCAAAAATACTATTTTAAAGTTGCACAATAAACGCGGAGCATTCTGATTTGTTAGTCATGCTTGCAAAGTGAGATTAATTGGTAAAATCGGTCCAGTTGTTGAGACTGGGAACACAGACAAGGTTTCCTCCCCTAGAGAATGTACAATGAAGTAGTTTTTTTTTGCGATTTTTCTCGAAAATGAAGAATTGAGATGGAGAAGCGACCATTGGCGATGTATCTAGGGTTGTGAGCTTTCATATAAAATATCATTGAAAAGGTAATTTTTTGAACTTTTAGATGGCGTAGAAATGATTTTCGTGCTGTAATATTTTCGGAAGTAATTATTGGAAAACGCCAAAATTTTGCTTAATTTTTAATTAACTAAGATTCCAAATAAAATTTCAAAAAAAGGCTCCGAGGTGCACATTCCCACCCTCCAAAGTAGGTTTGTGCCAAATTTCGTAGCTCTAGGCCCAGCGATCTGCCCTGTAGAGAACCATTACACACACGTTATCCTTTATTATTATTAGAGATATGAAGGTATGCATTTATAAGTTTAAAATTTGTAAATTATTTTCACTTGTCTCGGCTATTATTTTATTTTGTTATGAAATTTACATAATAATTTGCAAATTTTTTCCAATATCAGTGCGGTACATTTCATTTCTTGAGGTTTATGTTCATAATTCTTCATTTTCTATTATTGCTTGTCGTTCAGTCAGACAATTCTTACTGCATCGACATTATACAAATAGCTAATTATTCCAAATAATTAATTATTATAATCAAATTCACTAATTAATACTTAATTACCTTTAATTAAGTATAAAACTAATTATTATCTGTTATTTTAAGTTACCTAAATTAGAAAAACTTTGCTTGCCCCCCCGTCGGAAAATTTCTGCCATCAAAGGCCAAAAAAGGCGCCACCTCTGTCCTGTAACAGAAGTGGTCAATCTTGCCAGACAATAACTTTGGAAGTTGGTAGTAACAAAATCAATGAGCTGTTGAACTAGCACAGCAAAGAGATGACAGTTGATTAACTGATAAAAAGTGTGAGTAAATCGCTATTATATACACGAGAAAAGCAAATCATAATTGCAAGCCTGACAGTAGGTCTCGGTTCACTCAGGACCGTATCGAAGCGATCCTCTGCTCCTGGCAAAACTGCGTCGCCCACTACGTACAACATTTTTGTTAATTTTTCATCCACTCTATGATCTCCCGAAATCTCTACCTTCCTTTTATTTCTAAACTAGCCGCCTTCGGCGACCAACTTGTTCGCCGGGAATATAGTTTCAATCGAATCTTTCATTTTATATTCATGGTTCTTTTAACAACTTAATTTTAAACTTCAGATTATGGTAGATGTTCAACCCATTTTCTATTAGTGACCTTGGACATCTTCTGTTCATTGTCTACATAAATGTTCTAATGGAGTCAAATAACTGACCATGTCTTGTAACCTCTAATTGCATATTGTCGGCGCTATTTTCACTTTCTTATTCCTCTTGTAAAATATGCATTTGATTTCAACGTTAAAATGACGCAGCACATTTTATGGCAAGTGGCATGTTAGCTGGATTATAACATTCTGAGAAAAGAATGAAAACATAGCAACCATAACCATTCAGCTTGCTGGATATATTTCTTACTGTAAGCAAAGCAATATCTCGGAGAACTTGATTTACAGATTTCACAAACATTTTGACGAAATGAAATATGAAAGCAAAATGTATTAGGATATTATCTCAGATTACAACAATGAAAGAAAAATATGCAATTAAATATTAGTTTAAGTAATGAAAGCGGTTTGAGTTGCATTGCAACAATGAAAAGTATTGTTGTAAATTATGCCAAAAAAGATTTTTTTAAAATTTACTAAAATTCGAGAAAACACAGCACGCCAACTTAATTGATACCATTGGAAAGGTAATTTTTTTGTACTTTCAGATGGTGTAAAAATGATTTTTGTGCTGCAATATGTTAGGAAGTTATTAAGGAAAAACGGCAACATTTCGCTTAATTTTTAATTAATCAAAATTTCCAAAAAAGGCTCTGAGGTGCACATTCCCACCCTCCAAAGTATGTTTGCGCCAAATGTCCTAGCTCTAAGTCCAGCGGTCTGACCTATAGAGTGCCAACACACACATTCTTCTTTATTAGTAGTAGAGACGGATTTAGCAAATGTTAGAATTTTGTAATATGCTTAATAAAAATGACGTATTCTTGAAAAATGACACTGCAGTGATCTACATTGATGAAAAATACTGTACACAACAAATTAAATGTATCACTGCAGTAAATAAATTACAATTTGTATATATTTTCTAAGACTATTAGCTTACCTGTAATTTTTAATCAGCCACAGAAGACTTATTCTGGAATTCTTTCATTTGCGCAGCAGATCGTACCAATCTCACTCTTAAACCTTGTTTTTAACAGTTATTTTTCTGCTCCCTCTCTGTCTGAGCCCTCGGAGGGGGGGGGGCAATCTTGCCACTACCTCGGTATGGCCCTGGATTCACTCACAAATATAGGAAACGAGACTTCAACGAGCATATTATTTTAGCAAGGTAAAGAGTAAAAGATATTTAACTTGCCATGACAACGTTTTTCGTGAGGGAGAACAAAAGAAGCCGGTGAGTCACCATATGAGTTCGTTAGATTTTATGAAGCCAATGATATTGAAATAACTCTGTTTTGTGTAATACTTTTATTTTCATATGTACTATTTTGTTTTGATATGTATGGAAACTAAATTCTTTAATACATATTTTTCTTCAAAACAGCTACTTTCCAAATGCTTGCCTCTAATTAATTAAAATTTGCATGTATTTATGTGCAAAGTCAGACCCAAACTTAAGAGCTTTTTGTTGGTCCCACCTAACGTGTAGCTTATAGGTATTACTGTATTCGCCATTTACAACACTACATTTGGTACTTTAATAGTCGAGTAGAAAAACACACGAATGGTGAAATATTTCTTTGTCCGTTGAATTCTATGATGAACTTTCCCATCACATAGGGAATGAAAAATAATTGTCCGCTCAATTCACATCAAGAAAACATTGTCATTAACTGGATCAAAATGGTAATTTTTCATAAATTAAGTACAGTAGAATGTGGATTAACCGTAGCGGTTGGACCGGACCTCAGTCGGTAAATAAGAAATTCCGGATAAAAGAGAGCACTTTAAAATGGCCGTCAGGAGACCACAAAAATGTTAACACTGGATTTTAAACATGTACAAAATAACTAAATGTTATGTTTTTGAACTCCGAGTTGGACAGAAAGTAGCCAATAGAAAGGCAGATGATCTTGGAGACAAATGGAATTTCCGGCAAAGGGGGACAATAGAATGGAATTTCCAGCAGGAGGGGGGATGGGTTTGAGAAAGAGATAAGACATCAGCATGTTGGCACTGCCTGCAGTAGAATTAGCTGCTGCCGAAGGTGACCTTAAAGTTATATTGTTTATTTACCAAAAAAAGAAACCAACGTCGGTTAAACGAGGTTCTGGTTAAAAGAGTTTCGGATAATCGAGGTTCTACTGTAGTACAATGCATATTAAAGTGAGTGATTATTAACTTAGAATGGTAATGGTGAAAATCGTAATTTTTTCATAAATTAAGTAGTGTGAAGTATATCAAAGTGTTTGATTATTCACTCTTTAACAAATTCACAGTGCATTTCGAATCTACACAAAAGGTATTTTTAGAGGTGGATTTAAGATGGACATCATAATTTTGAAACTTGTTCATATTACACCAAAACTGACACTCACTCAGCAAATTTCCACACCACCAAAAACAGGGCTTTTGATCCCTGATAGATATAATGAGCACCGGATTAAGAGAGAAGGTGGAATTTGAAAGAATCAGGCCTGAAAGACCCTGAAGGCAAGATTGCTAATGGAGACACTATTAAATTGGTTAAAAAGAACGTTTGATGGAGTTGAAATTTATTCTATCATTTAAACTGCTTTAGCAAAATGGACTTCAAATGGATAAAAAAAATATCATAAAGATGAATCAATTTTTCAAAATTTATCATTACTCAAAAATAAAAAAACTTATACAACGAGATAAAGGTAAACCAGACAAATACACCATTTTCTTTTCTTTTTTGTAAATATTTGGAAATCAGTTTTCTTGAAAGGAACACTTTCTTTTTTCATAAAGTAAGTATGAATCTCAATAGCATCAATCACAATAGCAAACAAAAGAAAAAATGATTGACATTTAAGATAAGATAAATCTTCAAGCTAGAAAATATAAACATCAGATGAATAAAAATATAATTCACCCAAAATTAAAAATGGCTGTAATGGAAAGTTTAAACAATTACAAGTCTGATAAAGCAAAAGATAAACTCTATAAACAGTTTAACTGATAATAAATTCTAAATATGTGTATTCAAGTACAAATCTTAAATCTACTCACTACCTGTAAAAAGATAATCCAAAATCTTTCATGTTATTACGAAACACATTAAATAAGACTTATGCTACATATGTGTTTGGTATCATTCTTTTGAAAATTTATGCAACTTTAATGCAATAAAGTTGAATTTCAAAGCTATATAACATTCTAAAATTTTAAATTAATTTTCATAAATCATAAAAAGATAGTAGTTTCTGCATTTCTGCTCCATAGATGGCACTACAGTTTAAGTGGTAATATGTCAATTAATTTTGATTAGTTTTAGACAAGTGATCTATTCTATCCAGGAATGACGCTAGAGTTTGCCCGACAGGGGGCACTATCGGCTGTACGGGGGGACGAGTGTAATGAAATTGGTCTCAAATTTTTGCCAGATTATTATTTATCAACTACAGTTGAATACCCCAAACAAATATTTCCCCCGACGTTATACAAAATTTTTCCCCGATAGGAGGGCACAGCATCCCTGATGGGGAGGGACTGCCTCCCGGTCCCCCCTCTGGCGCCACCCCTGATTCTATCATCATTTTGTTACTGATTTATTGATACACTGGTACTTTGAATCGATCATACTTCGAATTGAGATGGTCTTGGATAAAATAACAAGTCTTAACATTGATTTTAGATAAACCTATGTGAAGCACCAAAATCATAGTTAAAATTTCTTTCTCTTGATTACATATCTTTTTTTAGCTAAGCAGTTATCTGGTGCAGTGGAGCTCCTTGGTAAGAACACAAATAAAAGACATATTTTTTGTTGCATTTCTTTTTTTCTTTGATGAATATAAAAATATGGAAATTATTCACCTGTGATTATGAAAGTAGAATAAGTCATATAATTTTCTGTTTAAGGATATTTAAAGGCTGAACCGTTGTTTAATTAACTTAGTGGAGTGGTTAAGTTTCACAAATTTGTAAGGGTTATGATATAATGTGATGGAACACACTGTGAAATAATAATTTTTTTAAAAAAGATCCCTGACTCGGCTCCTTTCATAAACGGGAAAATCTTTATCAAATGACAGTCATTGTTTCAGTCTTATAATACAAGGCTAGCTAAAATCAATTAATTTCAAGAGGATACGAAATGCTTTGCCTCATCATTTTGCCTTTCAATAAAAAAGTAGAAGTAATGAAATACGCTCTCACTCAAAATTTAAGCAACAATAGGCCTAGAATCGAATCAGAAGTACTAGTAAATGTATCAAAATTTAAATAAAATTTTCAGAAAATGATAAAGTACATCAATTATGCTGGATGATTCATCTGTGACAAGCACTTAAACATTAATGCTTGTAATTTAGGGAGTAAATAGTAAAAATTCCACGACAAACCATCCCTAAAAAATATTGTCATACAAAAATAAATAAATAAATAAGTGTATTTTCAGTGCCTTGGAATTTTATGAAACTCCAAAAAGAAGACAAATGTGTGTTAAAAAAAATGCTATAGAAAATTTCAGGTTATCATGTGCTAACATAAGTTTCAGTTCACATGAGTTGGTAATGAAGTTGTTTACCATATTCTGCAATTTTATTTGAGCATTTTCAAAAGCTACTATAATGAAAAATCTCTGATCAAGTAGTGAATATCAAACTGATTGAATAAAAATTTGTTTCTGCAACTTCTATATTTGTGAAACATTTCATATCTTCCCTTTTTTCAATTCTATTTTGTTTAATGTTTCATAAGTAAATCTAAACAAAATTGATAGTCAAGCTTTTGTAGCTTTCTAAAAGCAAATTTAATATTAGGTTTTCTAAGATAGTGTTACTAAGCTAACTATATCTTTAAAAAAAAGGCTATATTTAATATGTCATATTAAACTAATTAGAAACATGATTAGTGAAAGTAGGTGATGCAACTATTAAATTTTGAAAATCATTTGCAAAAAGTGTCATTGCATGCTTTTAGTATATTATTAATATTAATTAAATCAATGGGAAAGAAAATTTAAATCATCCAAGAATAAAAACTGCCAACATTATTTCTGGTAACAATGAATTTTTTTTCTTCATCTAGACATTTTTCAATCAAATCTAGAGGAATTCATTTTCAAAACAGAAAAAGCATCTCTTCCTAGCTTCTCTGTCAACTGTACAAAATTAGCTTAAGATGGCATCAGTCACAGATCATGTTTGTTGCATATCATAATTTTTTCATTCTGATTTTCAATACTGTTTTATATTTATTTGCAAAAATGCATGTATCCTTAAACAAACATTTAATTCTAGAATGTCTTACAGAACATTTTTTTGGACAAATTATTTCTAAGTGTTGTCATTATAAAAATATTTTGGGAAAGTTTAGATATTTCAGAGTCAGTTGTACGATGCAAGTAATGATAATCAGATACTAAGGACTGCAACTTTTAATGATAACTTTAACTCGCGCAGAATCTCACTCATGGAATCCAACCACACTAAACAATGACAAACATACGCTGAGAAAGGAGAAATACAAATAAATAAACCAAAACTAAAGGTGCCACTTTTCTCTTCCCCATGCTATGAAAAACATTCCTTAACATTGTTGATGATCGATCGTCTTATCCATAATGAAGTAAATTAATGGGAATCCATCAGAAGGTTTTAGAAGGATCACTCTACCAAATTATATCAAAAATATATTGTTACAAAGATGTAAAGCTGTTTCCCTGAAATGCTAATCTTGGCGACCATTTTGGCGACAAAGTTCGGGACTTCTTACATCTTAAAGCTGGTGTTCTATACTGTAGGTGGGAGAGTGATGATGGAAGCTTCTGTCGATGGCAACTAATTCTTCCAAAGAGTAGAATTCCAGAAGTTCTGCGAGAGACTCATGACAGTGCAAGTGGAGGGCATTTTGGAGTCATGAAAACTTTAAGCAAAACACGAGAGTGATTTTATTGGGATCGACTTCGCGCTGACGTTGTAAAATGCTGTAGAGAATGCCATGCTTGCGGAGCCAGAAAAGGACCTAAAATAGGGACTAAAGGTCGCTTGCAGCGCTATAATGTGGGCAAACCATTCGAAAGGATAGCTTTGGATATCCTAGGATTTTTCCCAGTAACAACAAAAGGCAATCGATATGTCCTAGTATTAATGGATTATTTTACCAAGTGGCCTGAAGCAATTCCTATTCCAGATCAGAAAGCCTCGACTGTAGATGAAGAATTCGTACAAAGCTGGATTTCATGTTATGGTGTGCTTATGATATTGTATTTGGATCAAGGTACAAATTTTAATTCTGCCCTCTTTACTGAGCTTTGCAAGCTTTTGGGTATTCTGAAAACCCGAACGACCGCATTACATCCCGAGTCCGATGGCATGGTCGCGAGATTTGATTGAACGATTTTAAATCATCTGTCTTTATTTGTTTCGAGGAACCAGACAGATAGGGATACACATCTGCCACTCTTTTCTTGGCTTATAGGAGTGCAGAACACGAGGTTACTGGATTAACTCCAGTGGAAAATGCTTTTTGGTCGAACACTGAGGCTGCCCTGCGATATTCTCTTTGGACAACCGAGTGAAACGCCTTCTTCGCTGAATGAATAAATAAATGAAAAATTTGGAGGCACGTATGGAAAGCGTACATGCATTTTCTAGAGAGAGAATTAAACTGGCTAGCGAGCGAATGAAAACTCGTTACGACTCCAGAGCAACAGACCACCATTTTAAGGAGGGAGATCTAGTCTGGATGTATAACCCGAAACAACGGAGAGGCCCCCGAGTCCAAATTACAACAGAACTGGAGAACCGTCTACTGTTGTCAAGAAACTGAATGATGTTGTCTACAGAGTACAGAGGTCATCCAACGCCAAGCCAAAAGTCATCCATATAAATCAGCTAGCTCCATACAGGGCCACTGATCATAGTTCTATATAATGAGACTTCTGGGACGTGCAGTCTTTGAAGAGGGGAGCAATGTTACAAAGATGTAAAGTTATTTCCCTGAGATGCTAATCTTGACGACAAAAGGAATTTTCTACAAAGACCTTGAACTGTCAACCTATTTCTACTGGCTTCATGAAATTTCTGGAGATTACGTCACTTCCTACATAATGAAGCCACTTCCTGTTGAAAAAGTATAAAAGCAAGCTCTCAAGCCAAAAAGAGTGAATTGGATTTTGATCAGCAAGCAAGCTGATAAGAGACCTTTGAGCACGGTGTTGAGACTTATTGGTAATCTCTGTTGTGAATTTTTACAAGTGCTGTTTTAATACTCGTGCTACGTTTCTTCTCTTCGAATATTTGTAAAATAAAGAGCTTTATTTTTTTTTTAAATCCTGCTTATTGGATTGCATTCACGTACACCCACAAGACAATTTCGTTACAATATATTTTATTCTTCAACAATCAACATCACGCCTTGCCGCTGGGGAAACTCTCGATCGCTTCTACCGTGCTCTCTAAGACAGGAAATCCGTCATTGAGTTCACCTAACGTGATAGGTTGAATGGCAGAGCAGTTAAGATACGTCACTTGCTTGCGCCTCTCTGTGAGTGAACGAGAGAGGCGAAAGAATATGTTACAACATACAACTTACACTAAGTGGTAATACCTATAGCTTTTAAACTCACTCCAAATAGACATAATTTAACATTTATTACTATACAAATACTATTTATATCTATAATACAAGAAACAGAACTATATTACATGTTGCAAGTTCAAACTGTAGATCGTGCTTTACCAGCTTCATATTGCTCAAGAACTTGCTTAAACAGCTTTCTGCAGTCAACAACAGCACCCAGTTTTGTGCAGAGTAAAAACATGCCAGACATTTTGCGATGCAAAGAGTATGTTTCTTCTGGAGGAGGAGTAAGTCTATGTTTCAACATAATGGGAACTAACTGATGAATCCTGTAAGTCATATTTTGGTTCTTGAAATCAAAAGGTTCTTTACATGCGAAAGCTTCACCAAGAATCATTACTGCGTCAACATGTGCTTCTTCCATAATCTAAAGAGAAAGAGAGAGAAAAAAAGACATTACACAGCCATTAAATCAAGAAATAAAATATTTTGAGGATGTAATATGCTTGATGGATGCATGAACAAATCTAAAGTTTTACATTATATTGTATGTATCAAGAAAATTTGCTACAGTATTTAATGATCATATACAAATGTATCGATAATTTACAACATCTAATTATTTCACCTAATAATTTATAACTCTTAATTATTATAACACTTACCTAACTTCTAATTATTTCATTGATTATTTGAGATCTATTTTTTAAAGCAAGTAAACAAAAGTACTAAATATAGTTCCATTATTAAAAAATAACTCACAAAGAGATACTACCGTGTATGCAAACGCACACATGAAACCACCATGAAATATATAATTATATAATGGCGTAAGCTAATTATATATTATGCTACATTCTATGAAGTTTGAAGTCAAGTAATCAATCTCATATAAATCAATCACAAAATTTAACTTGAAGTTAAATCAAAGTAAAACATTTATTTATCTAATTACTTGTTATTTAATGCACACGCTTCTAAATAAAAGATATTTCAATTATAATTCACATTATTATCAGATTTAATGAAAAACCCATTTTTACCAAATATCAGCATTCAATGTTTAATGTTTAGCTTCTAATATAAAAATTAATATAAAAGAACACAAATATTTTAGACATTCACTGAATAAATTTATGATTCCAAATTGTAAGTAAATGTAAATTAAAGGAAAATATGACACTACAAATGATTTACAAAATAAAAATATATACAAAAGATGAGTAAAAGAAAATACCGAAGTTTCATAGCCTGAAAGAAATCCCAACTCCTGAGAATATTTTAAAACACCTTCTCTGTCTCGTTCTGCAGAAGACTTGATTAAGTTCATATATGTTTCCACAAATTCTGGAGTGTATTCATTACATGCACCAAAATCCAGGAGAACAACCTAAATAATAGAAATGAAAATGATAATACTGTAAGTTCAATCTTCCTACATGTTAGAGCAATGGAGAGAGTAATTTTTAAAAAACCATTTTGTTTATAAGAGAGAAAATGAAACACATATGGTCATTAACTTTCTAATAGCAGATAAATTATGAAGATTATAAGGCTTTAAAATATCATTCATTATTACACTATCCAGTGCTATCGTAATAGTTGTAATATTTAAGTACTTGTAGATTCATTAACTTTGTAAATCAAGGATATTTTACACAATAATCAACAATGTATTTTAACAAAATATTAGAACAATATAACATGTTTTAAATCAACTAACTGATTTAATTAAGCAAGTATGCACTGCCAGCACAAAAACAAATTTTTAACTAAATGCTACTAAAATATACTTTATCTTTCAGCATTGAAAATTTCCCTGTTGACTTTTTTTATTAATTAGTTTTTTAAAAATTGACTTACTTGTTCCGTATCCTCATTGTACAGGAAATTTGACCAATTAGGATCTGTTTGCATGAATCTAAATAAGAATATTTCCATCAGGCACAGATGCAGAAGTTTTCCACATACCTAAAAATAATAAATATAATTTAACCGATAGATCATATAAATCATTTCCCAAACAGAGTATGAAGAGGAAATATTATTTTATTAAGATTAAAACACCTGTAAATATTTGAAATTCTACTGCAAACATTATTTTGTAACATTTACTTTAAAGCAAACCATCAATGTTTAGAACAGCTACATTCTTACCTATTGTAACCAGAGGAGTGGTTTCCCCTAAACTTTCTCGTATACTTCCCCAAAAAGGTGCTGTTTCCCCTCCCCCCACGTGGATAAAAAAAAAAATCGAACCTACTGTAACCCAGAATCCAATGACTATTAGAAGGTTTTTCATTGCAGATTATAGTGATTGTAAAATATTTAGGTAAGGAATCAAATTCAAAGAGATGCATACCTATTAAAATGCATCTATCACATACTTCCACTCTTGCCGGTTCAAAGACAAAGTAACGTAATCCTTCCGTGTGCACATAGATTGCTACCAGTATGCATGCGCATGGAGAATCAGATTTAAAAAAATTGAATATGCAATTTGAATGCTTTTTTTTTAACCAATTGCAACGAAATTTGGGCACAGATCTATAATTAATGTTAGCAACTGTCATACAAATTTTTATTTATCTAAATCAACCAATCTAAATCAAAGGATTTAGGAGATACAATTTTTACAAATATGCAATTAAACAGTCCAACAGACCATCAACCCTTCGACAGATTTGGTCCAAACTATGATACGGACCCACATTCATGATAATAAAACTGTGTACCAAATTTTATCAATCTAGCTATTCAAGTTTTTGAGTTATAGTGTTCACATGACAGACAGACTTCCAGTAGACGAATTTTGCACAAAATTTGATAGAAACCTACAAATTATGTGTAAAGATCACATACCAAATTTCATCCCTGTAGCTTGAATAGCTTTCGAGTTATCGTGTTCACAGAAAGACATAATACCAAAATTGTGTTTTTCGGCTCAAGGAGGTCTAAAGCGTGTAGATTCATCAAAATCTCGAGTTCGAATTTTTTGACGATTACAGTACTTTCTCTTTGTATATTTCGTATACAAGAAAGTAAAAAAGTCATTAAGTGAATGTCTTATTTTGTGCTTTTCAATGCGATGATAAGTTCGTGTAAAACTAGAGTAACAGGATTCTGGAATTCACAGATAAGATATGTCTACACTATGTTAGACACAATGATTATTAAATATAATTATACTTTTTTCTTGACTTACAACCACAAAAAACAAACTTCATATTTCAAAATAAAACATAATTTCAAGTTGTATTTTTGTTTACAATATGTGCAATGGAATACATATTATTTTTCACGTCATGTACAATAATTATATGAATATAGATTGAATTTTTATGTTTCATGAGCAATTTTCATAAACTGTTCGACTTAAAATTGTGTTGAAAAATATGTATCTGACTTGCGACCTGTCAGTTGGAATGGAACTTGGACATAAGTAAAGGAAATCCTGTACTACTTTCTGGAATGCAGACAATTTTCTATACATCACACATTTCAACAGATTAAGTTCCTTTGCTAATTTTTTCAATGACTGATAGTTAGACTGAAATATTGAATTGCTGGTAAAGATATAATGAGCATTATGTTTATAAGTATTAAATGAATTGAATTTTTTTTTTTAAAATCATTTACACAGGAGAAGGTGGATATTAATATTCTCCATTTAAAAGTATTCCTTCATGGCAGCTAAAGAATGTATTAATATTTTTCAAGCAGAAATTTGTAATTTTTAATAATTAATTTAACTTTTACTTTAAATTCAATAAGTGAAAATAGTATAAGATTTAATTACAATTACAAGTCTACTTTATAAAAAGACTAATGTATTTAATTTAGTTTATCTTTTGATAGATTTATTTAGTTCATTTACCTGTACAGAGGCACACACACAATTACAAATTTTATACCTAAAATATAAAAGCAATGAATCACAGCAATACATAATCTATACCTATAAAAGGCAATGTTTGTGTGTGCATGCATGTGATGTCCAGACGAATCTATCGCACTTACAGCCTTGAAATTTGGCACACATGTAGTCTTAATGATGACTCAATGCACCTTGAAGCTGGAATTTTAAAATTTAACCAAAAAATTTTTTTATTTAATATTTTGTGTTGTTTTGGGTAGTTTTTGCTCTAATTTCTCAATAAAATCGGTTTTGATAATCGTAGGAAGAAAAACAGATACACCATTGAAAAGAACAAACAATTTTCTTTCTAATGAAGTGGGTTTTGAATTTCTAACAGAATTTACTGAATTTTGAGAAATTTTTGAAAAATAGTCACTTTTATGTTAATTTTTCATTTGGAAAATTCTCGTATAAGACATTCTAATAACGCTATCAAATTCAATTTTTTTTTTCAGCTTATAACTGGTTCAAGAACCGTTAAAATACCTTTTTCTTTTCATTTTTTAAATTAATTTTCCCCTGATCAGTTCAAACAGTTTTTTTTGCCAGCGAGCTTCTCAGTGAGACATTCACCGGAGCAACATTCTCAGCTCCCAGAATGCATTGTTGCAATTTCATTTGCTGGCGGCAAAGAACGCAGGGGACGTCATAACCTTTAACTGAATGACTCAATAATTATTTTCGGCAGTGTCTTAACATGTTTCTTTGTTTTCATGTTTCTTTGTGTATTTCACTTGCTGTCTAATAATGATTTTCACGCTGCCATTTTTTAATATTGTTTTGGATTAACGTACTCGGTACCGTTTTCTAAAAATCAATAATGTGTATCTTTTGTTTTCAAAACTTTTTCGTGTCATTGTGGGCATTTTTCTTTCTTTCTTTCTTCACTTTGTTGAAGTCCTGATTCCATGGGCAACGCAGTGCACATATTGGTACTAATTCAATAATGATGGCACTACACTTAAATTTACTTTTACAAAAATCACTGAAATATGATCTATATACATACCCAATTCCTTACACTTTGATCCTTATCTGCAAGTTGGTCAATTGGAGTACCATAAACAAGTTCTGTGGCCAGAACATTGGAGGTAGAAAATTCTACATACACATTGGGTACCAAAAACTCTGGATAGTCTTTTAACAGCTTTCTAATTAAAAAAATGAAAAAAAAAAAAACTTGACACATTTTAATGTATTAAACAAGATGCAAACAACATGCAAAATGGAATAGTTTTAAAAATATACAGATGGACAAAAATAATATTTTATTACTACTTTAATTTTATTATACAATTAATAATTTTTCACTAGAATGATTTCCTGAATGAATATAAATCTCTTTTTGATATAATAGATAAAAATAAAATTGAATCATTGCCCTGAAAGACAATAAAAAAATTACAAAATCAAATTCCTATTTCTTTAGAGAGTTGAAAACTTGTTCAAGAAAGGGAAGAAAAAAATCAGAATAATTACATATTTTTCAGGACTTTCTTTTTCTACAATTTGTTTAGTTTAGCTAGATTAACAACCCATTTTAAAGCTAAACTAGAGCTATTTAAAGATGAAAATTTAGTTGTAATTGTAAATTTGAACTACTGTCAGATGACAAGGACAATGTCTGAGCCAGAACCTCCTCACCAAACTTCCATACCCACAAAGGGACATTTCAGCCCAACAGATTTAGCATCATTAGGCCCATACACATGAAGCCGAGTCTCTGCAGCCATTAGGCCTCCCCATTTTTCTATAGCAATTTGTGCATGATTATGGAACAAATAATAATATAAAATACTTATATATTCAATTTATTAAAAAATGAATAATTCTTACTTGAATCTTTTCCCAGCCTCAGCTTCAATTTTATAATCAACTTCTCTCCTCAATTCTCTTTTAGCAACTGACATCACATTTTCAACAAACATTCCTGACAGGAAATTTCAACATTCTATGTATATATATATATACGATTTTTGAAATTGCAAGAAAATAATTAATTTTGAAAAGAATATTTCAAATATTTTTATTAGATTTAAAATTATATACCTATATATAGAAACACCAATTATATTCATAAATATAACAACTACAAAAATAAAATGAATTGTTAAGAGACCAATCTTTTTACAGTGTCAAAAACAATAAAATGCTATTTACATTACTTCTAGGGTGAATAATATATCTGTAATATATTTATTATAAAAAAATACTAGATGTCAAAAATACATAAGAATAATTAAGGTAAGAATTATATAGTAAAATAATTCGTACTTCATATGACATTTTCACACAAAAACTGCAATAAAAATAAAATGCCATACAAATTTATACCTTTGGGTAATATTTTCCACAAGTTTATAATTCCCATTAGGCTTTTTATATCACTCTCAATGCTTTTTGCGACTCCAGGATACTGCAAAATGAAGTACATGTGATATATGATTAAAAGTATGTTACTTCAGCTGAATAATTTTTCATTATTGTTACATATCAATTAAGGATCCTTGTAGGAGAAACAGTTTTTGATGCATTTAATCTAATAAATAATATTCTAAATAGCTCATTTATTATCTCCTAGGTAGCATTATGGAGGTATAAAACAATAGTTTATTGGAGCAGTCAAATGTAACAAAACTTATCTCAGAGACGGCCACTTATCATGCTATAAAAAACTAAATCTTGTATCTCTTGTAAAGATAGACCGAAAGAAATCAATGGAAAATCCTAATCCTCAGATTAAATATATCGAAATACAGTAGAATCTCTCTTAAGAAGCACCAATGGGACCTCACTAATACTTTTAGAACTTTCCTGTATATGTTTTGTGATGCCACCTGTAGAAATTGCAGCATGTAAAACCTAATGTCAAGTATTTTTATTTATTAGCCACGAATGAATAAATAAAACTGAAAATCATACTGATTATCAAAAATCAAAACACATAATAATGAATTTCTATTCCAGGAAAAAAATTAGAAAAATCTTTAAATTACCATACATATTATCATTTCATAGTGTGATGACACACAAGAACATTTCTCAGCAAATTTTATGAAAGTCTGCAATCCTTCGTTTGCTTCCTTCAATGTAAGCTTCTTTGTCTGTGTATCATCTTCATCCTCTCCCTCCTTCTCACAATCTCTTTCCTTTCCTATTACACATTTGATTATTTCATCGCCATCATGAGAAAGAGTGTCACAGGAACAAAATAGTCTGCACCCACCTAAGCTTGCATCTCCTCCTCAATAACACTTTACATATTTTTTTTTTATCTCGTATGTAAAATAAAAAGCAGATTTAAATTTATACCTTCAAAAGTGCCATTACTTTACATTGCTGGTTGATTAAGTGTCAGCTATAAGAGATTCTACTATAAATCGTTTTAATTATTTAATGTTTTTTTACACTTTTGAATTGATTAAAAAAAAACATCACAGTTCATTTAGATTCGAAAAGTTTTTATTCCTAAATCTGTTCACAACTATTAACAAAATTGATTTGATCATAGTTAATTGTTTAGAAGCTACAGCATTAAAATGGGAGAAAAAAGCATGACATCAACAAATTTTCAGGCCTCAGTAACAAAAAAATCCAGTAAGAATTTTGGAAACAGATCCTGAAAGAACAATGTCTGCCAGCTAGTAATATCCACTGTAAGAATCCGGTAATTTTTTTCTAAAAAGCATCAATTTCAAAAAAGCAGCTTGCAAATGCTTGTAACAAAATGAAAGTTAACATTAACTAAAGTGGGGATAAATAATAATGAATCAATAAAAACCTGGATTCAAAAGTAGCTTTTATGCGTTGGAGAGGTTTCATGTTACTTTTTACAATTGCAACTTTAACCCTCTGCATATGATGTGATTTTGAAAATTCTGGCTCTAAAATATGGGGTATTTTAATCCAATTTGACATTCTTCACACCAAAAGTGAGTCTCTTCACATATTTTCTTTCCATTTTTATCTTTTTTGGACTTGTAGCGGATTTGTACCGACATCTAGGGGGCAGTCCACAAATGATGTCATGCTTGGAAGGGGATTCATGAAATTGTACCAGTTTGTGACAAGGGGGAGGGGGTTACAAGGATTGTGACATCACACATTTTGGTTTAAAATAAAAACATTTAAAATCAGCAGATTAAATGTTGAAGTTATTCCTTTCTTTTCGAAAAAAGCCTCCAGAATAGGTTCTGAGAATATGGTAGCAGCAGAAATTCTTCACCATTAGAAGAAAACCTCCCCTTGTCACACCCTTGAAATGTCCAACAAAAGTTACGTCGTCCCACCTGGGTGAGTGGTAGAATTGGTAGTTTCACAAACAGGTTGATCTTATCTTTTGTATACAGCAGGACAACATGAAAACGTCTTAAAGCACCGATAAATCGAGCTGACTCAGAAAATTATAAATTTCCATAACTCTTTGCTGCACAAGTTTTGAAAGCAGATGAACTTCTTCCCCGATCAGTGGGGAGTGGTTATAAAGTGTTGCCATTTGACCTCTACTGTCCTTCAGTGCAAAGTGTGCTTCCTACTCATGTTTGCAAGCATTGCGGTTTGTATTTTGCATCCAATGTCACGTTGAAGAAACACATAATTGGTGTGCATAAAATCACTGGAAAGTGCCAACCAGAAGTTGGCAGAGCTAGACCACTTCGAATAGCTGCACGCAGACAACAAGAACCTGTAATTACTTTCACCAAAAATATGGAATTTGCAGATTGGGTGGATGAAGACGACATTGACATTAGAGGGCTTACTATCCCCGAGGATGACAGCGATGTCAAAATGCCCGTGTACTCAATGAACGAGCACATATCTACTCGCTGGGAAGAAGATTCATAGTAGTAAATGATTACGAGTAATTTCTATTTTATGATTGTGTATATAATTTTATAAATGTTCATATAAATTAATGTGACAAATGAAATGAGACAGAAATTCCATTAAGTAAAACTAATATTGAGCAAGGCCGTGCACAAAAAACTTGAGCAGTAGTCTCTCCAGGCCTTAACACTGAGGAATTCCAATGGCTATGACGTCACATTCTAAAGCCTCCTTTCTTGAGTTGCTTGTATATGAAGTGTGCGTTTTTCGAAGGATTTCGCTGGATTTTAATGGATTAACTAATATTGAAGTAAGTTTTTGGCATTTATGTTAGTTTTATAGAATACTAGCAGTACGCGCACAGTGTTGCCCGTGGAATCAGGACTTCAACAAAATGAAAAAAAAAAAGAAGAAAAACAATGCCCACAATGACATGAAAAAGTTTTGAAAACAAAAGATACACATTATTGATTTTCCCGCTTATTATTATTTTTTTTGCAATAAAGAATAAAAAAAAATTGCAACGTGAAAATTATTATACTGCAAGCTAAGTATGCGAGATGAATAAATACGTTAAGATACTGCCGAAAATAATAATCAGTCATTCAATTCAAGGTTATAACGTCACCTCCCCTTCAACCAATCACATAGCCATCTGCGTTCCAAAGAAGTGCCGCATGAGGAACTCTCTCCATAAAAATAACTCTCAACTGCCCAGAAAAAAATTAATTAAAAAAAAACTTGAAAAGATATTTTAACCGTTGTGGTTTTAAATCTGACAGAACCGTTCTACTTATAAGCTGAAAAAAATTGAAAATAATAGTGGTATTAGAAAGTCGGATGCAACAAATTTAAAATCAAAAGTAACATCTCAATGCCAAAACTGGGTATTTTTTAAAAATTTCTCAAAATTCAGTAAATTGCGTTAGAAATTCAAAACTAACTTCATTAGAACGGAAATCGCGTGCTCTTTCCGATGGTGTATCTATTTTTGTCGTACAATTATTTGAAACCATTCTATTGTGAAATTAGTGCGAAAAATCAACCAAAACAAAACAAAACATTAAATAAAAAAATTTCTAGATTAAATTTTAAAATTTCGGCTTCGAGGTGCATTCAGTCACCATTACGACTACCTGTGTGCCATATTTCATGGCTGTAAGTGCGATAGCTTCGTCTGGACATTGCAGACAAACACACACACAAACATTGCCTTTTATAAGTATAGAAATATACCTTGTGTTAGTTTTATATAAGAAATATATCTTGATGTTAACTTTGATTGCGTAAATTGTGCACTTGGAATATTTTTGTCTTATTTAACTCACGTGCTGACAAGTCTCTTTTGAGGCTTTAATTTTAGTATCTCTACATTATCGTTTGTTTCATAGTAATATTTTTGTCAATCATTTATGCATATCTGAGTACTATAGTCAAAAAATTTCATTGGTTTCATTAGAATTTTAGTATAGAATTATGGGTACAAATTAGTGTTAGCGCTGTCTGTGGTTTAAGCCTAAAGTACAGAGGAAATCAACTCTCTTACCGAAGGTTTGCATTTCCCGCCGCATGTGATCGCATTGGAAAACGAAATTTTATGGCTCATAGTTACTGTAGTTTTGAAACACAAATAAAATAAATCTAATGCAGTAATTTCTTATTCATTATCAAAGATGAAACAAGCAATGCATAAATAATTATTTCAGATATACTGATAGTGTAAAGTAGCATGCATCCGATTGTTAATGTTTTTACTTCTTAAGCTATAGATTTTTTTTCCATTCCGTTCAACTTATTGTTTCCCAACCTTTTTTGTGCCATGCCCCACTTAAGCCTTTCTTAAATTTTTATGCTCCTTATGTAACATATACATAATTTTCAATTTTCAAAAATTCAATTGTTGACTAAAGAAACTTAATTCATAGGTTTTAGAAAAAAATCACTAGGAAATTGTTGAGAAACACAGTAAGTAAATTTTCAAAACATATGAAATGAAGAATTAAAATTTAAGTTTAAAATAGTTTATTGAAATATTTTCTATATTATCTTAGTTATTAGTAATTATTTATAATTTAAATTTAGTGAGATCCTTTCATTTGATTTGAAATGAAAATTATCAACTTTAGGATATTAATCCTTTTGTAGTTGAAGGAAATAGACCTATTGGGGAACTCAACTTCTCATAACATTTTTGAAAAGGAGTAGTGCATCCTAAAACAGTACCTCTAAGGTGATGCAGAAAGCTGTTTCTAACATTAAAATTTAATTAGAAATTTATGAAAATGAAATTAAAAATTTTATCGGTTTCTCACAATTTTTCTCAAAACACTGAATAAAAATTCATGCTTTGAACAGATCTTCTGGCTATTGAAAATTGTGTCAAAGCTTTTTTATGAAATGTAAGTTTTTTTGCATGTGCTATTTTCACCAACTATTTGTATTAATTGATCATAAATATTAAAAACTCATTCAGTAATGAGTAACTGCCAAAAATCTTATACTTCTGTTGTATTTCCGATTGGGAATGAACGTTTCCTACAACAACAGAGCTAGGGAGAGGCTTTAAACTGTGACGTCACGAATCCAATGTTCTGGCCTGAAGAGAGCTGTTTGTTTACTTTTTGTGCACAGCCTTGTATTGAGGCATTTTTTTTTTTTTAAATTCAATCTGTTTAAGAGTATTTTGGGTTCATAAAGTAAAGATGAGATTTAAAGCAAAATATTTTAAATTCCAAAATACTACAGTTTTCAATTGCTCTTTTATATTAATATTTTATTACTATTGTATATTAATTATGTTTTTTGTTGTAAACCTTAATCTTATTTCATACAAAATAAGTACACATATATAATAATTATTATTGTTATGCTCACAAATGTCATTAAAACACATAGTTTAAAAATAAAACTTGAAATATGATCTATAACGTAGTGCTTTGTTTCTGAACTGTAAGTATATGTTTATGTAATATAGCGTGACATGTGACAAGGTGAGTTCGGTGAAGTGTGACACTTTGTGACAAAGGGGGAGGGGGGTCAAAAATAGCGAAAAAAAAGTGTGACATCATTTATGGACATCCCCTAGATGCAAAACAAAATGAGAAATAATACTTTTATACTTTTAATATACTAATAAAGCGGGACTCATATTATAAATATGGAAAAGAAACTTACGCATGCTATTTTTGCAAGACTCGTATTAGGAGACGGATTTCGTAACCCATGGAAATTGCGGGAGCCGTAGGCGGAGGGTTAAGAGTAAAAGATGTACAGTCAAAAATTGTTTATAAAAATTCCACAAAGGAATAAATCTTCAAAAGAAATATAACTTTCACAAAACTTAATTTCTAATTAGCACTAAGTCACTTAGTTTTGCCTGTATTTAAAAAAAATAATCAATACAAAACATAGTTAAATTTACTCAATTAAAAATTTAATGATGCTTTCATATGCATCATTGAATAATATTTCTAATTTCAGAATAGAGATATATGAGAGCCGAGGCATCTACTACAATATTTTAAATTTGGAATAGCAGTAACTTAACAAAACAGAGATACATTCCAAATATATTTCCAATCAGAAATAAAAATTTGGAATCCACAGAATACAAAGACTTGAATTGATTATAACTCTTATGCTCTTTTTACAACATTACATGCATGTAACGATTTAGAATTTTTAAACATCTTTAAAATAAATTCTTTTTAATGCAACTACATTTTTAATTGTAAATGAATTACTTCTACTTCAGTCCTAGATAAATGCACTCCTACTTAACTTACAGAGTCACAAGATCTTTTAGGATTCTTTGTTTCCCACCAGTATTTAAGGGCATGACAGCAGCCATCTTTCTCTTTTTATGATTTAAATCTTTACTGGTAAGACACATGGATTTGTATGCAAGATTTTCAATCTTGGTCATGGCCTGGACTCCAGTAATGTTCAAATTTTATCTACAGTGGCATTATCTGCACCATCATCATTTTATTCGAGAATGTTTAAATTATAATAAACCGATTTTGGAGTAACAATGAATGCTACCTTCTTATGTCTGCCTCTACACATTATCTACACATTATTATTATGAAATAATGTTAACATTATACAGAATTGTTTAATTTCATAATTGTAATAGTAAAGGCATTTGTGGAAATGTGAAGAATTAACCACAACACTTAAAACATTAGAAATAAGGTTTAGTACACCAATTTTGTGGCATCACAAAATACTAAATCTGCTACAACTTTATGGCTTTCCATTCACCAATAAATTAGTGTTGAAAGTTGAATAACAGTATAAATTAACCATTCACCTCAATTTCATGCAAATTAAAGATCTGAATAAGTCACAAATAATCAAAACAGTATAACATACAACATCAAAAAGAATAAAAAAATATTACTATGTAAGGGGGGATAAATCAATAATTTATCATATTATTAACTTTTTTCAAATATGGTGTAAAATAAAAGAACTATAATTTTAATTTGAAATTATAAGACAATTTTAAAGATAAAAAAAATCAAATATATCATTCCAATTCTTTACAATAATGCAAGTAATATAAAAATTCTCATTTTTTTATTAAAGATAAATGGAAACCTGTATTTTTAAAGCAATGTCAGTCCCATCTTTCAGTTTGGCACGATGTACTTGACCAATGGAAGCAGCTGCAAAAGGTTTTGGATCAAATTCAGCAAAATTTTCATTCCACCCATTTCCAAATTCTTCAAGTAGAACATCCTAGGATTAAAAGAAAGGAGGGTGGGTGGGCGAACCCTATGTTATTCAAAAGGAATAATCAGGTTAAGTAAAAAAAAAACTCCACACAATAGCATTATAAATAATAATTTAGTTTTGTTCTTGTTAATTTGTGTTTTTAAATTAAATGTTATATTCTTTTGTTTTTTATTTGTTTATTATAAATATTAAGATACACTCAGAATACAAAATAATTTTATTCTCCTATTAATGTTTTTTTAGTGGCAATACAAAATTATACAAAAATGTAAAATCTTCAAATAATCAATCTTTATTGTTGTAATAAGTATAGCAACGTTTATTTATTATAATTTTTTTAAAAAAAATTAGGTGTTAACAAACAAGATGGTATTAGTAAAAAATGACACATTTTTTTATACAGATCTCACACAGCAAATAAATAAATCACTAAAATTTTCACATATGCAAATTTTTAATTATTGAATCAATGATGAGGTTTTCCTAACCAGATTACAAACAAAATGTAAAAAAACGGTTGCAAATATTTAAACTTTAAATGCTATTGTTCTTTTTTTTAACTTCTACAAAATCATCAGCAATATACTGATGAAGTTTCCACCTGTAGATTTAGCATAGAAAATTTGATATGGTTTGACAGTTTACCCAATGCATCAAACACAATTTTTTTTATTTTCCAGCAGTGATGAGGGCATAAAAAAAGCTAGAAACACCAAAATCATCTACCAAAAGTCAAATAAAGGGGTCAAAGAGTGGTACAAGAATGAGCATGTAGGGTTTTATTTATATTTGGGTGTGTTTGTCTGAAACAAAAACCCTATTTATATAATATGTTTGTATTTAAAAGGAAATGCCATTTTCTTTTCATCTATGTATTTCTTATCATTCACGATACAAACAAAATTTGATTTTTAAATAACTTGAGGAGATTTTTACGTTTCAAATTTTAAATGTCTCACTTAAAACTGAAATTTTTACCAGGATATTTACCATATATATTACTGAAATTATTTATGGAAAAATATTGACCTTATACACCATATGCCCAAAAGTATCCAGACACTTTCAGATTTTCACATTTTTTAGAATTTCTCCGGAAAGGTTTAACTGACTGCCTTTAAACTTCGATCATGTAAAGAATAGACTGTAACTCACATTTTACATTGAAGATTTGGTCCTGAGAGCAATTTGGGGGCCGTCTACAAACTGATGAAAACAAAAACGTTTTTGGCCCACCCTGCTTCACAGAATACTGACCCATGAACACTTGCAATATTTGTAATGAATAAAAAAATATATATTTGTAGAATTATTAAAATATTTTAAGAAAAGAAATTAATTAGATAAAAAAAATCATTTGGCCATAAAATAAATATATTTAAAAATATCGTTTGGCTGTAAAATTGTAACTTGTTAATAATCATCTAAATAACATAATTAAAGTAATAAAATTTTTGTTATTTATAGTGCCTTATTAGCTGGAATTTAAGTTATGCACGTAATTGATAAGTGTTCATGGGTATTCAGCAAATTCTAACCACTATACAATTCAATATAACTATTCAAAGATATAAGTTTAAAAAAATGTGTGTTTTCAATGTGTGTACAACCCCTCATCTTTTAGTTTCTCTTCGACAGGAGCTAAAATTCTGCTCATTGTAATGTGATATCTTTCTGAATACTAATGATATTCACCTGAATTTTTTATATAAGTTGCCCTATATATCTGGCTTTAATGTTGTGAAAGAAAAATTATGCTATGTTTTGCGCATGCGAAGTAAAAAATTATTTAATAAAAATGCTCATATTTCCTGTAATATTCAAAAACATTTACCAAATTTTTACAAAATGCTTCTCTAACATATTGTCATTTTTTCTGTAAGTTTTGTGTAATATAGCAGAAAACTCTGCATGTTATAAGCAAAAAAAACAGGTGGGAAAATTTGGGATTTTTTAAGAAAACCTTTATATCTTCCCAAATATTTGTGCTGAGTTTACGAAAATTCCTGTAAATATTATGCACATTAAACATAACCATTTCTGAAAGTTTCATCTTGTTATCAGTATTCTGTATAGTGGAGTGGGCCAAAACAGGTTTTGTCTTCATCAGTTTGTAGATGGTCCCCTAATTGCCCTCAGGACCGAATCACCAATGTAAAATGTGAGTTAAGGTCTATTCTTCACATGGTCGAAGTTAAAAGGCATTCAGTTAAACCTTCCTGGAGAAATTCTAAAAAATGTGAAAATCTGAAAGTGTCCGGATACTTTTGGGCATATAGTGTATATAGTCCAGTAAATCCGTCAGAAAATAGGAGTTTGCTGTGCAAAAGGTCGGGTAGTTTTGATTTTTGGATATATTGTTAGTGTTGGGCACGTGTCATAAAATCCAAGTTTTCGACCTCGTCGCGCCACTTGAACAAAACTTCAAAATTTTGGATCTTTTCTAAATTTTTTCACAATATCTCCAGAATGGTTGGTTTTACAGAAAATATTATCCTTCACAAATTTAAAGTAGAGTAAATTTGTCACAGTTTGAGCCCAAAATCATCTCTGTAACTTAAATAGTGACCGAGACACAGGCTTCCAAAAAATCACGATTTTCTCAAAAATTTATGAAAATTGTTATTTTTCGTCAATTTTTGTTGAATATGTCCTAAACTAATATAAGGTGGTTTACTCAACACATATCATTCCCCATAAATGATTTGCTGATGTCAATAAGCGGTGGTGTAGTAGGAACGGCAGATGTTAACTGCCACTTGTCTCACTAACTTGGTTGCGAAGGAATCTCCAGAATTGTTGGTGGCAACTTCGGAAACGTTAAATTCAAGCGTAAAGATAAAGTCATTACACTTGCTTCTGTTAACAACAGTGCTGCAATTGGGAATAAAAAAATTACTGTGGACCCACTAACCCTCTTCCACAGAATTTGTGTCGACAAACAGTCAGATGAAGAGTTGAAAATGTTTTTTTACATTTGAACTGTCACCTTTCCCTTTGTCACTGTTTAAGGAAAAGGGAATGCGAAAGGGAACTAAATCGTCCCTGTTTTCAGCGTTCACACCAACCAAAATTGATGCTGTCTAAGGTAAAAATAATTTTGTAGTGGTGGATGGAGGTCACTTACTTCACAAAGTCGTTTGGCAGCGGAACATGAATTTCGGGGACATTGCTAAGAGTTATCTGACATTCTTACAAACACATTATGGATCGAACGTAGTCGTAGTGTTTGATGGATATCCTTCTGATGTGAATGCAAAGAGCACCAAAAGTGCAGAACGCATTCGACGAGCAAACTTACATTCATCACATGAGATAATCTTCAATGAAGCCACATGTCCAGAAATTTCTCAAGAACAATTTTTAGCGAATGAAAGAAACAAGGTGCGTTTCATTGATCTCTTGAAAAAGTTTCTACAAAAAGCAAATGTAACAGTTAAACAGGCAGTAGAGGATGCAGACGTACTAATTGTTGAAACTGATGTTTCTGTTAAATCTCAGTATAACAATATTTTCGTGGTTGGTGAAGACATTGACTTTTTAGTCCTTCTAACACGGGGTTAGCTCCAATGAAAAAGAACTTGTACTTCCGAAAATGTGGAAAAGGGAGGACGCCTGATGTGTTTAATCCATTAATCTCCACGACGTCATTTAAAATACAAATTCAGCAAAACGATTTTGTTCATTCACGCTTTCACTGGGTGTGATACTGCAAGTGCACTATTCGGCCATGGGAAAACAAAATTTTGCTCTCTTTTAGAAAAAAACCCGACACCTGGAAGAAAAAATACAAGTATTTTTCAACTCTGAAGCTACTATTGACCAAGTGGCTAAGGCAAGCGAAACTTTTTTGATTCATTTATATGGAGGTAATCCCAGAACCTCTGCATGTGATCTCAATCACTTGAGCTACACGCTATTTACCCAATCAGTAACTAAAGCAAGGTCCACTCTAGCACGTTTACCCCCAACCGTAGATGCAGCACCATTTCATGCCTTAAGATCTTACCTTCAGATATAGAAATGGTTAGGACACGAGAAAAATCCTCTTGAGTGGGGCTGGGTACCTACCCGATTCGGCCTCTCCCCACGCAAAATGGAAAGGGATGCAGCTCCTGAATCCCTCTCGAAAATTATATCTTGCAACAGCAAGAAAGGGTGCAAGAATGCTTGTGGTTGCCGGTAAGCAGGTCTTATATGTTCTTCCCTGCGCACTTGTTCTCTGGGAGAAGTTTGCGAGAATGTGTCAGACATCAATCTACTTGAGGACAGCATTAAAGATGAAGACGACACGCCATCGTCAATAAATAACTTTATATACGAAGATATAGAAGATTTAATCTTCAGCTGGATGAAGAGGACAAGGAGCAGCAGACAGAGCTTGAAGATTTCCATCCTGGCCCGTCAAAAACTTTAAATAGCATATATTATATGGTTTATGCCTAACAACTTCTGCCCAAGTTAACTTTTGTTATATAAAACTTAGTACATATTTTTTGAGACTATTTAATTGTTTTATGATGTCAAAAATTTCTAAACTGTTCTTTCGTTGAACAACTGCATATCTTGAAATATAAGTTGTAGAAACATCCTATAGTGCTTTATTTATAGCAAATTTACTTGCCTTTAAAATTGATCCATATGATGTTTGTTCTAAACACCTTATATTAGTTTAGGACATATTCAACAAAAATTGACGAAAAATAACAATTTTCATAAGTTTTTGAGAAAATCATGATTTTTTGGAAGCCTGTGTCTCGGTCACTATTTAAGTTACAGAGATGATTTTGGGCTCAGACTGTGACAAATTTACTCTACTTTAAATTTGTGAAGGATAATATTTTCTGTAAAACCAACCATTCTGGAGATATTGTGAAAAAATTTAGAAAAGATCCAAAATTTTGAAGTTTTGTTCAAGTGGCGCGACGAGGTCGAAAACTTGGATTTTATGACACGCGCCCAACACTAACAATATATCCAAAAATCAAAACTACCCGACCTTTTGCATACCAAAATGTACCATTTTACTGGACTAATATCTTATTCAGAAGAGTAACCAAAAGTTAATATTCTTTCACTCTTTTAAGTAGAGGATAAAATGAAAAAATAGCAGTGTTGAAAAATTCAGGCAAATAATTTTCTTTAAAAAATTAAACTTACCTCCATTTGCCACTTTGGCATGAAATCAGCAGATTGGCGAACTCTTTCAAAAACTGCAGCCAACTGTGGGTTAATCATCGCATTATCTGAGGGAGAAATTCAATCAAACAATTAATATCTGAAAAATTAAAGGATGTATACATTATTTTATTACTATCATAAGAAAACAAGAAAAATGGAAATAAAACAAAGAAGAAAAGAATCAAATAAGAGGAATGGAAAGAACTATAATGGGAAATAAATGAATTAAATATTTTTGCAATGATTTAGAAGCAGATTTAATTTTGGTTGGATTTTAATTATTTATCATTTTTTAATAATAATTAATCTTTTCTTTTTCTAATTTCTTTTCAATAACTTTTATTTCACTCAAATTTAAAATTAAGAAAAGTGACTGAATAAGTGGATAGTTTAAAATAATAGAAAATGCTACAGATTTGACCTAGCAAATCATGATCAAGGAAGTTTAATATGTAACAATATTATACTGAATACACATAAAACCAGCAGGAGTGGACTCCCTAAACTTTCTCATATACTTCCCAAAAAGGTGTCCCCCCCCCACCTGCACAGATAAAAAATACGAATCTTCTGCAACCCAGAATGCCACGACTATCCACGAGTTTCCCTCGGAGCATGCCGTCAAAAATATCGTCAAGTGCTCACCAAGACATAAAATGGCCTTAGTCATAGAAAGAAAATTGAATACGCAATTTGAAATCATATTCAATCTTTTTTAAAACAAAAATTGGACACAGATCTACAATTAAGATTAAAAGACCACATACCAAATTTTATTTATTTAAGTCATTGTGTTGTGGAGTTATCGTGTTCACAAGCATGTGATTATACAGATCGACAGACAATCAACCCTTTGACGGATTTGGTCCAAAATTTGATATGGACCTACATTCCTGATGATAAAACTGTGTACTAAATTTTAAAAATCTAGCTATTTAAGTTTTTGAGTTATCATATTCACATGAACGTGAACAGACAGACTTCCCGTGGATGAATTTCGTCCAAAATTTGATAGAAATCTTCCAATTTTGTGTAAAGCCCATATACCATATTTCATCCTTTTAGCTCAAGCTGTTTTCGAGTTATCATGTTTCCAGACACACAAACACTGGCATACATAATTCCAAAATTGTGTTTTTTAGACTCAGGGAGGTCTAAAACGTGGAGATTCATCAAAATCTCGAGTTTGAATTTTTTGACGATTGCAATACAGTGGAATCTCCCTATAACGAAATCGCTTGGTTCCAGTTGAAAACTTCGCTATAGAGAAAATTTCGTTATACGGAGATTAGAGATTTTTGCAGTTATTTAAGTAAATGTTACAAACCTTTTAGTATGTGCGATAAGTTCAAAAATATTTAATTATGACTTTCAAGTAAAAATGAAGTAATATTTATTATAAATTTGTTAAAATTATACTAATTTTTATTGTATAAACAAAATGCTCAAAAGTGAAGATAATTCACCAATTTAGAGAATAATTTGTACTAGTACGGATAAACATAAAATGCGTATTGTCACATCCATTTGCTGTTTCCATCCCCCCTCCACCCCGATTCTTGGAATCTTGACCCATAGAAATGTTGCTCCTTCTGTAGAAACCCAGGTCCCCACAACTGCATTACCCTTCACATAGCATTCTATTGTTAAGTGTTATCGCTGGAATGAACCATGTGAGTGGTTCCAGAAACAGGCATGTGTGAGCGATTTCTTTGCACAGAAATTAGCAACTTTCTTCAAAAATGACAAAAATCGAAAAGATAAAGGTCTGAAAAAAATTCGTTATAGGGAGACAACCACTTCGTTATATGGAGAATATTTTTAATGTTATTTAACATTCCGATTAAAAATTTCGTTATAGGGAGAAATTCGCTGTAGGAAGACTCTACTGTACTTTCTCTTTGTATACTTCGTATGTGAGACAGTAAAAAGATAAACAAATTTGCATTCTTTGCATATCAAATATACTTTATATATCTCCAGTTATTCAACACTGAAATTTAAATGCATTAATTGATAAAAATATAGTTTTAAAAATTTATCAAAATATTAATGGTTTATCAATTATGATATAATGACAGTTGGGTTCAACCATGTTTTCAGTCCCCTGTTAAATTAATAAGCTATATAATGGAGAACTAAAATTAAAAGCTACATTTCTGGTGCTATTTAGATTTATCATGCAGCTATGTAAGGATAAGAAATGCAAATTTTTCATAATATGTAAATTATAGCTTATAATTTTAAAACATAAAATTTTGAAACTCAAACAACAAAAAAACATTAAAGATGGATAAATTTTGAAAACAATGGCACCAAATCATTTAAACCTAATTTTAATTATTTCATGAAATTGTGATGCCATTATGGCTTATAATTTTATATTTAGAGAGTAACTTACTTACCTTGTATGCTGAGCATTTGCCCTAATTTCAAAGCAGCTCCTCTGACTTTACAAAGTGTATCAACAATCCTCTCGGCATTTGCTTCAGTTAGAAAAGGGTTTTCTTCCAAAAGAGAATTAACTTCAGAATCTTTACCAGATTTAAGTCCTAATTTTCTCCTAGTCATTTCAGCAGCAGCACCCATTCCCATACTAGCAGCAAGTGCTAGATATATATAAAAAAATAAACAATTTTTTTTATTATTATTATAATGGAAATACAAAATATTTTCAGATCTATTACAAAAAATAAGCTCTGGCTAAATCCAATTTCGAAAATAGGATTTTGAAAACTAAAATGCATCTATATAACTTTGAGCAAGAAATCTGATAGCAGATACATAAAGGTAACTACGATTAGAAATACACAATACAAATCATTCTTAACCAACATATATTAAGTTAAATGTTTCATATATGTTATTCATCTCTAATATTTTGAATTATTTCTGTTGAAAGATAGAATTGGAGTATAATGCCCCCTCTTCCATAAATATCTTAGAAATCATTTCTTATTTTGAAACTTATCTCACTACACCTATGTTTCTAGTCGCAACTTTTGCAGTATATAAGACACTAGCAGTACCCGCACGGCGTTGCCCGTGGAATCAGGACTTCAACAAATTAAAAAAAAAACCACCCACAATGACAAGAAAAAGTTTTGAAAACAAAATCAAAACAGAAGATAGAACATTATTGATTTTCCCGCTTATTTTGCTTCGCGATTATGACATTTGAGCTGTAGGAAAACAGTACAGAGTACGTTAATCCAAAACTATATTAAAAAATTGCAACATGAAAATCATTAATAAACAGCAAGAAGCAACTTAAACAACATGTGTTTTTTAATAAACTTTACAAACAAATCAAAAGTATAAAAAATATAAATCAGAACGCGATCCCCCCCTAGATTAAAAAATTGTCTATCATGAGCTTGAAGTGCAAGGCGAAATTGATCGGAACATAACAGACAGATGCGCACAAAGAAAAAATAACCAAAATGAGAAAAAAACCATTTGCCTAAACCTTCTTAAACGGTTTAATAATTCATTCAAACTAAAGCAATAAAAGTAATTCTTCATATTCCCGTACCTACCCTCATTCATGGCAGGATGCCAAATAAAGCCATAGCTCTAATTTTTTCTGCTAGATGGCGCACACTTTGATTGAACGGGATTTCCGTATTCCGATTCCTTCGGAAAAATTTCTCTGACCCCATCAACTAAAAAATGAATTAAAAATCGACTTAAATTGGTATTTTAACCGTTCTTGTTTTAAATGAAGGAGGACCGTTTTATTTATTAGCTCGAAACTTTTCAAAAATATAAGGAAATTAGAACGTGAGATGGAGTCATTTGATTTTGAAATCTTAACATTTCATTCAAAAACTGACTATTATTTAAAAATTTCTCAAAATTCTGGAAATTACGTTAGACTTTCAAAACAAACGTCATTAAAACGATAATTGTTTGCTCTATGATGGTGTATCGATTGTTTTTTCCCGATAATTATTTCTCGTGGATCGGCCAAAAATGTGCGAAAAAGCACCCAAACCAACACAAAACATTAAATAAAAAATTTCCTAGATTAAATTTTAAAATTCAGGCTTCGAGGTGCATCGAGTCACCGTTAAGACTACCTGTGTGCCAAATTTCAAGTCTGTAAGTGCGATAGATTCGTCTGTACATCGCACGCAGGCACACACACACAAACATTGCCTTTTATAAGTATAGAAGATTAGCCGCCTTCCGCGACCAGCTGGCTAGCCCGTTTAAATTACTTTTTATTTTAGATTAATTATAGCATTCCCCATCGCGGTTTCACTCATGATAACTCAGGAAAGATGGATAAAACAAGTGAATATTTCATTGTATTTCGCAGATAGTAAAATATATAAAGAAGTAATTTAAAAATGCCAGCAACACAATTCTATATGATGAATCACAGCTAACGAAACTTAAAAACTGCATTTCAAATAAATCTCACTCAATTCATCTATCACTCATCGGTAGAATGAATAATGCCGAATAAGGTCACAAAAGCCGAACATGCTGGACGCCCCGTATGAACCAGTGGGTGGAAAACTAAGGCAGCAAAAAATTTATAGACATCTAAAAGACACAGGAGTATAGGGGTAGACAATAAAATTTAAAAATCTAATTTAAAAAATAAGTTAGTTTTTCCAAACACTATTGCTTTTTTGTAATTCCTAGTTTCAGGCAGCTAAAATGAAATAAAAGTTTAATCTTTCCCTAAAAAAGTAGGGAGGGACTCGCCACCACTGGTGTGAACTATGAATGGGCAGCATTTCTTCCTAGATCATAACCCATTACACCAAGCCTCCCCTCCCTTTCCAGTGCTATAAATAGCACTGTGACCTTAAGGAAACGTGAGCAACACTGTTGCTCCGCCCCGATGTGTTTGGAAACATTTTTTTTATTTAATTAAAATTAAGCAGAACGTCTCATAGAAATAAAATTGGTGTCATTGAAAAGCTAAGTTTTTAAACTTTAAGAAGATGTTAAAATGATTTTTGTGCAACAATATGTTCCGAAGTTATTGCGGAAAAACGTTAAAATTTAAGGTAATTTTTAATTAATTAAAATTTCGAAAAATCCTTTTTCAGCGAGCACCTAATACCCCAAAAGCAACCAACAGCTAAATTTCAAGTTTCTAGGCCTCATGGTTTGGGAGATTTCGTGATGAGTGAGTCATGGTATTTGCCTTTTATATATATATAGATTTCCTTTCCCTTTTCTACTTTATAAGTTCATTTTTTTTTATATATAAAGAGTACTTGAATAAAAATAAAGGCCACAAATGATAAAAATTAATGCTACCACCACCTTTTATACTACATACACATATTTATATAATAATGTTAAAAAGTAAGAGCATATATTATACGAAAATTTTCATTATTAACAGACAATAGAACATTTCTATTTTATTTTTAGAAAACACATGCCATTATTATTTTTTAATATTAAGTTCTGAAATATGTGTTTTTAATGTACAAGCCAATATTTACATAGATCAGAACTACAGAATTTTAATGACTTCATAATTTACAATTTAATTTTTAGCATACACAATTTAGAAAGATATTTTCATGATAAATTAGAAATAATCAATTTATTATGTATTAGAAAATGTTTTAAAACACAAAATACTCATCTAGATTACATATCTAAAAATATTAATAGTTCAGATAATAAATAAACCTTAAATTAACTTTAAGATTTTGAATGTTGAAGAATAAAACAGAAAGAGAGAATGAAAACAGACATAAAAATAATAACAAAATTCACTAAAATACACTATAGAATAATAAATTTTTCAAAAATTGATGAATTATAATTTGAAATAATTCTAGTGAAAGATTCCTGCTTTACACACAGATCTTATGTCTTTGGTACTTGCATCTAATGTTCATCTTTTCAGGTTAAATCATTGTAGTGCTATTTTTTAAAATTAATTTAGGTAAATAATTTTCAAAAGATTTAAAGAAGTATGATTATATAATGATTAAAATGAGCAATACATTAAAATCTAGAACTGTAATACACTCATGTCCATATATTAAGGATAATGGCAATTTGAATGAATTAGCCAAATATGCACAAACAATTGCTATAAACATAAAGCCTGTTTTAAACAAAGAAACTATAGAACAAAAAAAATATGGTACATATAAAACATGTATAAATAAGGGAAATTCACCCTGGTACAAAGGCAGCACATTTGTCTTGTCTACAAAAACTATCATCATATGATTGTTATGAAGGTGAATAGGCTTATGCTTGCTGCGTACTGCAAGGCAGTCAATATAACATCTGGGCATGCTAAGCACCAAGTTATTCAGCTACTCTTATAGCAAAAATTCCACTCTTAAATCGGTGCTCTCCGATGCTCTGGAATAAACCTGGGGGTGGATGTCGTGAGAATGTCCCATACCTTTCTCAACCTAGTTCAAATTGAGGAAGAAAGCCAGGCACTTCAAATGGTTGATATCCTCTTCTTCAAGGCATTTATCCATGATGATTGCATGGTGAGGAAGGGAGTTGGAATAGAGGGGATGGATAACCAAGTATGTCTCATACATGCTTTTGGATTCAATGTGGTGGAGAAAGTTGGCCACTCCGAATGGGTGATATCATCTTCTTCAAGACATTCGTTCATGATCGCTGCACAGTGAGAATAGGCATTGCTATTCATAAAAACAAAACTCGTGCCTATTACACCTCTGACAAGACAATTTGCTGCTGAAGAATGATATCACAATAAATTTGGCCTGTCATGGTTCCATGTTAGAGATAGAGATCTGTTTGAGAACTCAGGATAATGTCACCCTAAACCAGTAGTACCACTGTGAGATGGCATATTCTTGGTATAACAGTTCTCTACACATGACTATGTGATGCGAGTCAGATTGCAGGGAAAACCAGGAATCTTCAGAAAACAACACACATGACCACTATTCTAGTGCCCAGTTAATGTGTTCTCAGGCAAATAGCCCCGACAGCAAGATGCCACGATTAAAACACATACGACAAGCATATAGAATATACTCTCCAAACTAATTGTACATAGTTTGTGGAAACCACAGATGTCAACAGCTATCAGGGCAGGTCTGCTTCAGTACTTTAACTATTTCTGTTGGCAGTTACTGCCAATACCAGTCATCTTAAGGTATTTTAATCTGGGGACAGCTATAATGAACTGTCTTCTTGTGTTCCCATTCTTTTGGAACCACTGTCATAGCCTAGATATGACACTCTTGTTTGTAGCTCCTGGAATACTTACATCTACATCTGGCCACAATCTAACCAACTGACTATTCTGCCATGTAAAAAATTATACATGTGCATACTCCGAGTCATGGCTACTTGCCACCATTGCTAGTTTTGAACTACACTACATCACAGCAACAATTCTTTTTAAATACCTATTGCTTTGTCGTTTATTAGGTACTTTCTGTACAATAAAGTGGCTTATTTCAACTTGAAACACAAGCGTATTATTCCAGAACATATGTGTAGTTCTATTTCAACAGAATTCTTTTTGCTTTGAGTTTTTTCTTCTTTTTTTACTGAGAATCACGAATATTCTTAATTTATGGACATGAGTGTACATAAATATGGAAAAACTAGAATACCTCCATAAGAAAAGATGCGAGAAATTTGAGATGAAGGAACTTTCCTTTCCTTTGCTCTTTCACTTAACTGAAAACAAAATAAATTGTAACGGAAAATATTGAAACATTGTTTAAATTCAAATTTTTAGACAAACAATGGATGAAAATTTTGTCTCAATTTGAAACGACAGCTTTTAAAAATGTAATTTTAAAATGTCTTATTTTATTCACTAACAAATTCTATCATACAATTCTATCATTTGTATGATAGAATATATCAATTTATTCTATCATACAAAGGAAAATGTATATTATATGACTTATTAGGAGAAGATTTAATATAACAGTTAAAGACAAAGAAAAATAATGTTATTAAATATTTAAAATAAATACATGAAAGAGAGAAGAGAAAAGTAGCTGCACCTCTCCTTCAGGAATATTCTAAAGCAATAGCTGTGAATATTTCAAACAGAAAATTTACAATGCATCAATATTTTTATAAATATGAGGTCAGTAAAAGAAATTTTTTTGCTAGTACAACCTTTTTAATTTAAAAATATTTTTGCATAAAATTTAAACATATTTAAAACATAAATATTAAGCTTGGATTAAATATTATTTAATTTTACCATAATTTTTCTTGCGGAAAGCAAACAAACAAAAAAAATTATCACATTTCAGTACTACAGAGAAGAAGGGATGGGGAATCTATCTAATTTTTAATTAAACAACTCGGCAAAAATACAACATTCATATTACAAAAAATTTAACACCTATTATGTTTTACTGGGTAATAAAATCCAGTGGTAATATGCAAGAGTTATCATGGCTTTATTTGGCTTCATAAACCAATGACTCAGGTTCGGGGAAAATAAAGGCTATAATAGTTAGGGAAATTGATAAGTTTGGGCCATAGGACAACACATATATAAAATGTGTGCCATTATTAATCTTACTTAATAATATGGTCAACAGAAAGACATCAAAGTGTTTCAATAGAGATAATTTTAAACGATAAAATCAAATACAGTAAATTCTCCATTATCTGGCATTCAAGTATACGGAAAGCTCAACTAACCGTAAAAATTAAAAAATGAGTTTTTCTAAAAATTTTACATCCGCACGCCTTTCCATTCATGCGGACAATTTATTTCTGGAATGCAATGTCCGCTCTGCACGGAGGGACGTAGAAGGAAAAAAAAAAGCAGCAATATACAGTACTGTGAAGTACACAGACTTGTTTCATGGGGGGGAGGTTCAAAAGCAAGAGAGGAAAGAAAAAAGGTCATCACCTTTCACCGAAAAACAAGTCCTAAAAACGAAAACAACCAAAAAAAAAAAAAAAGGTAAAGGGAGAGAAAAGGTAGGGAAAAAAACCCTCATGGGGGGTTACTCCTGACTGGTAAGTCTCTTTATTTTCCTTTATTTATTTACTCTCCGAATACCGGCAAATGTTGATTCTGATTACATAATATCACGTGCGAGAGAATTGGAGGTGAGCGCATTGCGCAATAACCCTTGCGATTTTTTAAAAGATACTTAGTTTTGATATTTAATCTGGGATTTGTTTATGATCACTTAAAAGAGTTTTATTATGCTTGCTGAGTAGAATATTTTTCAGTTTCGTCCCTATTTTTATATGTTTATATTTTTACAATCTATGTGTAATTATGGTAAAAATTCAGCTATAGATCAGACTCTTTTTTATCATCAATGTTAAATTAAAATCTTCAGAATATGTTTTGTAAATACAATGTTATGGAAGATACAAAAATATTATTAAAAATTATATTTAACGCACATTTCAAAATGACAAAAATAAATTACTTGGCTGAAAAAATCTTATATAAAAAAAAAAGGCTACAATCTACCCGCCCCCCCATTTTTCCCGTCACACTCAACTATCCAGACTTTTCAGGTATCCGGAAATCAGCGTTTCCCGAACATGCCGGTTAGTTAAGTTTTTACTGTAATAATAATATATAAAAAAAAGCATTTGACTTAAGACCTTTGAAATGTTACAAGAAATAGTTTAAAAAACTATCATATTTTTTAATATTATCATATAGATAAAAAAAAGTGATTTCATTAATATTTAGATACATAAAACAGCATCCAAAATCTTACTTACAAACTATTCTTATAAACACTATAAGATAAATTATATAACATTACCTTTTTTAATTACTTAACCCATCAGAAATTAACAATATTATAAAAAGCATAATTTTATAACAGCTTAAAATAATTTTTTTAACAAATTATTTCTTTATGTCAAAAATCTGAATTCTATTTTCTCTATAGGAACTGTTAAAAAAAATGACGATTGAATGATTACTATAGAAGTATAGAAAGTTTATTAAAATAATAATAAAAAGTATAAATTAAACAAGCAATCAAATCACTAGCAAACAAGATGAACTTTTTGGTGAAAACAACAAAATACAGACCTTTGACAATGTATAATTCATTTTCTTCTTCTTTGGTGGTACAGAGAATTTCTGTATTTCTTCTGATGACACAGCTACTTCAGGTTTCAATTTGGATGCATTATTCATAGATTGTTCATTTATTTTTGTGGTTTGCTGTAAATTAGGCAAATTCAAATTAGTTTCAATTTTATGGTCTTCTTCCAAGACAGAAATACTAAATTCATCCTTTATTAATGGGTGATCAATTTCAAAATCCGGTGGCACACTAGCTTTTGAAATTACTGGATTTTGCTTCATGACAAATGCAGAATAATGTTTGACTGATTCAGCAACTACTGTGCTTCTTCCTTTAATCTCTGATGCAACATTAGCCAGAGCCTGTAAAGGTAGAGAATTTCTGATAAAATATCTTTTAATGACAATTTAAAAGTATTTACCCATTTTTTACATAAAAAAATAGAATTTTTGCAAAATAAGTAAAAATTAAAAAAATAATGTAATAAAATCTGCCTCAAATCTCAAAAGATCTTTGAATACTTTATTAAACATCATTAAAATTTATACCAACAATTGCTACGAAATCTTTGCAGATATAAATATATGTTCATTTTCTCTAAATAGCAATGTATCTCTGTCACTTTCATTATTTCCAGTTTACTGCAGCAGCTAAATGACAAAAAAAAAAAAAAAAGTGAAAAACAAAAAAAAATGTATTTTTTTTTCAATTTTTAAAAAATATTTAAATTTTTTTTTTACTTCAAAAACTAAAAAAAAAAAAAAAAAAAAAAAGTGCAACTCAGCAATAGATGTATTTCTTTTTCATCTTTTAAAAAATTCTTACATTGAGTTAGAATTTTAAAAATGAAAACATAACAAACAATAGAATATTAAGATAAGTTTTGAATGAAAATAATGCAACAAAATAAAAACAGGCAAATAATGAAATATAGTTTTTATCATACATACATTTGGCTTTCCTGTATAAGTTATCACTTCACTGACTTTTTCCTCTAAAGAAGTTAATATGGATCTTGAAACAGAATTTAAACTCGAATTTTTAATGACTTTATTTACTTCTCCTCCATTCACTCTGATAAATGCCCTTGCGACAGCCTCCAGACCATTTAGCACCACAGTTATATCAGAGGTTTTCATGATGGAAATAACTTTAAAAAAAAAAATAATCATTTAATTTGCATATTATACAAAAAAAAAATATAAAACAACTGCCCCCCCCCCCCCCACACCTCCATCTGATTTTATAATTCCATACCTTTCTAATCATAAAAAGCTGTTAATATACTAAGGGATGTAGTGGAGCTGAAATGTCGTCCCAGAAATGTTTCTTTCTTTTCTTATAGGAAATAAATAAACAAAAATTGCAAGATACCTCCTTAACCCTTTGCCCCGCACAGTGGCGGCATTGACCGCAAGGGGTTAAAACAGCATGGACTTTATTTAATCCTTACCAATGAAAAATTAATAAATTTTCAAATTAGTTTTTTTTTCAAATTATAAAATTTCAAATTAATAAAAGTGATAAATCACTGGCAAGCAGAGGCTGGAAGAGATTAAATCATTAAGGTTACAAACATTTAAATGCATTTTTGCTTTCTGAAAACCCATGATATTTTCTATATTACTTACCCATGTCATGATTTTTTGTTAAAATTACTTAATTTTAGTATAACTTGAAATTAAAATAAATTAAAAAAAATTATTATTAAACCTTTTCATCATATTCATGTTTTGAACTACAGTATGCATTATGTTAATGTTTGATTAAAAATAAAATAATAACTGAAAATTACACATTGTTTCATTGCTGACATTTTATTACTTTATGATTTCAATACATAGATAAAATAATTTGAACATTTTAAATTTTAAAAACTATTTTATTATGAAAAGATCACCTGCATACCCTCTCTATCATCCGTTACACTCTCCCCTCCCCCCAACAATATTATCCAGGTCAGGTCATTTTAGCAATGCTTAATTTAAGACTACACCACTGAATATACTTAAGTTTTACCATAGTGGCTTTTAGGTGTTCAGAGTAAGTAGCCAATTGCATTGCACACCTTACTAGATATTCTGATTGCCAAAGTATGTCTGATAGCATATCATTTAAAAAGGGTCAAACTTTGAGCTTATTTAGACTTCCTAAAAGGGATGAGACATAAACACTATCATTTAACAAAGCCACCACTCCCTCATGGCAAAATATTTTAAAGTCAGAAGAGAAAATTGGCCATGACCGAAGAGTCAAATTTAGAGCTTAAGGAATTAAAAACGCTCTTCATTAATGAACCATTTGACTTTTAAGATCTTTCATCTTTATAAAAGTTCTAGTATCCATACAGATTTGAACTAGGATAAAAAAAAATGAGGATTTTATTAGTTATATATAACTAATAAGTTACTAGAAGTTTGGTAAAATCAGAAAATTCTATTCGAATCAAGTCGAAATTCAAGAATTTTAATTTCAACCAAAATAGAACCAATACAAAATTTTCAATTTTAAATAAGTTTCAAATAGTGTCAAGAAATATTATGAAAATCAACTTACACTGAATGACTTATTTTAAAGTTTTTATTTATTTTTAGAGAGAGAGAGAAAAGATATTGCTTCTTTGGATCTATATGAAAAGAAGCTCTATATTCGTAGCTTCAGCTCTATTTTTAAAACAAAAGTCATTATATAATAAAATCTGGTCTCTTATGTAATACACATGCATATTTTAGAAAGGGAATTCAGACTTATATAATTTGTCTGCAATAATCGCATATTCAACATTAATATACAGGAGTTATCTTAGTTTTTCCTTTTAATAAATTTAAACATATATATGAACATTGCGTATAATAATGTTAATCAAATTTAAAACTAATTAAAAACTCAGCTCAGAAGTGTGGCTCAAGAAGCTTATTACATCTTGCTAATTTATTATAAAAATACTTTAAATAATCGTTTACATAATTCTTAGCAATCTAAATTTAAAACTGTGCATATAAAATAATAAATTTCAATTTTAATAAAATATGTTGGCATATATTATATAAGAAGTGATGTGACTTTACAGGAAGATAAACCACCATTGCATATTTTACAGATTTATTTCTTAATTATGGCACGCATTTAATAACTAAAGATTAAAAGAAAAGGCAACAACTAAGTGACATTAAAATTTAAGTCTAAGAATGACAAGATTGCATATTTAAACATAATCAAAATGTAAACATACCTAATCTCAATGAATTTATATCAGTTTTCGAAAGAAAAGCAGTTCGGTGACAATTATTTTACTTTTGTCAATCAAATTAATGTATATAAAAATAGTTAAAAATATTTGTGAATATTTTGCTGTACATTTGTCGAAAAATATGCCGGGTTCACTTTCATTACATAAGCACACGAGTCCGTTTGTTTGTTTTGGTTTTTCTTATAGTAAACACATTACAATATGTCAAAGTTCTAGTACTTTCACCTTCCATCCTAATACATTCATTTATCATAATGCAATAAATTAAACGTTAGAAAACAACCACAAGAAAAAGCTACTTATTTACTATAATATTTAAAAATTATTTATCTATATTATTTTATGATTTGATTATTATTTAAATTTTATATCGTGATTATTATTGAATTAAATACAAAGGTAACTACAGTTAAATAAAGCTTTTAACTGTTACACGTTGAGTTTCGTCGACTTCGATACGATACCTTGTTTTGCTAGTGATGATTTATCCTTAGTAGTTTCCAAATTATTGTTTTTTCGATTTTATGGAGAGATAAATCAACACTTGTAAGTTAATTGCACTTTTAGAAAATACTTTGCTAAGTGTCTTCACCGCATTGTATTATGTTTTTTTTTGTCGTTGTAATTGTAAAAAAAAAAACAAAATAAAATTGACAGCAGTGACGTATATTTATGACATATTTTTAAATTATATATAGTGTACAGCTGATGATGCGTAAAATAATATTTTTAAACATTTTTCAGTGCACCACTTAAAATTGTTGGAATGAAAGGAATGCATTTGTTGTGCGAAATTTTTACATGCATTGTATTTTATTCCGCAGAATAATGAAATTGAAAAATGCCCCTATTCGCATTTCTGTTGATGATTTTGTGTAAACAATTTGACTTTCGATGATTTTTGCAAATAAAAATTAAAAGTAAGAATGCTAAGAACTTAACATAATTTTTTTCAGATTTACTATTGAAATAAGGTTGTATTATTTGGACTCTCCTGATATGTTGACATAGCTTCTGACGATACGAAAATCTTCATTTTATGTTTTTCAGATGATTGAGATTTGAAGTTGCAACTGAAGATTTTATTTTTTACACATCTTTATTTTAGTAAATTTTTTGCCTTTACTATATCTTTAGTATACTTTTTTAAAAGCGTAAATTTTCTGATATTTTTTCTTCTTAGATAGGACCCAATTACGTCGGCAAAATTTGTTGCTGCATTTTATAAATATCTTAATGAGGATCTTGAATTATGAAATATTTACAGCATTTTACAGTTATCAAATCTTTTAATTTAGTTTCTTTTATTAAAATAATGTTTAAGAAAGATTTTCATAAAGCATGTGAAACAGTATATTGATGATTTTAAAAAAGAGCTTGTATTTTTTTGTTAAATGCTAGTTTTTCGTATGTTATAAAAAATTAGAGATTTCATACAATTCCATGAACAGTAAAACTAGCAGTTTTACTATATGTCTAAATAAATACTTAGTGTTATAATTTCAAAATTATAGAATGCTTTTTGTTAATACACTTTAAGGGAGGGAGAGATTGTAGCTGGATCTAAAATTTTGGATTTCTTACAGTTCCGTATCAAGAGCTTCTATATTTGTGGAATGATCAAAAAGTTAAAAATATCCTCTGGATTAGACTAAATTGTCAAACTGCCACTTGCCTTGTACAGGAACAGAAATTTATGTTGGAAACATAAGGATAACATAGGGAATTACATAACATAATTACATAAGGATAACATAGGGATATTGGAAACATAGGGATGAAAAATCCAGGATAAAAGACGATGAAAAACAGAAATATCCGTATTTAACAAAATTGAATAAATATGTTTTAACGTTCTCTGGTTGGCCCATTTTTGAGACTGTATTTAATTATATAGATGTTACAATAAATTGTAAACCATCCTTGAGCATTGATAGCCTAGATGCTGTTCAGACTGTTTAATTACTCTGCGAAGTTTTGGGACCACAAAAATCCCTCTTGAGACTATTGGAAAATATTTTAGGAACAATCTGTAGAATAGTGTAACAACTTGAATTATTTTCTTCCTGGTTATAGTTCCTCATTTTCAACTCTTGTTAATATTCATACTTCAGTTCCTGATTTTCAACTCTTGTTAATATTCATACTTCAGTTCCTGATTTTCAACACCTGTTAATATTCTAATTTAGTATTTGAAGGGTGAAGTGAAAAACTGTCATTGAAATGTTTTGCTGAACTATCTATTGTTTGCAAAGAATAATATAAACACAGCAATCTGAATTTAGCAATTATTTTAAAACTTGTAGGGAAACCATTCATAAAATAATTTAGAGAAGATAGGCTAATTTTTAATAAATTTTTAACAATACCTTTTCATTAGAAATCATATTGTTTGAAAGTATGTATTTGTGTGCATGTATATATATAACATTAATATTTTGAAATATATTGGATTTTAACTCCATACAAGTTTTAGAATTTTTAAAATAGGGTTTTAATTACCCTTGATGATTGTATGCAATCAGTAATACGAGATTTTTATTAGCTATGTTAACTTATGATTTTCTTGTATGAAATTGTATTGAACCAAAGAATAACTAGATGTATAGAAAATGAAATAAATCAAACTAAATTCTAAAGAATGCTACTAAAACAAACATCATTAACCCTCTGAACTACTTATCCTGTGATTTTCGCCAGTTGGAAGCAAGTCTGTTTTCTACGGCATACTGTAATTTTCACAAGCTAATGTGTTTACTTAGTTCTATTATAGCATTGAATCATATTATACTAATAAAGCTTTGCATATTTAAACATACACTTGGTTCATTGGTATTTGAATATGTTTGCAAACAATGCATCTAACTAGTGGTTTTAAAAATCCAGTCGGAGGGTTAAAACATTCTAAAATTAAATTCCTGTTGAGTTTTTTAAAACTCCATGAATTGTAAAAATTGATGTTGAGTTTACGCTATCTTTCGTGATATTTAACTTTTAAAATTATTATATGTTTAAGATTTAAATTGCTATAAAGATAACTACTGATGAATTATAACTTTATTCGTTTTAAACATTTTTTTATCAACTTTGTTTTTTAGAATTAATTGTAATTGTTGATGATTTGATTTTTAGATGCTACTTTGAGCTAGCCAAAAAACGGCTAAAATGAGGTCGGCTTTACTGAGCCTGGGCAGTCTTCTGTTAACACTTGCTGTGGTTGGAAATGCGTATTATCAGAAGAAGCAATTTTACCCCTCGGTGGTTTATGTCACCAAATCAAATCCTAGTATGGGGGTGAGTATGCACTTACTAAAATTGGTTGTTTAATTTATTGGTTATGTTTCTGGAATATTTTACAGTTTTTAGAGCGCATCTGATTAGCATAACATTTTTTATGTTTTGCGACAAAAGATATAATTTAAGTGTTATCGAAATTATTAGTAAGCTTTTTAAATAAAATAATTTTATGAAGGATGTTAAAAGATAACTATTCAAGGTGTCTAACACCCACAGTATTTTTGCTCAGTTATTAATAAATATCCCAACTTTGGTTGAAATGGGCCCTGTGGTTTAGGAGGAGGTATGGAATAGACATACATAGAATGACTTGATTCATGTTAAGCTTTGATGGGATTTTAAAAATGTTGCCTTAAATTTTCAGGGGGGGGGGGAAAAAAAAAAGTACAACCTCCAAAATATTTTCCAGTTTTAGAATGCAAATTGAACAAAATTTAATTGCCAAGTTATAATGGCTTTTAATATTGAATAAATGTAATGAAATGACAAACTTTTTGTATAAGTACATTTGGATCTTATTAGAAGACATTAGAATTGTAAGTGTTCATTTTTTTTTTCTTCATTATTAAAAAAAAAGCTAATATTTCTTAGGTAAAAATCCTGCTAGAATGTTCAGATCTAGTTTGAGTATCAAATATTTTATAAAATTTGCAATGTTGCTATTTCCTTTTAATTTGTATAATGTGTTCAGCCAGTAAATCAAAATATTTATCTTCTATGAATAGAATGCAAGATATATTTCAGATTAATTTGTTGGCAATAGTATATTTTTGTAGAAGTAGTGTATTTTTAATAGAAGTTTTTGTATAATTTGTTTTGGTAATGCAATATTTTTTTTCTTTATTGAAGTTTCAAGTATTTTATGAAAAGAACCATTAAGCTGGTATCAGTGTTTGCTGTACAATATTTTCAGTTGATAACCTAGGGTTTAGCAAAATAATTCATTGAACTGCTATTTTTCAGTGATTGATTTTTTAAAATATTTCTTTGAATTTTAGTTAAAGAAGTTTTTGTCTATTTTGTGTGAATAAACTTGTCATTCAAACTTGTGGGTGTCAGTCAGAGAAACAAATTTTAAATTTCTATTTGCATGAGTGTCTTGTCAGTATACATGATCAGGTAATTGTTCCAGTTTTCTCCCAAAGATATTGATAATATGAATTTTATGTGAATTACTAATTTGTCTTTGAATGATTTTCATTAGGTTATGTATATTCAAGCATTTGTATTAGTTCTGTTGATGGGAAAGTTGATGAGAAAGATATTTTTTGGTCAGTTAAGGGCTGCTGAAACAGAGGTAAGTTTCTGAACCATGTTATGGATCCAACTAATGAATGTTAATTATAGTTACTATTTTCTTTAGCAACTTTTGCTCTTGTTCATTTTTTATGCTTGTAGTATTACATATCCTTGGTTTAGGAGGTATGAAGGAATTTTTTAATTCTTTTAATTTTAATGACACTATAAATTTTTAATCTTTAGAGTTATGGCTAGATGAAATCTAAAGAAAGTCACATGAACTCTGACACAATAACATAAGTCCTTTCCCCCCTTTTTCTATTCGATGGAAAGAACTGTAGTTCCCTTTTCATTGCTGGCAGAGTTTTCTGGTTTACTCTTTCCTTATTAGTAAGGAACCTAGTCATCAATAATGTGGTGGTACAGTAAGATAGAGAGTTAAATTATCTACAGAGTAGTTAGAACTATTCATTGAGTCGGTCTGCAAGGGTAATGAAATTCTAATGCATCCATAATATGGCATCTGCTTCAGCCAGGAAAAATATTTTAATACTTTCTCTATCTCACCCATAAGTAAAAAGTTAATTTAAGTTTTATATTCTAATTGTCTCCCTTCTCCTTTGATTGAAAAATGCCAAATTTATTATTTTTTCATGTATATTTAAAAGAAACATCAAGAGCAGTGAAAGTTGTGTCAATAGAATCCCCAGGATATATAGAAACTTGCTACAGTTTTAGTAAAAAAGTTATTTTGAAAGTGATCAGAGATGGATATTAAATGTTATACAGACATGACACATTTCCGCGGAAACGCAGTTTTCCGCTTTTTTGGCATCGAATTTTATCATTCCTGGGATCGATGCAAATCTGCATTAAAATTTTTGTTAATGTGTTGGGGGTAGGGGGGTTGCTCGCACAAACAAAAACTGTACGCCTTGTGAAAATTTTGCGTATGGCTCTAAAGCGAAAGAGTTTCGAATTCATAAGATATTGCGTGATCCTGCCGAAAGCCGTTCAGCGTCCGAGTTATGTATTGGCGCTTTGGGGTCAAAATTTAGCATTGGTAGGAATGCCTGAAGGTTGTATTCTTTTCTTTATCGTTTCATCTTTCGTTCCATCCAATCAGAATTCATTCGGATTGGATAGAAAATCAACCCACGAATTTCTTCTGATGCGAATTTCGTGAGGAAAAAAGATCGTTCGCTCTCCGTGAAGGAAGCCATTTTATTTTTGCGTTCTTTTTACTATTCTTTTCTTCATTTTTGTTAGTTATTTCAATTTCATTTTTGTTAGTTTTCGTTCCTTAACGTTTGTCTACAAACACAAACATGACACATTTGTGCGCAAACGCGGATTTCGATGTTTTTGGTATCGAATTTTGTCATTCTTGGAATCGATGTAAATCTGCATTAAAAGTTTTGGTAATGCGTTGGGGGAGGAGGGGAAGGGTTGCACTCACAAAAGACGTGAATAGCACGCAAACAAAAACTGTGCGCCATGTACACATTCAAATTAACCTGAAATAAAAGATCAGTAAGAATGTATATTGAAACGTATTCTTCAATGTAGAGTGTTAAATACAAAATGTTGAGCAAAAAGCAGTCTGCTTTTGAATATTTTAGAAAAAAGATTTTTTGCGTGATGCCATTGATAGTAACATGCAAAAGTTTAAGATCATCAGGTAAATGGTACTAGGAGGAACTTGATAGTAAGAAAATAGCTGTGAGAAAAAAATAAAAAACCCCAATCAAAGAAAGAGAGCAAAATTTAGAAAATGAAGGAAAATAGCAGACTGGAGCATAAAAGAAAGCTTGAACTGCTAGCTCAAAAAATGAGAAACAAAAGTCTTGATAATTATGTATAATCAAAAAAAGTTTTTACATGGCCATATTTTTTAGTGAGAGAATTTTTATCATAGTTTTTATTTTAACAAAGCTTTATACGTAATTCATTTTTCACCCATTAATTTTCTTTTAAATAATAATTCTACAATATTTTTAATATTCCAAGCACTTTTTGTATAAATTTATTCATTTATTGTTCAAGTAATCATACTTATTTTGCTTCTTGGCGTTTATGTTTGATACGATTCCGTATTTATGAAGTTCAGCTTTTTTTGTTCTAAGCCTGTGTCATGTCTGGTTATAGCATATGCTATAAGAATAGTTGTGAAATCAAAATGGTTGTAATATCGAAACCAGTATACTTGCTTCACCAAGGCATGCCGAATCATTCCATTGTAAGGGGTGAAAATCCTCCGCGGATCCGTGATTTTCTGCTTTTTTGTATATTTCTTTTTGACTCCGCCTTTTTTTTCTTTTGAATTTTCATATTCCGCTTTTTTTTTTTATTATTCCTTCCAAGGATGAGAAACCAAATTCCCCCGGCCCTCCCTGTTGGAAAGTCCCAACACAGGGCTTGTGTCTCATTGTGATTGATCATGTCGATTGGAGGCAAGATTTCAAGCTATTGGCCTTGGATTAGAGGGTTATTTTGTTATTTCTAAGAAATTTCTCCACACGTGTTTTTCTTTCAGGTTTTAGACGATATTTTTCTACATAATATTCATGACGCCATTTCGTTTCCCAGTGTTCGGCATAGCATAGCATATCAAAACTCGAAGTTCGAATGCGCTAAAGCGGACCTCTCATCTCAAATCCAAAATGGAAATTTTGGAACACGGGAAAGAAAAAACAATCGTCAAGGTCGAAAACCTATGAAAATTAGAATAGGGGCTAGTAGAAGTCAGATTTCCAAACAAGTGGAAATCCAACAGTTTGTGCGCCAATTTTTTTTAAAGACCCTTCGCTTGGGTAGTCGGTACATCAAAGGCTTGACTGGATCGGGACCCTGCTTAGAGAATAGTGGTTAGCATATCTAAAATCCTCGGTGTGGGGAAAGGAAGAGGAGATCGAAGAACAGCTGTAGAGAAGATCGCTCCCCCCTTACCTCAAGCGCACTTTGAAACATCAAGTTCCGCGGTGAGTGTGTCGCACTTTGGAGCTACATTTGAATGACGCGCATGATTTTTCGACTTGAATGGGCGGGGGAAAAAAACCAGTGTTGGGATGAATGGAATGAACAACAGATGAATGGACTGCTTTATGTCTGTCTACGTGAAAGAGTTATAAAATTGTGATTTGTGTCATTAATATTTTTAATTATGTCTAAGATAAGATCTGATATTGTCACCCGTGAAAGCACCGAGAATATTAAACATTTGGAAAAGGTGTTAAAAATCAATGGAGATGGGAATGGCTAAAAATAGCCCAGAGAAGGGTGAAAAAAGAGTTTTATAAGAACTAAATATTGAATTGCAGCCGAAATTTTAAAAAGTTAAATGCACTAAACTAAAACAGTGGTCGCTGCCAAACTAAAAAAAAAAAAAAAACACGGAAAAATAAGCTTGTATAAAAAGAACTATTTGAATTAACTCATTCATGGCAGTTGAGAGGTTAAGGCATAGTTAATTTGTGATTATTCATAAAACTGATATTTATGCAGGACTCTTTTGTGCCTTTTTCTTTTATAATCCAAAATTTGATTTATATATTTTAGGTTTATTATATGTATTTTAGAAAAAATTTTGGATATTAATAAAACATTATTTATTAATTTTATCTATTTTAAGAAAGTGAGTATAAAACATTGATTTTATAATGTTAAAAATAAGTATTTATAATTGAAAAAATTCATACATGGCTTTAAGAAAGACCATATTTTTTTCATAATTTATTTTTTTTTGGTGATGAATAAATCATTCATTAATAGGTGTTTACTTATCTCTTCCTTAATGCACGTCTCTACTCACGTAAAAATGTAGCTACTCTCACTCTTGTGAATTTTCCTCTTTTTTGTATCTTTGCTGTTTTCGCCCCTGCATTGTCAACATAACACTAAGAAACAAGATAAATGTGTTAACAATAGAACAGCTGGCATTCTTTGGTAGAAAGAGTACTGTATTCTAAATTTTAACCATCAAAACAAAGCAATCCTGAATGTCATGGATTTGATTGATAGTTTCTTCCTGATGCTTTAATGATTTGTATGTAGAATAGAATTGAAAGTTATTTTCTGCAGTACTTTTAATTTTCAAATTTATTAAAACTGTGATTTTTTTAAAGTTATGAAATAACCATTGAAGAAAAATCTGGAAATCAAATAATAATTGAAATAACACCATAACGTTTATCTTATATTTTTTTTTCATTTTAGCATCTTATTGAGCGATCTTGGTATGCTGTAACAGAAACTTGCCTGGCATTTACTGTGTTTCGAGATGATTTCAGTCCGAAATTTGTGGCACTGTTCACTTTGTTGCTGTTTTTAAAATGCTTTCATTGGCTTGCAGAAGACAGAGTTGATTATGTAAGTTTTTGCCTCTCTTTAAATTAGTAGTTCTCTATGTATGGAATGTGTCTCTCTATTTGGTTTGTAGTGTACAGATGATTGCTGTAAATTAATTGGTGACACTGCTTTAATTTTTGCTTTGAAATTTTAAAAATAAAATTGTTTGCATAAAGATTTTGATTCACTTTGCAAATTTTATATATCTGCCTACCTAAAAGTTACACTTCTCCATTAAACCTCTCCAAATCATGTTTTCCGAACAAAGGGGGGAAAATCATAATTTAGTAAATTATATTCATTATTTATTCCAGTATATGGTTTCTAAGTGTTTTCAGAATTAATTTTAATAAATTTAACTACATGTTGCTAGTAAAACTGTGTTTCTATTGATTTTTTTAATTTAATAAATCAACTCTGTCTTAAACCAGCAGTGTATGTGTGATTTATATATTTTGAATGTAAACATTTTTTTTTTTTCATTTGGTTTGATTTTAGATGGAACGGAGTCCTGTAATTTCATGGCTTTTCCACATTCGGGTTTCATGTAAGTATGTCATTTGTGATCTGCAAATGTTTTAATTCAACATGTATATTTGATCTAAAAATCATTAAAATTAAAGGCATTTATTTTCTTGGATAATGAACAATCGATTTATATTTTAAGTAATGTTTGTATGTTTGGAAGATACTATTTTAAATTGTAATACAGGGAGCTCCAGTATTAATCTAGAATTTCAGTCATATCTTTGTTCATAGTAAAAGCTACCTGAGGATAGTTGATGATACCTATATTATTTTGTTTTATTTTACCTTGACAATTTTTAAAAGTAAATACTAACATTTTGATTTTTCCTGTTCTATCAAAATAGCACTTCTTTTGCTTTTGGGTATCTTGGATTACTTTTTTGTCAGTCATGCATATCACAGCACTTTAACAAAAGGAGCATCTGTACAGTTGGTGTTTGGTTTTGAAGTAAGTTTCTTGTCACAATTGGAAGCTGTTTACACTGCGTTATGCTATATTATGTTAAAATGTAATACTTTATCATGTATGTTATCTGTTTTTACTTCTAGTATGCCATTCTCCTGAGTATTGTTGTGAACATCTTTATGAAATACGTGCTGCATACTTATGATCTCCAGAGTGAAAATCCTTGGGAAAATAAAGCAGTTTTCCTTCTTTATAGTGAACTAGTCATGGGTAAGAATTTTGTTTTCTAAAAATATTGTAATAACTTGAACTATTGTGTTATGGTATAACAGCTTACATATTTGACATGAATGTAGTTAATTAACATGAAGTTTCTTTATTGTTGTTAATTAACATGAAGTTCGACATGGATGTAAAACAACTTAAAAAACGATCCTATATATTGAACTAATCATAGGCATGAATTTTTCTCTTCTTTTAAAAATAGCTCTTAAGCTATTTCTTTATGACATTAATACTTACAAGTACAAGTGTGCAGGAGCACTTTAGAGTTGGTAACTTTTTATAGATGGTTTGTTATTTACCTGAGCTGTTTATAGATGGTTTGTTATTTACCTGAGCTGTTTAATTTTCCTTTTGTTGGCGTATTAATTGTTTCTGTATAATATTTTTCTCTTTTTTGTATTTTAAATAAAAGTATAATATTCGACATTAGTTTTTATGTTTTGGTGAACATGTTGCCTCACTTCATCCTGCCAGTTTGCATTCTTTGTAAGTTACTTACTAATTAAATTCTTTTTCTTTCAAAATGTGCCGGATAATATGAAATTAGATTAGTATGCATACTGATCAGGGTACTTTTCCGTTGGCTGGGCGCAAGTGAAAAATCGCCAAATAATGCAGAATTCCGCGACATTTGCGCCCGGCGACTTGGCTCGCGTTTAGTTCACAATGGGCGACATTTGCGCCCGGCTAACGGAAAAGTACCCTGATCAGTTTTTAAAAATAAAAATATTTTTTTAATCTGTATATTATTAATATGAAATCTTAAAAATATATATGGGTTTATTTACTCAATCATTTCCAGTTGTTTGAAGTATTTATTTTGCAGTTAAATGGGATGTAATTCTGAATCTTTTTTTTTTTTTTTAGGTTTGTTCAAAGTTGTATTGTATTTGTTATTTATGACAATAATGATAAAGATTCATACCTTCCCACTATTTGCGATAAGGCCTATGTATTTAAGCTTAAGGTAAGTGCATTTTTTTTGTAACTTTCTCCATTTGATCTTTGTTCTGAATTTCACTATGTAAGAATGAAAACTTTTACTAGATCTGATATATGAATGTATTTCATCCAGTTGCTTTAAAAAAAATTATTTTCTCCCTGCCTTTTACAGTATATTTATAAACATTTAATTGATTCTTCAACTCCTTTACAGTTAACTAATTTATAATTACTGGTTTCTTTTAGGGCATTCAAAAAAGCTGTCAATGATGTAATAATGTCCAGAAGAGCTATAAGGAATATGAATACTTTGTAAGTTTTTCTTTTTTTGCATTAATTGAGTGATGTTTTAGATTGTTACACCTAAGAAGTTGCTGCTTTAATCAATTTTTTAATAGGTCATATTAAGTTTATGTTGTTAATTACTATAAGTTATTAATATCCATAAGTTCTTGAAAGTTTTTTTATCAATAAATATTAGCTTCTATATTATGCATTTATATTCTCTTGTGTTAAAAAAAATATTAGGCATAGTTAATTTCTTGTAAAGTTGAAACAAAAAGTTTACTTTTTATAATTTTACTGGAGTTATATTATCAGTTAAAAGATTCAGCAATTTTTTTATAGTCATGTATTCAAAATATTTTAAAATGAGTTTTTATTATTTATTGATCAATACTTATAGAAGTATTCATTCAAGCTTTATCATATATATTTATTTTATTAGTTGTATGAATATTGGTAACTCCCAGAATCAAATGAACTCTTTCCTGTATTAGATATCCTGATGCAACAGCTGAAGAACTTGCTACTGTAGACAATGTATGCATCATTTGCCGAGAGGAGATGTCTGGTTCAGGAAGCAGTAAGAAGCTTCCATGCAATCATATTTTTCATGCTTCTTGTTTACGATCATGGTTTCAAAGACAACAGACATGCCCCACATGCCGAATGGATGTTTTACGAGTACCTGCTCCCACGCCAGTTCAAAATGCTCCACCAGTTGGAGTACCTGGTGCACAACCTCAGCAGCCGCAAGCACCTAATATGGCAAATTGTAAGTATAATGCATCATTGAAATCTTGTGCAAGATGCTACATTTTTCACTTAATAGAGGATGTAGGTAATTTGCCATCTGCTAGTTTCTAGTAGTGTGAATTCTTTATATGTAAAAATAGGCTATTATCTCTTCTCTTCAAAACTCATTTTCAGAAGCTTTTTTTTCCCGACAGAATTGTTTTAGAGGAAATATTCTAATGTTGGTTGGGGCTTTGATCAAAACTAATAACGAATGAACACTAATTTGTAGCTTTAATGTTTCATAGAACTTTGTAATATTGTAGGATGAGTAAAAATTAAAATATTTATTCAAATGAGGTTGTCAAACTCAAATGATAGCCTGGGCCAATTAAACAAAGTCTAAGTTTACGTGGGCCACAAAAAAAAAAAAAAAGTTTATTTTGAAAATACGGTATAAAAAAGAACAAGAACAACAGCAAAGTTAATGTTTTCTTCCTGACACATGGCATCTCTTCTCTGCTACCATATTTCCTACTTTTGAGGATATCTTGCCCACATTGCTTATTTTCAAAACTGATCCAAAAAGAATGTTGGTAATTTTGAATCTTACAGGAGATTAATTCCCTTTCAAATGTGAAAATAATTTTGTGCACCAATTACTACTTTCAAATACTGAAATAATTTCAAATGTCTTTTTTCGAATACTTTCAAACCTGGATGGTAAATATTTTCAAATTTCAGGCTTCCCAACTTTATTGCATTTTTCCTTTTGCCAAATCTGAACAGCATTGGATCTTGATTACCTCCGTTTGCATATAGTTTGATACTGATTCTATACCTACGGGGAAAATCTAAGAAAACAAAGAAAATTTTTCTTCCAAACATGATAGGTATTGTTTTACTGTTGGCTCCTAAAATATTCTCTGTTAGTGAAGGAGGAATTGGTGCGAAGATGTAACAGAACTATAGCAGTTAGTCAATGATGTATGTTTTGGTTCATCATTAATAATAATGCATATTTAGGAGTTTTAAAAATTAAATTATAAAATTTTTATTAAAAATTTTGTTACATACTCTTATGTTTGCTTGACCGAAAAAAGATTCATTGTGGGCCGTGAATTTGACACCCCTTATTCAAATAAACACAGATTCATTATAATCGCTTATCCAATTACGATAAGAGAAGGATGTGGTGAAATTTTATGAAATTTAATATATGAATTTGTACTAATATGATCTATCTTTGTGTCACTAGTTTTCTTTGATATGTCCTAGTAAATATGCTTTTTTTTAAAATTAGTTTTTACAAATTATCAAGAAATATAAATTTTTGTATTATCTAAATAGATTGAGTTCTGAACTTCTAAAATTTATAATATTGATTTGATTTCAATGACAGTATTTAGAGGTATTTGTATCTTTTTGTTTTGTTAGGGCCTGGCATGCCAGGTTTTTTGCCAGGTGGATTTTTTCCATTTCTCATACCACCTGTTGCACCTCAGCCACAAGCTCCAAATGCTGACCAGCCTGTTGCTCAACCTAATGCTTCACAACCACAGCAACAAACAGGTATATTTTACTTTAGAAATTTCTTAGAATAAGTTAGTATGTTGATATCGAAAAATTATTATATCTTTTTATTTTTTATAGTTTTTCAAAATTAAAAAATAAATAATGAAGTAACCCAATATGAATGCCTTGTTCGTGCTGTACAGAATTTTAATGGTGGAAATTCCTGTTTATGGCTTGTTGGTTTTTAATTCTGAATGATATTTTTGTCCAACTCCAGATGATTTTTATTCCCCATTTTATGGCTTCTCAGGATGTTTCATGTTATGAGTATTATTTAATGGGAAAAGATGGACGAAAAAAATTCACTTTCATTGTATTTTCCCATCTTGATCTTAAATTTAATTAATTTTTTTTAAAGCAAACATTCAAGTAATGCTTCCGTCTTATATTTTTGTTTGTCATGTCGCTTCAATAAAATATTAGTTCTTTCCAACATTAGAGAGATATTTTCTTTTTTCCTCTTCTTTTCCCCCTTAAAATTTCAAAGGTCAAAAATATATAAACTTTTCATCCTTTATATAACTTGCACTTTTTCTTCGGAGAACATGCTTTTCCATCAGATAAGGCCATAATGACCTTGTGATAAGGTCTTGACTTCAAGATTGGTGGGTTCCAAACCTGATTCCACCAAAAATACATAACTTATGTGGGTCTGGTACACGTTAAATCTGCATTGGAGGCTCAAACTTCTTCCTGCTGGTGTGGTACGTAAGTTTGGAGAAGGGAGTGGTGGTTTATCATCTGACCATGGTTCAAAATTATAAGGTCCATCCCAGAATAGCCATTTTGTTGCTTCAAATTTAGATGTCCATCAAATAAAGGCCTAGTTCAAGGCTTCTTAAATTGTGAGTCAGGGAACCAAATGGGGTTTTGAAACAAAAAGTGATCTGTCAGGATTCTAATTAGTCATAACAAAAAAATTATCAGAAATTCACATTGTTAGGAAATAATTTTGAAAATTTTACAAAGAAGCATGTTGATTTCTTTATTGTTGTTAAGTAACACTTCATTTTTTCTATTTTGGTTTCTTCCTTAAATTGTACACTTTATGACAATTTTTTCTTCCATAAATTGAACACTTTTGGTTGCATAAAAATATTTGCTCCTGCATTAGCATGTAGAATATTTTTTCAAACTGAAAAAAGTTTAAAATGCCTTCATCTAGCTGAAAACTAATTACTTTCATAACATTGAGTATCTGAGAGATTCTGGAGATTGAGGACCTCTAGCAGAATACTTTTTCTCCTTTTAGCAATGGCACCATGTTCAATTTACGATTGCTTATATCAAAATAAATAATTGTTTTCTTTCTATATAGATTTTTGTATTGGGATTTATTCTCTAGGTAGCCATTAGTCATACAAAAATTTCTTTTTAACAGGTTGACGATTTTAAGTACCTTAAAAGCATATAAAAGTTTAATTTTAATATTTGTTAAAACTTTCATTGTTGATGAATTCAAATTAAATGAAAGCTAGATTTCTGCTGTTAACTTCATCAAAAGCATTTATGGCTATTTACTCCCTTATAGCTCCATCGGGTGGTCAAGCTGGTGTTTCTGAAGGATCTGCTGCTACAGCCACTCCTTCTACATCTACCAGTCAGCAAGGTCCAAACACAGCACCTGTACTCATGCCTCCATTCCCTATGCCCTTTTGTAAGTATTTGTGAAGATCAAACACTGTTGTAATTTTGATATTAATAATGAATTTTGTAGACATAAAATAATACTTCAAGAAATCTTATTTGTATGGTAATGGTAATGGAGTCCCTTCAATTTCATATAATTATCCAGGCATGGCGCTGATACTTATGTTGTTTGGTTTGGCTACGTGCCAAAGAGATTCAGACAGTCTGTCTACAAATTAGCATACACTACACAGGGAATACTGTTTTGATTCTGTGATGATTTAATATCAAATAGGAGTTATGACAGGGTTTTTTTTAGCTGAGTTGAGCAGTTTCTTTTCTTTTTTTCATTTTATGTTTATTCATGGACGAGAACTCTGTTAATATCAAATAGAAGTTCTACTAGAATTAATTTAGTTTTCAGAGATCTTTACTTTCGTTTTTGTTAAAAAGGTTCTTCCTTTTTCGTACTTAATTTTGGAATATTATCTTTTGCATTTAATATTTTTTCCTTAACCATTCTTATACTGAAAAGCTTGCTTAAAGATTTGCACTCATCAATTCAGCATTTTTTTAAATTTTATATTTGGTAATGCATTTTTTCTGTTAATGGATTTTGTATTATTTTTATTTGGACAAAACAAAAGTAATTGTTAAAAATAATTAACAAAGCGAACGTTAGTGTCAATTGATTCACCATTTCTGTTTTTATGCTTTTTTTTAATTATTTCTTAAGCACTCTGCCAATGTGCTTGAGATTTTCAACTACAAGTTTCGTTAATAAATCTGTGACATAGTTGTCAAGCTAAAAGCCCATTTTAGACAGTCACAAATCTTCTAGTTTCTTATGATTAAATGATCTGCACCAGTTCAAACTTGAAATCCATCGAACATTGTGTAGTTGCTGCTCGTAATGTTAAGAACAAACCTTTTGCTGTTTTGAAATAATTGTTTTTCTGCTGTAAGTTTTTTTTTTTTTTTTTTTGATAATATAATTCTAGTTTTTTCATTAGAATTTTTAATTAAATTTGTTTAGCTCTTAAGCTTTGGCTAGTTTATTTGCCACTATGCTCTATTAACATCAGAATCATTTGTTTAGTTAGTATTATTAGATTACATGTAATCTAAATTGTACTGACAGTTTTTGAATTTATAATATATTTGGTTAATTTTACTTGAATTATTTATTACTTTTTTACTTATTGTCATTTTTACTGTACTTTTTTTATATCTAAGTTAATTAATAAATATGTTCACCAGTGTATTTAGAGAAACTTATGCCTGCAAGAATAAACTTAGGCAAGTAAGCCTAAAAGCTTCCTTTCAAATTTTCAGTAGCTATACTTTTAATAACTCAGAATTGTGAAGTAAAAAGTGGAGATTTTTTTATGACATTCATCTTTCTCTTCTGCATTATGACTCTTAAAAGCTGGGAAATTATGCACTTTTTCTCCTTAAAATGTAAATGCAGTATCATAACATAATACAATGTGAGATGTTAAAAACAGCCGCATGTGTACTGTGCCATATTCTGCAACAATTAGTTACAGTTTAGATGACATGTGCAGTTATGTTTGTGATTTGACTCCGATGTGATCATGAATTGACTCCATTGAATACAGAACTATTTATAAAAATTACTGTGATTTATAACCTTCCACTACTTTCTTAAAACATCTTAATAATTGCTTATTAAGTTACACCTTGCTCTTTTAATAAGCTGTGTATTTTTTCAGTTCTCCCCCCACCTCCCCCAATTCCTGCCACAGATCTCAGTTCCTTTTCTTTGGAAGAACTTGAAGCAATGGCTGGCCAAGAGAGAGAGAATTTAGAAGCAAGAATAAGGTGCTTACGAAACATACAAACCATGTTAGATGGTGCTATAATGCAAATGCAGCAGTATAGTGCACTTATTTCATCAAGGTATTAATCTTTATTACTAATATAATAGTCCAGATCTGTCTTTCGGCAATGCTTTAACGTCACCAACAATAAAACTCACACCATAGCACTGTGAGACGTTAAACAGCATTATTTCATTGTTAGAGAACCTAAATTCAGTAATTTTAAATTTTAAACAGTAATTGTCATTCTAATTTCAAATTTAATAGCTCTAAAATAGTGAAATAAAATTTGCTATCTATTGATATAAAATTTATCTCGCTATGGTCAATAATTTCTGAGAAATTTTAAAAATCATATATTTCAAATGAATTTCCATTTTTTAATAGAAAGTTGTAAATCGCATCAGTGGCATATCATGTGTGTGATATAGTTTGGATGCCACAATGCATCTGATTATTTATTGCAATCGTGATAATATAATATGATATTTTTTGGCAAGGTTAAAATTTACACAAAGATGTCTGAAGTACAAGGAAAATTGTTAAACAACGAAAAATACTTCACACTGAATATTGTTCACCAAGAGGGTTTTTGAATAAAGAAATATGTAAATAAAAAAAATATTTCCTATCATAAAACATATGTTTATTGTTTTCAATCAATGTTAAATACAACAAATTTGACTGGAAATCTCTCGAATGAAGAGGCAATTTGCACCCGTCATACCATGTTGGGTGATTTTCTAGTTTGATAGTATTTGTGAAATATGCATGCATCACAACCATATTTTTTTCTAAATACATTAATTGTTTTTGTATGGTTCTTAAAAATTTCTCCTTCATAGGAATGAATGAACATTTTTTTTCCTCTCATTGATTTTTGTTGTTGTTCTGGGCCACAGTTACCTTGTATTATACCTCTTGGTTTCTAGATAGGCAGATTTTAGATTTGAGAATTGATCCCACAGAAGTGCGACTTTAAACGTGGGCTTGCTGCATGTTAAATTTGTTATTGGGTTAAATGCCTTTCGTGCTATGATACAGGAGAGTGGGGGCTAGGCTCTTTATAATGATGAAAGACAAAGGCCATTTAAAATAGACCTAATTAATCTTCAAATTGTGACATTAATCTAAGAGACTAAATCAAATCAACCTTTTTGAATTTGATTTCTTTTCTTTTTTTAATGTTTTTAATTAGGGTTATTTTTTATAAGCATAATACTGTTGGTTATAAATTGCCAAATCATTTCATGGAATAATTATTTATTGTTGATCACAATTCAATATGTATCACTAAAGGAGAAATGTTTGGTAGCAATTTTGTGCATTTTTGAATTGTATTTATAAGAAACATCAAAAGTTTATTATTCATACTCAAATTTTCTAAATTTGGGCTTTATTAATACAAAAACAATAAATTTGTTTATTATGGCAAAAAAATATAGGAAAAATTTTTATGCTTTACAAATGTACGTAGTTCCTTCTAGGAATTGTGCACATATGTTAAATTTTGTCTCAATCATGTTATAGTTATTTGCCATATTGTTGTGAGATTTATTATAGTTTGTAATATTTGTATGAATGAAATTGAAATATTTTTTGTATTATTATGAAGCCAATTACAAAATTTTAAAAAGATTAATATTATTGAGTATTAATATGTTATTTTATGGATGCAATACATTATTCATATTTAAAATGTCATATTAGCTTGAAATTCCCAATAACATAAAGATACATTTAGGAATTATTTTTTAACAAGTATTTTTTGATCCTATCATGCTTATCTACAAAGCAATTAATTCAAATTTATTCATACATTTTCATTAAAATCTGAAGGTCAAAAAGGAAAAAAAACCCTTCAGATTACAAAGTTTCCATTACTTGTCAAAAATATTTATCGACTTGAAAAGCTCATTGCTCAAAACTATTGCAGCATTGCTAAAGCTGGCCTATGTGCCGTAAAATCTCACTTAATTGTACCACATTGGTTAGGGTTCTCTGATCAAAATAATTGGCTATTTTGAAACCATGGAGTTTAATCATGTCATTAAGTCTTTTTATGCGATTTTGTTAAATGTATATGAAGATTATTCTGAAGACTTTTCAATTCAAAGAAATAATTCGCATAATAGAGTCTTTGAATTTTTTTTTTTTATATTTAGCATTTCCCTACAAACTTCTGCAATTTTAGAAAAAGATTTGGTACTCATGTGTAGTATTCTTCTATCGCATCTCTAAAAATTAAATGTGTGCTTTATTAATCTTGGTTTTTGCAAATAAATTTGCTTTATCTTTTAGAAACATCAATGTGAACACAAGTCAGAGCACTACAAAAAATTCAAATCCTTCAAAATCTGAGAATGTACCAACCATGAATGGGGGTAAGCTTTTTGCTTTCTATTCAATCCTACTTATGATAGTATAGCTTTTAATTTAAAAAAAAAATTAACTCCTGAAACTGCACTTTTCAAATTGAAATTGCTGTAGAGTTGCATACAATTTGAGTAATGAATTCTTTTGAAATGCAGATTAATTCATTTTTAAGAATTTGAAATTACTTTAGCCTTCATACATTTTAGCTGAAAATTTATCTTTTCAGCAGCTATATTTAGCTGAAAAGAGTGAAAGTTAAAATGGAATGACTTTTCTGTTTATCTGGAGAAGGAACCACAACTCTTTTATCAGTATTCATCTTTGTTTTTATTTATCAAAGTTTAAATACTAGAAGAAAAAAAAATATATATATTTACATTTACATCTATTTTCTTTTGATTTCATTTTTAAAAGCTATTCGTAGTCAAATCTATTAATAGAAAAAGAAAAACCATCATATTCATCCTTTTTTCTTATCTTTAATAAAAGATTTTTATCATTTTTTAATTAATACAGAATATGAAGGTAATAGAGGGTAGTAGAAAAGCTGCATACCAAAGTTTAACAAATTGTGAAAATATCTTAATGGATATTAATGTCAAATTTCTTCAATATATGATGCCTCTATACTGTTACAAGCAATGTATGATTTGAAATTTCTTTTGCAATTTATGCTGTTATAAGATTTTTTTCGGGGGGGGGGGAGAGTTCAAAAAATTCAGCATAGAGATGGGCTTTTCCCCAAATGCACTGTTCTTTGATTGAGCATTGCATCGTAACACATTCACATGGAAAAGTTGTTGAAATTCTTAAAGATACTTTCTTAAATGTTCATTAAACCTAACAAAATAATTTTCCTATTGGTAATCTTATTTTTAGAAACTGAAAATGTTTAACTAAAAGAACAAAGGGACTACTCATCTGTTCCAGATGCAGACAGAATTTATGAATTAAGTGTTGCAATCACTAAGAAACAGTATAAAAAAAGCTGAAATCGCAATCATATCTATAATATAGGAACAACACTTTGCAGCAAAACATTTTTGCACGATTTTTCAATCACCCTTTATTAAGCTCCAATATATGAGTTAGAAGGAAATCATTTTCAGAAAATTTCCAAGTTACAAGTACATTTTACCTCAAATTAACCGGAGGAATTCTAACTGCATCATGTAAATTGGATTCTGATTTTGTCCTCCCACTGGTGTGGTATGGAAGTTTGGAGAGGGGGTGCCAGCTCAGATGTTGTCCTCTTAATCTGACCATGGTTTAAAATTATGAGGTCCGTCCTAAAATAGTCCTCATGTTACTTCAAAACAGGACGTTAATATAACTAAACTAAACTAGATTTTGTTTTACTATAAATTAATGACTTTATGTATATATAAAAAAAAAACCCTCTTGCCATATAAACAGGGTTCGTACTCCTCCTGAAATTCCTGCAAATTGTGTTTTTTATCCTGATATTTCTTTTTGTCTCCTGAAAAATTACAATCGAAGAGCAAAAGATAAAATTATGATAAAACATAAAAATATGACGTTTCCATTTTTCCTTATTGATAGAAAGTCGCTGGAATCCAGAATTCTTACTTCTGACCTTACTTAGCCCCGAAAGAGTCTACCACGCATGTTCCGAGTCACCACAATCGGGAAAGATGGGAGAATTGATATTTAGTATACTTTTTTGCCAATTTTATAAAAATTGTCCACACTACCCCCTACAATTGATTTTTTTTCACATTATCTCCTGAATTTTTTGTACTGTACTCCTGAAAAAATCCTTAGAAACTCCTAAATTTTACTATCATATATACAGTATGAACCCTGTATAAATTTTTCTTTTGCTACTGTGCAAAATAAAATTTTTAGAACATATTGTTATAAAACAGGTTTTTAAATTCCTACCCTTCAGAGGTTAAATTAAGTAATTTACATTACTTAGGTCACGTGAACAGCACAGAGCCTTTGCAATCCACCACTCCTAGCAGTGATTCAAATGAAGAGTTGCGGCGCAGACGACTGAATTACCTCCAAGGAAACATTAATTCTGTTCCTGAGCAAGAAGAAAATAGGGAGCAGCAAGCTTGATTTTCATTGGCAAGTGATGGGTCTCAAATTTCACTCTGTCCATTCATTTGAATGTTCAAGAACTGTGTTTTGCATGAAAAAGGACTTAATTGTGCCGCATAGTGTGATGTGTAATGAAAGCAAACCACTTAAAATATCTTGTCATAATGTGTACATATTGTAATACTGGTAATAAAATTTTTTTAAGTGTTTATGTGTGTTCCAATAAAATGTATATAAAGACAATCTCTTGAAATAATTTTATTTTTAGATATAATACAACATGTTTAAACAACTCAACAGAATACATTACTACAATCATAGTTCTATAAATTTTATCAAAACAGCAACACCGGGATGGACATTCTCCAGCAAAAAACTTACTTCACTAAAAAACTTATTTCAGGACATATTCTTACATTAATGTACTTTGATATTTTTCCAGACATGCATCCCAGCAATTTCAAAATAGTATTATTGCACAAATCCTACAGGATGTAGATTAAAAGCTGACTAGACAATGGACGGCACAGATGACTTAGTGTAAGAATTATCACAATGTGTACAAATTGCAAAAATACTATTTATACAATAAGTAGACAATATGCTTAAAGACAACTAGTAGTTTAATGCTTTCTATGTTTTAAGCTTGGGCTGACCGTAAGTTATATTGCACAGGTATCTACTAAAAAAATGTTAACTGTCGGAAGTTTTTATGCTATATTTTTGGTAATTGATATTAGAGAAATAAAGAAGGTATACATAATCTTGTAAAGCTTTTCTTGTTTGAAAACATAATTTTTAAAAAATTGATATGAAGCTGCATATTCTTGAATAGCAGCCAGATATTACAAATTTTTAAAAATAATGTACCAGTTGCATTGTATTAATATAAGGATTGTAAAAAATCTTGATAATTGTTTAATAAGGTATAAAGCAACTTTAGGAATTCACTTGACTATCTCTTCACATAATAAATATTTCTATCAACTTTAAAGTTAATTCACTCCTGAATTCATTTTAATAATTACAGTCTTTTCATAATAGATATGGTTTAGTTTTGGTTTTAAAGAAAGCTAAAAATTCTTGTTCAGATATTGCTAGTATTCATTTTTAAAGCAGTATTTTCCCATTGTTTTTTTTATTTTTGGTAATATTGTTTAACGAGCTGTATGATGACAAGAACATCGATAGAGTTCAAAAGTAAAATCTGGCCAATTTTAAATATCAGATGAAAAGGCACTGAAAGATTTTATAGTGCCTACAAATATTTAATATAAAATCTTTCCTGTACACCCAAGCTATATGGATAGTAAGATAATTCAAATTCAACATTCTTTTCACAGTTCTGACTATGCAACTACATGGTCACAAGTTCATCAACCAAAATCATTTAATGTGCAAATGAGATTGGAGAAGTTATATTACTGTTCATCCAGCTGATTATGATCCAGAAGCCCCCCCCCCCCTTAAATAATAAAAATAATCAAAAGTAATGTTTGTTTATTTCAAGTTAAGGAGGAATACTTCTGAGAGCCAAGAAAAGTTTTGTTCAGTTTTTATGCCTTGCATAATTTACAATGCAAATCTGACCACAAAAACTGTTGCGAGGAAAATCCATGCAAATATGTAGTGTGAACTTGCTTTGAAGATGGAATAAGAGACCTCCGAAATAAGCACTGTTGCATCCATAATTAAAATACAAAGCTGTTTGATTAATTTGATCTTGGACATAATTAAAACCTACCATGTATATTGCATAGATTTTTGTTAAATGTTGTTTACTACTTTGTATTGTTGTTTTTATTTAACAAAGTCTATAGAATACTCGGGATGTTGACAGATTCCATGCATTTTTTATATTGAATCAAAACATTTAAGAATGATTTAGCTTAGAAGTTTAAAAAAAATTGATGCATGTATATGTACAGGCAAAACAGTTAACTGATTAATACCTATTATCGATGTGTGTTATTATGGTTAGAAGTCTTTTTATAAAAACTCTTTCCATCCCATAAATATTCATGAAATGATGGATTTTCTCTAGAGAAGCAAGTGAAAAGTTTAATTTGAATTATCCTTTGTTTCCTCTGCTTTTTGTTCCTGAGTTCATTTTCTCTCTTGCATATGTACTAAATAATTTAGGAAGCATTTTTTCAAGAATATCATTTGGTGAACACACACACACACACAAAAAAAAAAACAACTTAAGTATGTAGCAAATAAAGAATAATGGTAATCCTTAATATCTTCAAGAGCAAAGTTCATATATAACCATAATATCTCCAAGAGTAAAATTTTATCTACAGAAGATTGAGTTACTAAAAAAAGTATATAGATTTAAACATGTTTTATTTCATTCAATAAATATTTGTTCATATAGCAAAGTTGAATTTTCAAGCAAATTTCAAACACTTCTTATAATAGTTTCTTTTTACAATGGAAGTCAAATTAATAGGGAAGATTGCCAGTTAAATAATATATCTTTCCATCTAAAATTGATTGTTACACATAATCTAATAAACAGATAAACCCTGACACATGCAATGTCATGCTAAAGCTGCAGTAAACAAAGAAATAACAATGAAAAGCAATTCTGATTGAAACGTCTCTAAACATTATTTAATTCCGAAAGCAGAAATTCATTTCATCTCATTCACACAGAATTAAAAGTGATACAAATGAGTGAAATAAATTATTTTCAGAAAGTCCTGAATAGTTGTAATCTAAAAAAGAATAAAACTTGTTGAAGCAGGTTTCTGTAGAAATTGCAACATACTTCGCTGAAACTGCTTTTTATTCGTCAGAGTCTAATAGAATTCCTTGTAGTTTTTCATGAAACTTGAATCTTATTTTTCAGTAATTTCCATATCTAATTATGTCAGTTTTTAAAAAATTAATATTGCATGTCATTTCATCGCTTTTAACCTTGTACAATCATATAAAATAAGTTTCTTCTCTAAATTGGCTATAGTTTGACTGAAATGTTCCAGTTATGCATATTTTAGATAGTTTTGTTTCTTTTTAATTTCTATTTCATATATTTATGTTGCTTATCAAATGATAAATTTTAACTGTGGCGAGACCAAAACAAAAACCTATTTCTGGATACTCCAAATTAGCTTCATTCAGAACTTTTCTTAAGGAAAAATTACTTTTTATCATTTTATTTCATTATTTATTGCATATTCATGAATGCATTGAGGAGAGGAATATCACATGACAAATTTAATTCACAGAGAAAATGTTCAAAAGCTATAAAAGATATGATATTCAGTATTCACTAATTGCTAAATACAATATAACATAAGTTTGAAAACTTGTTATTTTAGGGAACTAATTAGTTTATGTATAATGTTGCAATAAATATACATAATTTTAATATGGGAAATGAATAAATAGTTATCACATGATGAATAACACTTTTTATTGCATAGTGGTTAAAACTAAAGAATGGTGGAAAATTCAGTCAAATAATTCTCTCTATTCCCACCCTTCTAGTATAAGTATACATAACAGTTTCATAATTTCTTATAGACTAGATTAAAATATTCTCAAATTATCACAATCGTCAATTATTACAAGTTGATACAAATGCAAACTATTGAATGTGAAAAATATGTTTTTCAATTCTAATTTCTAGGGGTTTCTTCAGAAATGATGCATATGGTGGCACTGTCTTTGACCTGAATTCCCTTTACAAACTAAAAAAAAATTGTTAAGTAACGAAAACATATAGTTTGTCATTGATGTTCTATGGCTATGCATTGAATAAATTTCATGCATAAAATCATTTGCATCAATGACATCACTTATAACAATAAACAGTTCTTACATGATCAATAACACTTTTTGTTGTGTATTATTTTGAAGCATAGTGGTTAAAACTATAAAGAATGGTGGAAAATTCAATAAAATAGCTCACAATTCCAACCCTTCTAGTATAAAACAATAACAATTTCATAATTTTTTTATAGACTAGATTCAAATATTCTCAAATTATCACAATCATAAATGAATATACATCACTTAGTAACAAAATATTAATGAATCAACAAGAGTTGTATAAATATTTAAGTAATATTCAACATATCACCATACCACTAAGTAGGGTACATTAGCATAACATTATTTTTCATGAATAGTGATTTTCATTCTTTTTAATAAAAAATAAATAAAATGTGATATTTGAAAGTATGCACTGAATACTAATAATCAATACAGTAATTTCACATGCATGGGCTCACTTTTCAGAAAATATGAAAAATTTAATAACATCACATGTATTTATAAATCGCATAACTTGATGATATGAAGTGCCAATAGTTAATTAAAATGAATTCTAAGTTACCAAATACATGGGAAAAATTACAGTGACCAGCACAAACCATGAGGTTACTCACATTTATTGTGGACTCGCACAGCACCCCCAAACAGCATATTGCTCCTGCTGTTGTATGTAAGGATGAAATACCTCCAACTCTTAAAATATTAGATTTGAAAAGTCAGTTCAATCTTTTTTCTTTTGCGGTATTCATAAAAATTACATTTTCTGAGAGTTCTTCAGTTAAAAATGATCCATTTATTAAATAAAGACTATAAAAATTTTGTAAATGGACGAATGTAGAGTCCTGGATGGCTTAATGTTGTTCTGAAAGGCATTGCAGTTTTAGGATGAAAAGCAATGAATTAAAAAAAAGGGACGGATGGAGTATTCACATAGTCCTGCTTAAGTGTCCATTTCGGTGAGTTTCATTTTTCAAAGTTCTAGCAGACACGCCTTCTTTAGGCATGTCACCAGCACCCTAAGAAAAATAAATTGTTTATAATTTACTGAAAAATCAAGATTAAAATATAAAAATGCAATATGTATTGTTTATCTGAATTTAATCTCACAAATGCACAATAGAAATAATTTAACATTAAAAGCATTAACAATTTCTAAAACAAAATGAATAATTTGAAAGCTTTAAAATTTTCTTCTTAACTTAATTACCTTCCTTCCCCCCCCCCCCCTGCTCTAAATACATATTTATGATACAAAAAAACCCTTCCAGTGAGATACTGCTGCACTAAGTTTAAAGTGTAATTTTTTAAAAAAAATTTATGACAGTAAAATAATGAATTTATAGTTCTGTTACACCATTATTTCCATAATTATTTGCATTATATTGTAGTATCATATATGCCCACGTTGTGATGTAATGACTATGTTACCATGTTGTAAAACAATGATTCATTCAAATACAAGATAAAAGGTGAAAAGAACAATTCAAATTTTCATTTCCTTTTATTAATGTATTTTTTGTAAGAACCTTGTCATCGAAATTATAACCTAAACTAAAAAAGTAAGCAAACACACATCTCCACGAGAATCTAAAGGGGAAAGAGAAAAAATCAAATTTTCTGCTTTGTGAAATACACTATCTACAAGCGGAAGCAATTTGTGATTTAAAATGAGATGAGATTTGATTTATGAAAAAGTAATTATAAGTCAACCTAACTTCAATAGAATTCACAGAGCAGAAATAGCATGAAATAATATGAGCAGATGAAAAATAAAAGATGGAATTACTGCATTTCAATTAAAAATAGTTTATGACTTATATAGTTACATAATACAGTTTCACCTGAACTTGATTAATAATTATGTACTGTTACATTGACTGAGCTGTAAAGATACTGGTTGCAGACTACAAGTTAGACATGATTTACACCCTTTGTGTTGTTTGTTTTTTTCAATTGGCCTACTGCTTGTATCAAAATTTATACAATGATTTATTTTACCCGGACAATATTAAACTAAATTGTTTTGTTAGCACAAGTGTCATTCTCGAAAATGTTTCAATTTATGAAGCAAACTTACCTTCTTGCGAATTGAATCTAGAATACTATTAATGTTGCGCAAGGTGCTTGGTTGAACATACCGCAATAAAAGCTTGTCAAATGAAGGATGTTGCATTAAAATCTGGTATATTCTTCGTCCGTACCATCTAAAACAGAGAATTTTTAAAAAGAGTACATTTCACAATATTATGAAATTAAAATTTGTAAGTTTCAAAAACAAATCACCTTAGAAACTTTTTTTTGAAAAGTCACGTCAGAAATCTTAATTTTTAACAACTAATAAGCAAAAACATTGTTGAAAGTAATATGTAAATAAGATTTTGAAAATAGCTACAGATACTTAGGAAACAAATAACAAAGTTTAGAAGAATTTTATTTGTTCATATTGCACCTAACCCCATCAATTGTTTTCATATAACAATACATATTTTGCTGCTTATAATATTAAATTAAATATAAGAAACACTTAATAAAAATTCCTTTTGAAATTATTAAAAGATTTTTAATATAAAATAAATTTATTTTTTATCCAATTACATCAAAATATCAAGCAACAAAGTAAGAAAAATATTACAAAAAACTTTTATACTGCTGTAAAACTATACAATTGAAAGATGAAACTGAAGTCTTAATAGAATAGTATATATTTTCAGAACTACATTACATTTTATTTAGCGTCACAATAATTATATTTGTTGCAAAGTGCAACTTATTATGATATTAAATAATTTTAACTTCAGTCTACCCAGACAAAATTTAGTTTTACTTGAATATATTTTCACTAACGTAAAATAACAAAGGAATTAAAACTTTTCCACCTACTTCAAGTAATACCTTACTAGAATAAAAATAGTTTAAAAACTCCAGTGCTTTAAATTATTAAGATTAAGACAGTAAAAATATAAACTCAGACCATCAAATTTTATGCTACTCTTTTATAGTAGCATAAAATTTGGTGAATTAAAAATTTTTGAACATTAAGAACACGCATAGAACATTGTTTCAAATACAATTTTTATTGTTCATACATTCAATTCCCAATTTAAAACAAACCTTTTGAATTGTAATTATTTTTTAACCAAGCCTCTATAAATTTAAACAATAAATGTTTTTCAATGCTTGGTATAGTTCCTTTGATTTTCTTTTTATTGCAAACTAAAATATAATTGATATGCAGTATGTGGCTGAAGATTTTCATAATAATTGATAATTTTACCTGTCGCTCCAGACATACAAATTTCGGCCATTAACAGTTATGAAGAATGCCAGCATGAAGATTTCAGTTTGTTAAATATACACAATTTCAACAAATTTATAGTACTAAAAAAAAATCGCTCACAATCTCAATAACCTTTTGTCGCTCTCTTTTCTTGATTTGAGTCGATCTTTTAATGTAATCCTAGCCTCACTCACACATACAAAACAGTAAAGAGCAGCTTACTTAAAATTGAAAGTAAATTAATAAAATTATTTTAAACTATCAGAGCTAAGACCTAGTTTAAATTAATTTAACTGACCTAGTTAAAGGCATCCCATCCATCAAAAATTGTGCAGTTGTGGGTATCAAACGTTCTGTTACGTCTTTGGAGGAAGTAAGAATTCGAGCTGCACCCATTTTCTCTACAACAGCAAGAAGGGACTGAGATGCAACTTTACGAACTGCTCCATTACGATGACTGAAAAATATATCATAGGAATAATGATGATAAAATCCTGTTGTATATTAAAATCTAAAAAATAATCAGTGATGTTTTTTAAATATTAAAATGCCCGATTTTATTCGCAAAACATTTCATCTACCATAATAACATCAAAAGTAGAAATGACCTAAAATTTAATCTTAGGATATTTTATATTTCAAATAAATTAAAACAGTTCATTTAATTTCAGGATTAACACATCATTTTTTTAATGTGTAAAAAATTGTGGTCTGATCAGAATACAGTTAAACATCAAAGAACAGTTTGATGTGATTTCTTTTATAGGTTCTTATCCTTCTAGGAAGATCAAACTATTTTTCCCAAATATTTTAAGATTCTTTTGTATTTGAATGTTTGTATGGAGCAAGTAGTAAATGTATGAAGCAACTTGAGAAATAAAACAAGCCAAGAGGGGTAAAAAAGGCTTTTAAAAGCTATTCTTTTATTTTAAACAATATTATGATGATTTTTCTGACATAGACTTATGTCTCTCCATAGTGGTCTAATGGTGTGTCGGGAAAGAAAAAAATTATGACGTTTTTCAACACTCAAGTTCAACGCTTATAGCTCCGCAACCAAATAACAGAGAGATGGTTTTAGTTTCATTTAACAGAGAAAGGGGTACACTGAAGATTGAAAAAAGAATTTTAGAATTTGGAATTACGGTTTAGTCACAGTTGAGCAGCAAAGTTGGTGAAAATAACGAAAAATTTTGATGATGTCACAGCGACGTTAAACGCTTACAGCTCCACAACCAAATAACAGAGAGTTGGTTTTAGTTTCATTTAACATAGAAAGGTAGACATCGAAGATTGAAAAAAGAATTTTAGAATTTGGAATAAATGTTTAGTCACAGTCAAACTGCAAAGTTTGAAATCGTATTCAAATCAAAGTTGAAAGTTTGTTTCAATCATGAAAAATTTTGATGTCGTCACAGCAACCGATGCATGCGCACGCAGACTATTCAAGTACATTAGGCAATTCATTCATTGATATTACGTACACATTAAATATTACTCCTGAATTGTTGAAGTATGACGAATTTCGTGCTCAAGTTAAACACTTATAACTCCACAACCAAAAAACATAAGAGAGTTGGTTTTAGTTTCATTTAACACAGAAAGGTGGACATTGAAGATTTCAAAAAGAATTTTAGAATTTGGAATTACTGTTTAGTCACAGTCGAGTTGCAAAGTTGGTGAAAATTACAAAGAATTTTACACAGAGTCACACTAGACTAATAGTCACTATAGACTATAGAATTAATAGTCACATAGAGCTACTTTAGTCACAGTTGAGTAAGGTAAGTAATCTACACCCCTCAATCCTAGCATCCGTTTCACAAAGACAGTCTACCATCAAATTTATCTTTTAGTCTATTCTAACTGAGGAGGTCTAAAATACACAATTGTAATTAATATACAAACAGTTAACCATATAAATTTTTTGTTCTGTATTGACATCAGCACTTAAACTAAACAAGAGTTTAAGTCTTGATAAGTTGTCACCATCATTATAATTCTATATTCTTTGTGTCTGGGAATGGGCAATATCTTATCAACCTGAGAAAATATTTGATTGATTACAAGTTGTATAAATCATATTCAGTTTCTAATAAAACCGAATAAACATACATGCTATAAAATAACCCATAATAGTGATCACATTACCTTGCACCACCAGCAATAATGGAAAGAGCAGCTTTGCAAGGAGTAATTACATCAATAAGATGATTCATGACTTTTTCAATATCATCACGAATAAAGCCAACAGTTTCTCCACATTTGCTCAAAAGTGTACTTGTGATGAGATCCAGATCCTGAAATAAATGATAAAAAAATACATACAATCAATCATACATTAGAAAATCAAAAATAAATTTCAACTATTTGAGCACAGAATTGAGAAACTTCATACATTTATAAATACCAATAAGTTATTTACACTATTTTTGTACGTTATTAATGAAGGAAAGTAAGTCTACTGCAAAATCCAGAATTACTATAATCACTTTAGAGCAGTTTTGAAAGTAATCACTAGAAATAAGATTGCCCCTAAAATGAGAATGATGGTAAATTATGCCAAGATTCAGGAAGAAAGAAATTTCACATTGTACAGTAAAAGCTTAACTAACCGGCATGCTCGGGAAACTTCGATTTCCGGATACCTGAAAAGTCCAGATAATTGAGTGTGACGGGAAAAATGTGTTGGGGGGGATAGATTGTAGCCTTTTTTTTTTTTTTAAAGATTTTTTTGGCTAAATAATTTGTTTTTGTCATTTTGAAAGGTGCATTAAATATAATTTTTACGAATACTTCTACATCTTCCAAAACAATGCATTTACAAAACATATTATGAAAATTTTAATTTAACATTGATGATTCAAAATATATATATATGATCTGTAGCCGAATTTTTACCATAAATATATAGATTGTAAAAATATAAACATATAAAAATAGCCGACGAAACTGAAAAATATTCTACTCAGCAAGCATAATAAAACTCTTTTAAGTGATCATATACAAATCTCAGATTGAATATCAAACTAATTATATTTTAGAAGATCACAAGGGTTATTGTGCAATACGCGTACCTCCATTCTTCTGCACTTGATATTACGTAATCGGAATCAACATCTTCCAGTATTTGGAGAGTAAATAAATAAAAGAAAAGAAAGACCAAAATGGAATACCCCCCGGGGGGGGGGGTTTTTTTTACCGATTCTGTCCCTTTGCTTTTTTTTTTGTCGATTTCGTTTTTAGGTCTTGTTTTTCGGCGAAAGGTGAGGAACTTTTTTTATTATTATTTTGGTTCTCACTTTTGCTTTTGAACCCACCCCCCATAAAACAAGTCTGTGTAAATCACAGTACTGTATATATATATATTTTTCTCCTTCTACGTCCTTCCGTGCGGAACGAACGTTGCATTCCAGAAATAAATTGTCTGCGTGAATGGAACGGCGCGCACGAGCTTGCTAAATTTTGGCGCGTAGATGTAAAATTTTTAGAAAAACTCATTTTCTAATTTTTCTGGTTAGTTGAGCTTTCCAGATGCTTGAATGCCGGATAATCGAGAGTTTACTGTACTCTGTATTTAATTTTTTAACATAAATATACATATCTCTAAAAGAATGTTTTTGTTTTTTTTTCATGGGAACTGAGGCACAACAAAGAATTATTTTAAATTAACAACATTTTCCAAAATTGTTTATAACCTCAATATAAAGAACGATCAGCTTTTCGTTGTGTTTTAATGGCATGAGGATATAACAAAAGCTGGCCCGTCTAATGCCAGTTATGAAACAAAATATAGGTATCTGCTACATTGAAATATTGGAGTTGCACGATGAAAATGGTTCTTATATGATTGATAGATAATTTTTGTATTAAACTTAAGTTTCAAAAGGGGAATTCTTTAAATTTTTGTCAGTAAATATGTTATTTTATACAATTTTATTAAATTTCCTGAAATTTTAAAACTCACCAATTAGGAGCAGTTATATAAAGGATTCATATTTTTGTTCTTGTGGAAATAAAAATAAATATAAATAAAATTTGATCCAATTTTTTTTCTTCTTTTCTTTATATTTCTTTTTCAAAAATAAATTTTAATTAAATTTCTGGAATCAAGGAGAAATAAAATCTCTCTATTGCATTCTATTTCCAGTTTCAGTAATTTCTTAGCCTCATTCTGCATATGCAATACTGCTAATTTAGTAAATATTTAAATGTGCAAATGCATTACACATTATTTTTCTAACTGTGGTCAAGTTCAAAAAGCAGCTGTGGTGCAGAACTTTCACATTGTGTTGTTACATCTGTGGAAAAAATCAGGTCTTGTTCTCGGAGAGAAAAATGAAAATCTTGTTATAGCCAATGAGAACTGAAGTTAACAGCACAATAGAAGACTACTAACTGCTTCACTGACGAATGACATGAAGCATGCTCCTGTGTGTCTTAGGACTACAGAAAAAATTTCATGAATAAAACAACTTTTGTTTTAAATTTTTTTTATATAGAATATAGATGACTGGTTTTTAGAATTAAATTTTGTTAATTTAATTACTATTAAATAAATTAGGATCATACTCAGGATTATTTAAGTTCATTTAAACATATACTATCAAGCTTTCTCTTTATGATCAATTTAAGTTGCCACTGACTGTACTTATAACTGAATAAGAATTATTCAACAAAATTTGAAAAAAAGGAAAGATAGAAATAAAATGATAGCAATGAAAACTCTTTATCATTTGATATTATGAAATAATCGTTGAAAAGAAAGAATACCAAGAGTATAAACGACTTACAGGTTCTACATTCTTTTTTAACGCAACAAAGAGATCTCCAATTGCAAGAATAGCTGCTCTTGACACTGAGGATCTTAAGTTCTTAACCTCAGTTAATAAAGCTAATACTACTGGATGCAGTTGTAGCTGAAGAACATCAGGATGGCTTTTTGAAAGTCTCTGAATGGTACGTATACCTTCAATTTTGCCCATCCTGAAATACAATACACAGTATTAAGTATTTAATTTTTTTTTTTTTCCAATTTCAACCCTCTATTAGTCGCGACATTTTCACCCTTAAATGGTTATAATGTATCTTGCAGATATAAAATCTGTTCTATGATATGCTTAATGTAAATTAGCATTCTGTAAGAAAAATTCAAATCATAGTGGATCAAAATAGCTAACAGATGCAGATTGCATATATATCTATTAGATATTGCAACTCTAACGGAGGGTTAAATACATTTTCATATCATACTTAATGAAAAATATTTTAAATTTTACCATGTATCTGTTGAAAGTGACTTCAGTGCTTTCTTGAGGGCTTCATTTGGATTTGGGTATGTAGCCACATCATCAGATGATTCATCAAAAAGAGCCAATGAACTAGCAGCTAAGTTGTGCTTTAGTGTTTGAGAGTTTCGGGTTTGTGTTGGATTTCTACAAATAACAAAATAAAAATAGATTGATTTTCCAGGAAACTATAAGATAAAATTTTTTCCCTCCTCCAAAAAAAATATTGGTTGAGACAAAGACAAAAAATATTAACTTAGAATGCAAACACTTTCATACCATAACTTGAAAACTTAAATTTAAAAAAAATAAATTACTATGATTTTAGGATCACTAACTATTCCAGTTTGCTCTGATTATCATATAATTAATAAATTAGATGAATTGTGCCAGAGTTTACAACTAATCAGACAAGCTACAAAACCGAACAAAATTCTCTCAGATTCTTCACATTTTCTCATAGGACACAGAACACATTTATGACAACCAAGCAGAGAGACTGAACAGTTTCAAAACAATAGCTCATTATTACATAACACACAGCTACAACTACAATGTTCAGCTTGGGGCATTTCTAGGATGTGTGCAGCTGATGATATGCAAAGCAATATAGCTACTCTACCTTTTAATTAACATCATTAAACATTTTATAATAAAGAAAAAATTTATTCTTTAAATTAAACTTAATCAGAGACATAAATAAAAGAGTGAATTTTGTATTTAGTCCAGAGAATAAGTAATTTGAAAGATCATCATTACAAATATTCTGAATATTTAAAATTAATACTACAGCAAACCTTCGTTGAAGTACCTTAATAGAAACGATCCATAAATAACTGCAAAGCTAACAAAAATCTTCTCATTGGATTTCCTTATTATAATAACAAGACATGAATACTTACTGTGTTACTTTTCTAAGAGCGCTGGGAGTTTTCAGTGAGGAAGAACGAGAAAGGGGTTTAGCAGACCCTAAAAAAGACAAATTAATAAATATTCAGTTTTGATTTGGCACAATGTATACTTTTTACCCAGACATTACACCATACAACTTTTAACACATCATTATAAAAATCACTATCTTTCTAATCACATCTACCTTTTCCTTCATTCATTTTTTATACTTTTTTCCTGTAAAAAATTACTTCAATATGTACCTACATATTGAAGTAATTTACAGGGAAAAATATTAGCTAAACTTAACTCGGATTCTAAAGTAGCTTCAATGATTAAAGGTAAACCATTAATGCATAGTGTCCCTAAAAGGAATGTTATGTATTAATGGATTCTAAAAACGCATCATACACTCACAGGAATTATTTTTTCACCATAAATTTTACAAAAAATAAAGGATTTTGGAGTATTCGTTTCTTCTATATTCAGTTGATGGAAGCACACAAATTAAATGTTTGGTTGATAATGTAGTTTTTTTATTTTCAAGTCAGACTCGAAAGTAGTTTATTTGCAATGTCAGGAAGAAAAGGGCAAGTTTGTCAATTATTTATCAATTAATTTACTTGCATTTAACAAATATATCACTGAAGATAATTGTAAGAATATTTTTACATATAGGAATTTCACTTAATTTTAGATATCGATATTTTTTTGCATTAACTTTGTATTAATAGGACACTAAAGTTTTTTTTTTTTTGTAATTTTCCAGCTGATTTCGCTACATGTAATATTAGTATACAAAATATTAGTGAAAAAATGCGACTTTGGCATTGATGGATTAAACAGGAAATAACAGAAAATCATTTCAACAGTTTTAGTAATTTTCGTTTACAACCAGATGTCCAGAGAAAAATATAGCAAATTATATTTCACTGCCTGCCTACTAGAAGTGCAGGACCTTTTTCGGGTTCGAAAGGGGATCTCAACTTTTGAGATTCATGGCCTAGATCAAGATGAGAAGAATGATGCATTTAGTTAACTTAAAACAAAATTATTTCGGACAATAAGAAGTGCCCTAAAACTAGCATTTTTAAAAGTTTTCTAATGTAAATAGTGGATTGCAGACATTTTTGTATTTGATTGGCTTTTATTTACATATCTTTTAAAATTCCAAAATAAGCCCTATAACTGCTGAAATGGGCCAGCACAATTAAGAAGAAAATATTTTGCATTTGAACTGAAGTTCAAAATTCAGGTACAAGATTCTACCTACCACGAAACAATAAAATAATAAGCTGTAAGGATAGAGTAGATTATTTATTTCATTTTTTAACGACAATAGATCATTAATAGTTTTTGCAGTGAAAAACTTAATTCTAAAATTTTGATTACTCTATTAATGGAAGAAGTATCAGTTTTGTTTTAAAAGCTGTTTCTAAGAATTGATTGAAAAGACGAGTATCGATAAAGTCTTAATTTTGGCCCAAAGTTGATACAAATATAAGGTATGGATATTGAATGGGATGAATATGGATCATTTCAACCGTCCAACTTCAAGAGTTTTTTAACGCAGGACTACGTTCCTTTCATTGGAGGGCTCAGGAAAGAATTTGATTCACACGCCAAAACGCCACAAAAAACGTTGTATGGGAGATCATCTATATCTCGGTAACTACATATGTTAAAAACACAACTAATGTCTTATTTTAGAGATAAAAGGTAACAACAGAAGTTACAAACAAAATTTTGAAAATCGGAATTGTAGTTCAGCGACTACTGAGTCGCAAAGTTGGACAAAAATACGCACGAATTGGCAATGTTACACGCATGTTTTGCTCACAATTGGCTGACGTTCTCGCTTGCCACATTTTCGCGAGCGAGATTTCGTGATTGAATTGGAAATTTTGTTTCAAGAAGCAAAAGAGAATTGAGAATAACTTCGAGAAACAAAAGAGTATCGCGAGTAACAAAGATAACCCGAGAAGCTTAGAGAAACCAAAGAGTCATGCGAGTAAAGTAGTCCTACGCCTTTAACATAAGCGGCTGTTTGAAAAAGACAGCATCCCGTCATTTTTTTTAACCTTTTCTGTTAAAATCTCTGGCTAGTTTAATCGATTTTTATATGGAATGCTATATTAGCATCAAACACCGAATTGTATAGAATTACAGTAAAACCTTGCGAATCCAAACTAATTGGGGCTGACCTCTGCTCGAATTCTGGGAAATTCGGTAAAATTCTCTTGATATACCAAATACAGTAGAGTATTGACTTTGGGTGCTATGTGAAGGAGGACGGAAAGAGCTAGAGGCGATTCGTACGGTACACTGTACCGTACGAATCAAGTAGAGGGTAAAAAGAAGATATATAATTTTGTTTCTATTAGCTAAGATGCCATATTCATTCTTAAAGACCAATTCAAATACTTCCTTTAAGTTAGTATAAGCATTAGATCCGTAATTGTTATTTTCCCTCTTTTTTCCGTAAAAAATTTCAAAAAATTAAAAAAAGGTGTTTGGATTATCCGAAATTTCGATTTCCCGGGCTTCTACCGCATTGAGATGCGATTTCTAGATTTCCCGCGACAAAAAGGTTAAAACATGTTCTGTAAGTAGACAATTTCCTTGAAAACAGCAAAAAAAGTCATAATTAAATGTTGCAATTACACACAAAACACAGTTGCACACACAAAAAATTGGTTAGAACGTAATTAAAAATCTTTTGCCCAATTGCAAGAAAATACCGCATTTGAGTGTGAAAATCTATGGTCATTCAGCAAAATCTCGCGTCAAAGAAACGCTTCGAATTGCCTCTAAGTGCAACTTAAATTACTTCGAAATCGAGCTCGAAATCGCTTACTGCTATGGTAAAAAAGCTTATAAAAAACGGAAAAATCAGTAATTCTGTATGCCTTTTGAGATTGCAGAACGTTAGAGCTCATCCTTTACCATACAGAAAATCAGAACTGGCACACTTCCCATCTCTTTTTGTTTCTTTTGTGTTTTTTCCTCTCCTGTTTTCTTTAGAATTAATTGTTTTTATCATTTCGTTTTAATATTAGCGTGTAACAAATATTTACTGCTTCTTATGCAGATACGACTCCTGCTTAATATTCAAATTTTTCAGAGAGCAAAATAAACATATTTTAGTGCACAGTTTCAGACAAGCACGAACTAACTGGCTGAGAATGGAGCACATTAAATCCTGTTCATTTGACGCCGCCAAAAAGCAGAAAATTTAGCATCTGATACCGGCTGTAAGAATTTTGATTTAACAGAAGTTAAACACTTTTTAAAAAATATCGTACGCAGCACTGCTCATTTTTGAGTTGACGATTTGTCATTGTCAGTAGTTAATACACAGAAAACGAAAATACAAGCTACGAAATTTGCCATTTACAACCTTATTTCAAAACATTTATGGATGAGTTTTCTGGTTTGTTTACTTACATTAAAAATCTTGACTTTATCTGCTTGTATGTCGGACTTCCGCTTTGAAGATTCCATTGACTTAGCATTACAACGGAATTACGTAGTACAGGCACTTAAATGTAAACAAACAAAGCAGAAAACTCGTCCATATCCAATTACCCAGGGTCAAAAGAAAAATTGCTATATTGCGATTTCCAAGAAAGAAATGTAGAAATTACAATTAAAATCAAGAGGAATACTCAAGCTTCCGCAAACTTCTGATATGAAGAAACAGAAACTAAGTTTAAGATAAATATCGATATATCTTTTTTATACCTTTGCTTCTTGCAGATTCTAATCTCTTATACTGTTGAACAACTGGAGCTTTTGTTGGCACTTGCTTGTCTTCTGGTGTTTTAGGTTTTGGCAAAGGCGTTGAATTTTCATTCCGCGGCGGCGGCGGTGGTGGTTCTGTATCAACAGGTGATTGGTTTTCTACAACTTGAAAATCAACTTTATCGGAGACATCGTCTGGGACTGGCGAAAAAGTTTCAGCGTTTTGTTGCGCTTGCTCTACTAGTACATTTTGTTCCAGAAGATTATGTTCGCGCTCTCTATTCAGTCGTTTTTCCTCCGCTTCCTTCATAATTTCTTGCTGGCGTTTCAGCATCTTTTCTCGAGTAATCTTTGCAATAGATATGTTACCATTATCCTAAAGGGAGGAAAGCATGGTCAGTTCATAAAAATAATAAATATGACAAAACGCTATTACTAATTTCGTTTCGTTTATTAAAGTAACCAGAAGTAGCGTTACCTTCGTCCTGCCGAAGCACCCGGGGGCATGTGAATGACAATCGTCGCGATATTAATAGGAAACTGAGGGTAGAGTTCTAATAGCTATCACCAGCCATAGCCTAACTCCTCCCACAGGAGGTACGTTCCGTCAACGGAGTGAGGGTAACTCAGCCCCACACCATTACTGTGCCCGCGTACTTATCCGATGACTTCTCATCCACATACTCACAGTGACCACCCCCCCTCCCCCGTAGAAGCGTTTAATATAGCAAGATTAAAGACCCATTCTGAAGCTATATGAGGACTCTTTTTAGACGGACCTCGCTATTTTGGGTCTTGTTCAGATGAGAAGGACGGCACATCCTCCAAAATTCCGTTCCACACCGTCCATCGGGGGGACGCTTGACCCAAAGAGAGTTAAAGTGCATCAGATTCGTGCACATGGTGGGCCATTAGTGAAACAGGACCCGCAAGTCTCTGATCCTGAAGTCAAGACTCTGGCAAGAGGCCACATCGACTCAAATTAACTGTTTCCAAAAATATAAAATGCAAAGGCAATAAATGTTGGATTATTAGTAAAATTGTGGCAGTTTGTGTATTTCAACTGGCAGGTTCTTAAAACAGTACCTTGCAGGACTTGAATATTTTCTATTCACACATTTGTTTACCGCTACGGCTAACTTGTGCAATTCACTATTGTAATATCTACAATTAGCACAAATGGAACCAAAACAATAGGCAACTAACGCAATAAAAAGAAAGTGCACTTTCGAATAAATATACAGTGTTTAGCATCCACACAACCAAACTGCGAAATATTTTGCTATACTAAGCAATGTTAGGACACTCAATATTTTGTTATCAACACATTCTTTGCAGCATGGCAGAATGACTCACCAATGTTATAAAAAGTTGCGTAAATTTTACACGCAAAATCATCATTTTATGCCTAGCAGGCAAAGTGCCAATAACAGTCATCAGCTGTATTAACATAGTATCTGTTAGCGTATGCTGCTCGATGGGACATCAAACTGTGAGCTGTCAGTAGTACAAATGACACAGATTAGAATTACATAATCATTCATAATGGTATAAATCATCTTGGAGATCGACATTGTAACAAATGCACTGAATACTCACCACAACATTCAGAGGAGATGTAACAATCTTTCGGCCATATGTAGCAGGGGAATCAACATGCATCTCATAGACTTCTGGCATGCCTTCAACAGATTTTTGCCAGTTATCAGTTTTACTGTCAGAATGAGAGGAAGAATGGAGTATTTCCCATCCTTCTGTTGTAGGATTGGATGCAATTTTCCCGTTTTCTCCTAGAACAGCTAAATTGAATGCATGATTTAAGGCACATTCTATTAAATAAATAAAAAAAATGCTAAATATATATAAACATGGATGTTCGCTTATACTCTCTCGGCTATAGAGGCATAAACACAGTAGTTTTTCTTACAAATTTCATAAATGTTTATGCAATAAGAACAGTAAAGGGAAGAAACTAAGCTAGATTTTAAACAGTTACATTAAATAGCTTGTTTTCAATTAATGTCTGAAACATTTCACAACATTATCTCTATAAGACATGTTTTCCCTTTAGCGGAACAGCAGCTAAGTGTCATATATAGACAGCTTGCACCACGGAACGTAGGAGTAATATATATATATATATATATATATATATCCTTTGCTTTTATAATTTATCGCTGTCACTTCCATTAAGGATTCATTGTTGCGAGCCAATATTTCTGCATACTGCTTAACCACTTACTTAAAAGTGCAACATTTCACACTGTGACATTTACCTTTATCATTACTAACCGTATTTTAATTTATGACAAAGAAAAATAAAAAAAAAAAGGATGTTTGATATTAAATTGAGTATCAGAAAGGACAGATATATCAGATATTCCAATACGATCTACGCAGTATCTATACTTATAAAAGGCAATGTTTGTGCGTGCGTGCGATGTCCAGACGAATCTATCGCACTCACAGCCATGAAATTTGGCATATAGGTAGCCGTAAAGGTGACTTAATGCACCTCGAAGCCCGAATTTTAAAATTTAATTTTGTGCTTTTTTGGGTGATTTTTGAAACATTTTTGTCCACAGTATCGTTTCTGATTTTAGTTCGAAAAAAAATTGATACACCATAGGATAGAACAAACAATTTTCTTTCTAATGAAATTTGTTTTGAGCTTCAAACGTAATTTACTGAATTTTCAGAAATTTTTAAAAAATAGTCAGTATTGCCATCGCGATTTTATTTTTGTTTTTAAATTTGCTGCATCCAACGTTCTAATAACACCATTATTTTCAATTTTTTTCAGCTTATAACTGGAACGGTTCTGTGGGATTTAAAACAAGAACGGTTAAAATATATTTTCCCGGTTTTTTTTCCTAACAAATTTTTTCATTGTCAGTTGAAAGGTATTTTTCTCTAGCGAGCTTCCTCCCGCGACACTTTCTCCGGAACGTTGCTGGAAATTTCATCGGCTGACGGTGCAGAGCGCAGGTGACGTCATAACCTTCAATTGAATGACTTCGATTATTATTTTCGGCAGTATCTTAACGTGCTTATTTGTCTCGCATATTTTCCTTGCTGTATAATAATAATTTTCACGCTGCAATTTTTTTAATATTGTTTTGGATTAACGTACTCTATACTGTTTTTCTACAGTTAAAATATCCTTATCGGGGAAAAAAAAGGAAAAATCAATAATGTCTATCTTTTGTTTTGATTTTGTTTTCAAAACTTTTTCATGTCATTGTAGGCAGTTTTTTTTTCATTTTGTTTAAGTCCCGATTCCACGAGCAACGCCATGCGCGTACTGCTCGTTTAATATAAAAGAGCACAACGAGTAGGGTCCACCATCTCAGGTTCCTGATCGAATTTGAGTAAACTCGCTTTAAGAGCATTTCTTTATATAGCTGTCTTCAAATCAGAAGCAAGGTTCCAGAAATTTATAAAAGAAATTCCATAGTTTCTGAATCCTATATCCTAGATTTGAAATTTCAGTGCTTTAGTTCGCCGTTAAATTATCGAAAAATGTAACTGCTGTTCTCTTTTGTCAAACATTATACTAAAAGCTAACCTAACTCTGTAAACGTTGTTTCCCAACTAGGCTTCTTTTATGGATGAAAAAAGTACTAAAGCCTTGAGAGACGACTCCCAATAACGACCACTAATTTCAGAAAGGGATCAAGTCACAGCGTACTAAATTTAGAGGAGACATAAAAAAAACTATTTACTATCGTTCCTGGAAGAAGCAAGATTTACTTCAATTTTTTTCTAACACACATTTCATGTGCATTTTGGATTTAAAAAGTTGACTATCCTCCTTTTAAAAAAGGTTTCGTGTCTTGTACTTTCTGCATTAGAGATTCATACATATAAAAAATATTTACAACGGACTGAAGTATACACTAGTTATGGGGGAAAAAAGGAATATCAATAAATAAAAATCAAAACAAACATTTAACGTAAAATTTAAATTGAAACCTAAGCTATCGATTTAGAAAAGGAAGACCAGAAATATTCAAAACACAGTTAAAGAAAAATAGCGATAATTGCTTTTACATTACAAAATACATACAATTTTAACGTAGAACTACGTTCCTCCCATTGGGGTCTCAGGAAGAAAATTGATTCACGCGCCAAAACGCCACAAAACTTGGTATGGGAGATCCTCTATATTCTCGGTAACTACATATGTTAAAAAGACAACTAATGTTTTATATTAGAGATAAAGGGTAACAACAGAAGTTATAAAAAAAAAATTTTGAAAATCGGAATTGTAGTTCAGCGACTACCGAGTCGCAAAGTTGGGCATGAATTGGTGACACGATCCTCTATATCTCGGCAACTATACATGTTAAAAACATAACTAATGCCTTATTTTAGAGATAAAGGGTAACGACAGAAGTTACAAAAAAAACTTACTTAAATTTAAAACTTAAGAGAAACAAAAGAGTCACGCGAGTAAAGTAGTCCTACGCCTTTAACATCATTGGCTGTTTGAAAAGACAGCCTCCGGTCATTTTTTAAAAAATTTATACGTAACTAGTCTGTACATGAATGCATTTCAAAATGCCACACAAATCGATACTCACTAACACCAAATACATTGACATCATCCAGATGAACGGGTGTGGGCTGCGCAACTACAACCCCTCCCGGACTTTGACGGAAGTAAGAGCCGATGTTTCCCATGTTTTTCGGCGGAGGGGAATAAGCTCCGTAGAAGACGTGATTGCCGGAATTCACATCGCTTTGGAACTGGCCCAGACTGCTAAGAGATGGCGATCTCACTAGAATTGGTTGTCTTCCTATTTGTGTAGCAGATGGGGAGATCTTCCTCCTGAAAGAGAGATTTCAACATTTGTACTAACAATATTGTAACTGGATTAGTTTAATATTAATAACGATGCTAAAAATTCACTGAAAAATTCAACGTTCACAGAGCGAGAGAGTCAAGTAACCAGATGCACGATTCGAATCTGAACTAAAGGGTTTGGTAACTGGCTTCGAAGATTCGAATCTACGAAATTTTTAGCATGCATATGCATGATCTGATTGGTTTGTCTGAGGGTTTTTGGCGCAAGGGCCAGTATTTGGCCATGCTGCGCCAAACAAGGTAGTAATATGCATGATCTGAAGGCGCTGAATTTCCCAATTTACGGAGCAAAATAATAGATAGAAAGATAAGTTACCGCCAGTTGGAAAATAGTTTTGCACAGCGATAAATATAGTAGAGGGAGAAATGATGAGTTTCCTGTGACCGCAAAAACACTTAGCCACAAAAGTAAGTATGCACATTAAATCTCAAGTTTTAATTCTAAATTTTTCTAATAAATACAGCATAATAATTGTTCCGGAGGGTATTCTTTATTGTTTAGAATTACAGCATAAAAAACAAAGAGAAATTAACGTTGTTCTTATTTCTTTTTAATTTTTTTAACTTTTCTTTTCAGCCATTAAAATTTACATCACAAAAGTAAGTATAGACTCTGAGAGTTAACAACGTCATAAGCTGTTGAAAAAGATAAATACGATAATTTTTGTGTTTTCGTGTATTTTTGAGATAATTTTGAAAGTTTTATCCTAAAGTTTTATGCTAATTTTTTCCTAATTTAGATTTTTAATGATTCACCAATAGCAACCACATGAAAATGAACTATCCCAGGACCTGAAAAATTTAAAAACAAAAATTCCAAAAGAGAACAAATCACAACGGTAAATTGTTAATTAATTGGGAAAAGTCCTGTACCAGTGCAAAAAATAATTGAAAAAAAAAAAAATCAGGCCTTGGGGAGTACAGTAAACAAGCCAAGAATAGGGCAAACGTCCATATTCACGAATCGACAAAGTCAGGTGATTGCACGCAAAGATAAGAACACTCTGTAAGTAGATGCACGAGTCAGACACGTCAGTGTAAGCAAAGGGGTTGTCTGAATGTAAAATATCTCCAAGGAATTTAAAACACACCAGTGAGAAACACTGACAATTGTAAAAAGTGACATCCATGACATTTTGAGTTTCAGATTAATTATCTTCGTGACGTTACATTTTAGACTTCTGCTTGAATATCAAATATCAGCTGTTAAAATATAATTTTTTTGACGAACGAGTCTGATGAATATTGAAGTTATATAACTTTTAATTACAAAAGAAAAATGGATTTTTTTCACATAAATCCACTTGATTAACTTCAATTATTTTGTTTAAATGTAATAAAAGTGAAAAATTACCTTTTTTTTTTATTGATAACTGAGTCGCTCAGAAGCCAACAATGCAGTGAAGTCCATTTTTTATAATATATTTTCTGGTTTTTGTAAATTTTAATGGAATAAATAATATTCTTTTTAATTATTAAAGGATCTACTCGTTGCTTCATCAGAATACTTTATATACTTTTTCTTTTCAAATGAATAAACCAAAAAAAGTTAAAATTAATGTATTAAAAAACATTATTTTTAACTAAACATTATTATAACTGGACTTAACCGCATTGGCTTCTGAACGACTCAGTTGTTATAACACCATATTCCATACCCAATATTCCAAGTTTTTTTTATGACCATGTTTTAATCCAGATAAAATGAAACAGTATTAGTTGAATTGTTCTTTATTTCCCCTTTTACATAAAAGTTCAAATTCCAACCGACCCCTAATAAGGCAGGTGAAATGAACAAAACGTATACAAGGTTAATGAACTAATATGGGTTAAATCTCAAATCATACTCACGGTTTGAAAATATCTTACTCAAGGAACCATGAAGTGTAAACTCCAGATAAACCATTTAATTAATATGAAACGCAACCAATAAATTCTGGTGAACAAGCTAGTCGCCAAAGGCGGCTAGAAAGTGACGAAAAATTTTATACTTTTTCTCAGTATTTCATCAAGCAGCACACCAATACGTTATCAGATATGTAACAAGTTGGCAATATTGCATTTTTGCAGCTAGTTCAGTTAATTACACACAAAATAATCAAATTAATTTCTACTCATAATTTTAAATAATTATACTTGGCAACTTGGGAATATTTTACATTAAAAGGAAATCTTTCCTTCATTTAAAAGAGCACTATTTTTTCACCGCGCTTTCAGATTTAATGGCATAAGTTTGGATTATAGCATTTTCGGACTATTGATTCATGTATTAATGGGGCTTTCGTGTGATGAAGCCTGATCGAATAGCAGCCAAACATCAAACCAAATCAATGAGAACCACGCCACTAAAACTTCCTACAGCTAGTCTGTAAAAGCGTATTTGTAGCCATAATATTATAGTGGCAGTAAAAACAACGTTCATTATGTCTTACAGATCATAGACAAATTTCTCCAAATGAGCAATACTTTTCCAATTTCCACCGAAATTCAAAGTTCACTATGCATAAATACACTATCAAAAATTTAGTGTAACTCATGTTAACAAGAACAGCACAAACAAATAATCGAAAACTTTTATTAGTACAAATAATTTATAACTTATTAGTATTCTCATTTTACATTAATTATAAAGGTTAATTCAAAAAATATCTAGCTGTTTCATAAAATATAGGATAAAGCCGGTTAAAGTGTGAAATAATAATTTCACACATTAAAAAGTTATTCAACACAATAAATTAGTAATAGTTAGATTGAAAAATAAAATACAGTGGAACTAGACTAATTGGAATATTTTTAAATTCCAATTTTTGCTTGTCCCTTATATTCGCTAATAACATAATTTTAAAAATATCGTCCATAATTCGAATTTATTTTGGTTAATTCGAAATCAGAAACAAAAATTGTAAAAAACTGTTTTTACTTCCGAATTGTTTTTGTTAATTAAAATATGCCCGTATTTTGTGCCCTCAGAAGTTGTAAGAGAATAAAAGTTTAACATTCTTAATTCATTCGAGAATTGTACTGATGCGTAATATATCCAAACAAAAAAAGCGATAAAAAATTCCTCCCTTTTTTTTCAAATTTGAAAACGTCAGATAAGAATTCCACTGTTTATTTTGAAGTTTTATTATTCAAATGTTGCATTCAAAGTGGCGCTTTTATTAAAAATACTTATTTATATTTTTGAAATTATCATTTTTAAATTTAAAAAAATTTACTATAAGTACTATCACTTTATTTATTAAGATTATTCTCTATTAATTAATTATTTTCTTTATATTAACATTGCAAAATATTAAAAATAAATCTTACTGCCATTTTTAGGTTGAAATTTATCGTTTTCTCTCACTGTCCTCATTTTTAGACCCAGCTTTTTTAAAATCGAATTTTTCTTGCGGTCCCTTCAGCTAGTTATTTGCTGAATTGTCCAAGTTCCACTGTATACTATAACTGTATTATGCAGCAAACAAAACTTTATTTATAAATATACAAAGATGTAGTAAAATCATTAGTGGCAATAACGAAAATTGAAATATCGCTTATAATCGCATAAGACGTTATTTTTTAAACAAACACATTGATTTAGTCGCATGGCTTTTAAAATGAAATTTTTTTTGTTGAATGCTTAATCTTTATCTGTATTTTGAGTTGTACCGATTTAGCTATTTATTTTATGAAATAGCTACGTATATTATGAAATAATGGATTCTATATCTTAACGGATGTTCATTTAAAGAATGTCCCATGATTATATCGTCGTCATTAAATCCAAAACTAAAATTTCGAGATGTGGTCAGTTTAAACTTAATTAATTTTGAGTCGTTATGTTAAATATAGTAAAAATTATTTTACAGATTACTAGCCCCTACGGTTGTTTAACTGATGTTTAGATGACAGGTTTCTATCACGAAATAATTAACTACAAATTCAAAATGATTGCAGTAGTCCGTCAAAAAAAAATTTTGTGGACTTAGTATGATCATGTCTATTATTTTATGCTTTAACGAGGTGTAGAAGGTTATGCTATGAAATATTCGTTTAAATCGCAGAACGCAAATTTATTATACTTTAACTAACTTCAACCCATTAAATACCTAGTTATTTCATGAAATAACTAGGTATTTAAAGAAATAAATTTTAACATATATAGTAGAAATGTAGCAAATCGTCGCGTAATTAAAAAAAACAACGGCAAGCCGGGAGGCAAAGGTAGATTCCCTAGTCCGAATATATAAGGAAAATGACATTTCGTCCTCTAATTTCATAAGAATTGGAGCTGCAAGAATGAAAGCAGGTGGAATAGACTGCAAATGACGAGAGCTTTCCAATAAGGGGTGACAAGCATGGGTTGAAAGGTACTTTAAGTTGGGAGGAGAGGAGGGAAAGGTAGGGAAAATCACTTTTCAGCTCATAAAAAACTTCTAAGCAATTGCAACTATCGAAAAAAAGTTAAATGCAAAAATTGTTCGTTATAATAAGGTGATCATTCGTCTAATTTGAATTTTCTTTCTATTTTCAATTGTAAAGGAATTATGGGGAAATGAAAATTTCAACCCCCACCATTTCCACCCCCTTTGAGCTGGATAGCCCATCTACGAAATCGACCGAGATTTTCACTATCCTTACAACATAATCCACGCTGGTTAAAATCAAATCAAAATTACTCCAGTTATCGTGTTCACAAAATAACACGGGCAATATATATATATATATATATATATTGAGTTTTTATTTTGTGTTTATATGTTGGTTTTGATATATATATATATATATATATATATATTGCCCGTGTTATTTTATATATATATATATATATATAAACTTTTTAACGAAGGGTGGTTTTGGACTCTAGGGGTCATGATCGGTGAAGATCTACAGAAATTTTCCAGAAATCGTGTCATGAGAACCATTGCAATAGGTAGACTTCCTATATGGAATCTACCTAAAATATATATTGATGCCATATTCACCCTCTCTTTCTCCCACCTTATAACAGCACATAATTTCAGTTAATTATTTAATAATGCCATGCACTAAAAACATTTTCATAACAAAAATTTCCTTTAATTGCTGAACACAGCAGACAAAAAGCCAACTCTTAAAATCGCATAAAAGCAAAATTTTTGTATATTTATACTTATTAATATTCAGTCATTGACGTCACTCGGCACGTGCACTATAACAAAATATCCATGGATTTCGAAGAACGTGAAATATATTCAGCAATAAACAAATTTTGTTGCCTTAATAACTATGGCGACCTTAACGATTGGAAAGAAAAAATAAATAAAACTGAAAGAGCCTACTGACGCTACGTTGCCGTGTAGAGCTAACCAGGTTGGGGGGAGGGGGGTATGAAGAAAATAATAAAAGTCTAATTGCCTCAAATACAATGCCTGATTTTACGATCCACTAGAGGCAATAGAACAAGAGAGACAAAGAGTTTTTATTTCATAACAATGCTGCAACTTTTCCAGTAGAGAAGGGTTTTTTTTTGCTTCTTCTATTTTTTTTTCAGGTCGCAGAGAAGATGCAAAACTTTCACGAGCAAAATAAGCTATTTTGTCAGAAAATAGAATAGCACAATAAATCTGCTAAGACCTTTAATACGAATTCTTCTGTGCACTGATGCATTTTAAATCAATAGAGAAAATGATGAACATTACAAAATCTATTAAAATAAAACTTTACATATTTTAAAATGAAAAAAAAAAACTAGAAGGCATCAATTCGGCTACTTTAATTAATTTTAAAACAATCGACAAAATTTATCTATACTTATAAAAGGCAATGTTTGTATGTGTGCGTGCGATGTCAAGACGAATCTATAGCACTTACAGCCATGTAATTTGGCACGCAGGTAGTCGTAATGGTGACTCAATGCACCCCGAAGCCAGAATTTTAAAATTTAATCTAGAAATTTTTTTATTTAATGTTTTGTGTTGTTTTGGGTCATTTTCGGGACGTTTATGGCTGTAGTATCTTTTCTAATGATAATTGAAAAACAATCAATGCACCATCGGATAGAATAAACAATTTTCGTTCTAATGAAGTTTATTTTGAATGTCTAACGTAATTTACTGAATTTTGAGAAATTTTTAAAAAATAGTCAGTTTTGCCATCGAAATTTGATTTTTGTTTTTAAATTTGATGCATTCGACGTTCTAATAACACTATTATTTTCCATTTTTTTTTCAGCTTATAACTGGAACGGTTCTGTCGGATTTAAAACAAGAACGGTTAAAATATCTTTTCCCGTTTTTTTTAATTAATTTTTTCCTGGTCGGTTTTTGAAAGATATTTTTCTTCTAGCAAGCTTCCTCCCGCGACACTTCTCCGGAACGTTGCTGGCAATATGATTGGCTGACAGGCAGGTGACGTCATAACCTTCGATTGAATGACTTCGATTATTATTTTCGGATTCGATTTTATATTTTGCTTGCTGTATAATAATCATTTTCATGTTGAAATTTTTTAATATTGTTTCAGATTAACGTACTCTGTATTTTTCTTCTACAGTTGAAATGTCATTATCGCGAAGAAAAATAAGCGGGAAAATCGATAATGTGTATCTTTTGTTTTGTTTTCAGAACTTTTTCATGTCATTGTGGGCGTTATTTTTAAAAATTTTTTTTATTATTTTTATTTATTTTATTTTATTTTTATTTATTTATTTATTTTTTTCATTTTGTTGAAGTCCTGATTCCACGGGCAACGCCGTACGCGTACTGCTAGTATTTGAATAAAAAGAGCAAATTGGAAAAAAAAAATGCGACTCGCCTATGAGATACTTAGTAAAAGGAACCGATTCCAAAAAGTAGTTGGTTTTTCGCCAAAAAAAATTATGGAAAAAATATCCACGCTGATCTGGTTGGGACTTGATTGCATAAAAGAGTCCAATTAATAAAAAGCAAATCACAAAATTTCTTTTAATACCATTAATAAATATTAAAAAAGTCTTGCAGGAATGAATATGAATTTCATCTTGTGCCAACATGTTTAATTAATTTATAATTCGGTAAAATATTTATATTTTATTATTGTATAAAAAACATTATTGATTATATTTTTATATTTATCACTTCATACAATAACAGAAAAAAAACTCCGGAAAATAACAGGAAAATATGTGATATGCTACTCTACTTCGTACACAATTTTCACTACATCTTTTTAAAATTACTAATCAAATGTGCATACAGAATTTCTGTAATCATGAGTTTTTAATGGAATCAAATGCCAATTCCCCCTCCCATTCTTTTAACTCTCTAAATTCTCCTTTTAAATTATATTTAAAGCTATATCCACAAAATGAAACACACAGTTCAACTATTCCTACAAAATTCGGCATTTCTAGTCTTTCTTCGGTATCCTTCCATCATAATACCAGAAATATTTACCTAAGCGCTTAATGGAAAAAGTGCATCCGCTAATGCAACGAGGATTAGTCACACACAATTAAGGAAATTGATCGCAATGGATCTTCAATATTGCTTCATTACATTAAGGCAATATTAGTCATATTGCTTCATTACATTAAGGCAATATTAGTCATATTGGATAAGCTGCTCACCATTTGCTCGCTTAAAATAACCGTTAAAGAAAGGCAAAAAAGATAATTTCAGAGCAGATTTGATTTAAAGCATTCAACTAAAGGTGTTGTAAATTGAAAGAATTTCATTTTATGCGCCAATGAAAATCATTACATGTTAAGATGTTATTTTATGCATGTAGCGGTCGTTTCTTTAAAAGGTTTGGATTGTCCGGAATTCATAAGTATTAAATTGGATTTTATGATTTCAAGGATGAGATCGACAAAAAAGCAAAAAGACTGAAATCATACGCGAGCAAAAAATTTGTACCATAATTTATACGCGAAAGATGTTTTAAGAAATAAAACATCAGAACATGCAACATGATGAAAATATTAAACTATAATAATTAATAACTTAATTATTTATAAATCATCAGAGGCATCCGAAAATACAAAATTAGACATTAAAATATATTTACCACCTGAAAATCACTGACATGCAACATTCACCTAACAGAAGTCTGAGAAGAATTGTATTTAACAGCCTTTTGATAAAAGTTAGTAGCTCAAAAAATAAATAAAAATAAGGACAAATAATTTATTTTGCTTCGTGCAATTGTGTAAAGTGCTCTTTACACACTTAGTGCTTTTGTGTAAAGTAAGCTCTTTACACACTTAGTGCTTTTGTGTAAAGTAAGCTCTTTATAAATTATAATAATGTATTATATACTGAATTCTGTTTTAGTTCTTTTATTTTTATACCTTCTTGCAAAAGTAACAGTACAATGATTTTGGACCTTATAAAGTGAAAGGGGTCGAGAAATTGTACAGTTACAATGACAGATTCATTTAGCATTACTGTTATTTGAAACCCTTTGAAACATTTCCTTAATTGTTAAAGAAGTGGTTTTCTTTCATTTTTTTTATTTGTGTGGCTTTTGTTGGTAACAGATCTCCATTAACACGCTTCGCCCCTTGTTTTGGAGGGCTCCTATCTTTGACAGATTTTTCTTCAATAAAGGATGTGCAAGTTTATTTTCAATAGAGGCTAAAGTTTTTGCACAGTCTTCATTAGTATCTCTTTGTTTAATTACTGGCATAGTTGCCGGGACTACATTATCTCTAGAATGTCTAGGTAAATCACCGGTTTTATTCTTTATTTTGAGAAGATTTTTTTGTCTTATTCTCTGCTTTTTTGCTGCATTTGCACACAGCTTTTTAACTACCTCTTTTGACAGGAGTTTCTTTTTTTGATGCAGTTTATTTGTTTTTGTTCCATTTTTTTTATTATTTCTTCATCTTGGTACGCCCTACAAGATGACCTTAAGTTTTTAACTAATTTTTTTTTTCAACATGTTCATGGAAAAAAAAAAACTTTTTTTTTTTTGCAAAATATGCCACAGAGGTTTTGTTTTCTGCAAAAAGGTGGTAATTAATACTTTGAATGGCACAGAATATGTTGGAATGTTCATCCTTGTAGAGCTTGCTGATATAATGTTGATTCGTCAGTAGAAGATGAATCAGCTAGTTTCCTAGCCGGTGGAGTTAAGCCGCGTGGTCGAGCATATTCTTCCCAGAATTTTCTTTCAAAAAGGAAGATAGAAAGCTTTCTTTTCTTTGTGTAAAAGCGGAATTTTCGGAAGAAAAAGAAAATTTTTGCGGCGGGGAAAAAAAACCGGAAATCCGAAAGAAGAAAAAAAAAAAGGAATTTTGGGAGAAAAAAAAGGGAAATTTCTCCAAAATAACAAAAAAGCGGAAGAATCTCAGCCCTGATATTTCAGCTTACAAACTTAATAGAATATATCTGCAGTACCACATTAAACCACAAAGAACTGTAATATAGTGAAATAACAGTTAAAATAATAATAAAAAAATTCATAACGGCAAGCCGAAGGCAAAGATAGATTCCTTTTGTCTCATTTAGGTGAGTAAGTTGCTCGCAATCATTATTAAAAAAAATTAACTATTGCAGTACACTGGACGAGATAAATATAGCAAAACCTAAACGAACATTATTATGTTATTTACGAGTGCGGAAGAGCAACATAAGCTATGAAGAAGAAAAATCTAAAAATTAATAAATATACCAAGCTATGTAGCAACTAAAACTAAATTTTGCCATAGAACTCAGATCAATAAAATATTTCAGGATTACTTCTAGTCACCATTTCACTTCAATTTCATCTCATAGGGAGAAAAAAGATCCCTGCGTCGTTTCTTCTTCTAATGTCACAAAGGTTGGAGCTATGAGGATGAAAAGGGGTGGAAGAAAATGCAACTGATGAGAGTTTTCCAACAAACTGAAATATGCTTACGTTAAAAAGCAGTAGAAGTTAGGGGTTGGAAACCATTTTTCAGCCTGTAATTTCCAAGGGATTGAAGCCATTCAGACATATGTTCATTATGATGAGACGATGATTCACCAAATTTGAATTACAGTAGAACCTCGCGAATCCGAACTGACTGGGGCAGACCCACTGTTCAGATTCCGGGAAATTCGGACTATCCGAAAAATTCGGTAAAATACTCTTGATACACCAAATACTGTAGAGCAGGGGTTCCCAACCTTTCTTCCCTCGCGTACCCCTTGATTAGTCTTTTTATTTTCGCGTACCCCCTACTGTCACCCTCCCCCCCTTAAACCATCCGTCCATATAAAGTTTTTATCCATAATGTTAAGGGCTGAGGTAAACTTAAAAGTGAAATGACTCGAATTAATAACATTTGCAAGACTTATTTTTGATTTTACATTTTATTCCATTTTTACAATAGTATTAGTTCAACGCCAAAAGAAATGAAACCAGTATCCAGTATCACATTAACCTATAAGGGTACCTTAAAATTACACTTCCTTTTTTCCTTATTTTGAGATTTGCACAACTTTCACTTTTACTTTGAACACGAACTTGGGGAAACAAAATTCTGTAACATTTTTAAACCCATATGTTCTCTTGTGTTCACCATTATCGATTTTGAGTTCGAGAACCCAGAACTGGTCCTTCGCGTATCCCCAGGGGTACGCGTACCACAGGTTGGGAACCTCTGCTGTAGAGTATTGATTTTAGGTACTCTGTGAAAAGAGTGCGGAAAGAGCTATCGGCGATTCACATCGTCAAGAAGGTTTAGTTCCTTGCGTCCGAAATTGTTTCTAATCATTAAGATGCTGTATTCATTCTTAAATACCAATTCAAATGTTTCTTATACGTTAGGTATAAACATTAGCATTATTTCTGATTCCTAATTGTTATTTTCCTATATTTTTTAACTAGTCGCCTTCGGAGACCAGCTTGATCGCTAGAAATAAAATTTCAACTGAATCTCTTATGCATAATTAATTATATATTCATGGTTGCCTTAACAAAGTAGTTTTAAACTTCAAATTGCTATAGACATTTAACCCGCGTTCTTTTCGTAGCCTTGCTCTTGTCTACATTAACGTAAAGTACGTATTTGATTTCAACATTAAATTGGCGCGGTACATTTTATGTCCAGCAGCATGCTAATTGGCTTAAAACATGCTGATAAAAAGAATTAAAACACAGCAACGATCATCTTTCAGTTTACTGGATTATTTCATTATATACTTAATATCTTGAGGATTTCCTTTACAGATTTCACAGAAAAATTGACCAAATAAAAGAAGAAAGTAAAATCCAGAAAGATATTTTCTTAGCTTTTAACAATGGAAGAGAAACACACAATTAAATATTTGTTACTAATATAATAGCCCAAATCTGTCTCACTGATCTCTAACACTCTGACGTCACCAACACTAAAATTCGCGCCATAACACTGCGAGATGTTAAACAGCATTATTTCATTGTTAGAGCACCTAAATTTCAGTAATTTTAAATTTAAAAACTAATTATCGTTCTCATTTCAAATTTAATAGCTTTAAAATAGTGAAATAAAATTTTATATCGATTGATATAAAATTTATCTCGCTATGGTCAATAGTTCCCGCGAAATTTTAAATTATATTAATCATATATTTCAAATTAATTTCCATTTTTTAATAGAAAGTAGTAAATCCCGTCAGTGGTATATCATGCGCGTGATATAGTTTGGACGCCACGATGCATCTGATTTTTTTATTACAATCGTGATGATATAATTTGATAATATTTTCTGGAAACATTAAATTTACACAAAGATATATGAAGTACAAGGAAAATTGTTAAACAACGAAAAATGCTTCACACGGAATATTGTTTACCAAGAGGTTTTTTGAATAAAGAAATACGTAAATAAAAAAATAATATTTCCTGTCATAATACATGTTTATTTTATTTGTTTTCAATCAATGTTAAACATTTCTCTCGCATATATATCTACTTAAACACGTCAAATTTGACGGGAAATCACTCGAATGAAGAGGCAGTTTGCACCCGTCATGATATGACGGGTGATTTTTTTAATTTAAACAATAAAAACGGTTTGAAATGCGTATCAACAATGAAAAGTATTGTTGTAAATTATGCCAAAAAATATTTTTTTTAATTTATTAAAATTAGAGAAAAAAATCTTACGACAACTGAATTGATATCATTGAAAATATAATTTCTTAAAATTTCTGATTCTTGAGGTTCTACTGTATCTTTTTATCTTCAATAGTATGGGAGTCATCGGAAAGTGAAAATTTCAACTCCCAACCACCACCATTTGCATCTCCTTTGAGCAGGATAGCCCATCCACAAACTCGGCCGAGACTTCCACTCTCCCTACAACATATCCTTCACTTGTTCAAATCCAGTCACAATTACACCATGGTAATAGGTAGTCTTCCTATAAGGAATAAATGTAGGTTTTACCAATTCTAAGAAAAAATGACGTCATATCCTAGTCATACGATAAATGTTACTAAGAATGACATCTAACTGATCACCGTCTTTTGGTGAACTGTGGAGTCACTTTTTTTCCTGGCAAGATGTGCAATTATTAGGCGCTGCAATAAAATGGGCGCGGCACAATCACCAGAGCATGATATGAATACATTTTTGTTGCTAAGTGCAAGAGGCAACTCCAAAATTCTTAATGTCTGTTGCCAAGTTTTTAAGGATAAATGTAATCAATCAAATTTTAAGGATTTGCCAGCAGATTCCATTTTCCCCCACGGGGAACCATTATCATGTTAATAAAAACAATCTTGCTTTGGAATTAATGTTCAAATAAAACATTTATTCATTTACTTATTTATTACTAAAACTTTAACATTGGTATAAGCATGCGAGTTAACATTTGATGAAACAACAAAATCGGTTTGAATTTCATCAAAACAATAAAAAGCATTGTTACAAATTATATTTAAAATTAATTTTGAAAAATTTATTAAAATCAAAGAAAAAATTGCATTGAAAAAAATTGGTATCACTGAAAAACTAATTTATTAAATTTTAAAATGATGTAAAATGGTTTTTGTGCCATAAATGCTCCAAAGTTATTGAGAAAACGTTCAATTTTCGATTAATTTTCAATTGATTAAATATTTGATTAAAATTTTGAAAAACTCCTTCACAGTGAGCACTTATTATCCAAGAAGACATGCCAAATTTGGTAGCTCTATATCCTACAGTTTACCCTAAAGAGCGTTTTGAACTACGCAATTTACAGAAAGTATGCCAGACTAAAAACATCATCATGTTAAAAAGCTTAATAAAAAACAGAGAGAAATGAAATCACGGCTTTTAGGTGTTATTCATAAGTGCATCGTGCCGCTATTTATTCTATTGATGTGAAACGGGGGATCTTTATAATTTGCATATTTAACGATTAGATTTTAAAACGCAATAAATATTTTAAATTCCGAAGATACAAACATAGAAGTTGGATCAATTCTGACAAAAATGAAAACCAAAAACATATGTGTAGGATTTAAATAACGTAACAGATTTCGGCTATCTTTTGATACATATGAGTAAAGAGCAGATTTTCGAAAAGTGACTTCACCATCATGTAACAAGAGTAAATATCAGAAAGGGCGTAAGTCTGTGCCTTTCGTGCGGTACATCGGCATGTGAAAAGCTAAACGCATCTTTTAGTATCAAAGGATGCATTTGGCATACAGTCAAACCTCTATATATATCGAATTCGAAGGTTCCTGGAAAAAAATTCGATACAAAGAAATTTCGATATGCAGAAATACGTATTGCAAAATGCCCAGTCAGAGGCATGTTCTAGCCTCGTATTATTTTTACCCATTTCAATACTGCTCCATCGATTTTGTCAAATTTCAAAGATTGAAATCATTTCTAAGTTTTTAATAATCGAATCATGATTTTTCAAAATTGTTGATGCCATACTTGTAGAAATTTCTTACTTTTTTTTTACCACGCATTTTTCATTCCGCTTTCTCTTTTATTAAGCTGAATGTCTCTTTCGCACTTTCAGATTCAAAAGATTTCAGTTTAGGGGCCATCTTCAGTACAGAAATCTAAATCAAAACTGAATTTAAAGTAAAAATCTGAATAATAGGAAAGGAATTCGTAGGTCGGAAGCTAAGAACATACACCGGCAAGAGTTTATTGCTTATTTGTTCAACCTTCTGGTCTTCCTTGAATTTCTATGGCTGTAAGAATCGACGAAAGTTTTTTTTTTTTCCTTATTTAATTTATACCCCTTCTTATGAACAATATCCATAGGAGCGTTTTGACTGCAATAGGTGTATATAATATTTATATGAGAAATTTTGTTTAAACAGAAATTTTATTCAATACACAGTAACTATTTTTCTAATGAAAATTCAGGGTTCCTGAAAAAAATCGATATATAGAGGTTTTCGATACATGGAAGTTCGATATATGAGGGTCAGAATGTATTTAATTTAATACAAAAATATTTAAAAGAATACGAACCACTGAAAAGCTGGAAAATCCGATTGAAGAAATCCAGTCGAACATACGAAATTTAAGACTAAAAAACATAACTTTAGCGCCAATTCAATGAATCAATAATAAAAAAAAATCTTGAAGAAATAGGTTTCACCTTGAAGCTATTTCTTGCCGAACGAATGAACATAAATCATTAATTTATCAAACTGTGAAAACGTAATGTAACTAAAAATGCAAGGATGTGACAGTAGTGTCACAATCCATGTGATCTTTTCGGAGAAGCACTCGTCTGGTGTAATAGATTTGGCAGATTTGCGTGTTAAGTGCCCTTCCTACTGCACGTAAGTTTAAAGTCACGGAAGATCATTAAACCGTATACACGCGATTACAGTTAAATGCCTATGAAGTAAGATAGTTGGTTTGACATTGCACTCGAAACAAAAACAAAACGGTTCAGTGCAGTGATTGAAAACCATTTAAAAGAAAAATAAATGTGCAAAATCATTTTATTAAAGTAGGAACTTCTATTTATGCGTCTGCATATTTTGAAATAAGTAAAATGAAGAATTACTGCACGAATTTCCGTGTGGCTTCAGCATTCCCTGCAGAAATACCGAAAAGAAATTTTTAAAGGAGTTTAAAATTTATCTATAATAATAAAGGAGGTGAACAATGAAAATTTTAATCTGAAATTGTTTTAATTTCAATATTAGTCGGCTTTAGAGCATGTAAATTAAAAGATTTTTCTTTACACGCTTTCCGATAACACCATTAAACACTTTTATTTAACTTGACTTGTTGAATGTTTGTAAATATGGAACTCTGCAATCGATTTTTCACCGACTTCTTGATGTACTAGAGCTTTGAAATTTTGTATACTTGCGTATTCTGCATGACAATACATTATTTCAATATTTTCAGAACTTAATTATCAATTAATTGATTAAATAAATTAAATTTGATTCCATAATCGGGGCGCCACCTGTTAGTGATTTGAGAAAAAAAAATGATTTAACCCTTTAAAGGGCCATTTTTTTTATAGTAGTGGTATAATAAAATAACTTTGGTATTGAGATTAATTTAAGAAAAGAAATTCAATTAGCTTATTGGATGGCATTATTTTTGTTAATTAATTCTGTTAATTAGTAATTGATTGCCAAGTCAAGACGTCGTTATGGTTTGATATGAGAAATTGGAACATCAAGGTCTTTGTTCCATCGAAAAATCTGGCGAGAACTTAAGCTAACATCAAAAATTGCATTTAAGAATTGATGAACTTGGTGGGAAGTACACTTCCAACGGCCTTAGAAAAGGTCTTAAGATGAAAAAAATAGAAAATAATTAAAATAAAAAATTTTACTGTTTAGTACACAAATAAAAGTGTTTATTCAAAAGCTATTATTTACTAAATTTATTTTGTTAAATAATTTTAAATACAAATAAGTTTCAAGCTGTAAAATAAATTAGTCGAATCCAGGATTTCGGACCGCATGTGACCCACAACGAATAGTTTTGAGGCACAACCAATATAACAATTTATGGCACAAGTTTTTAATAAAAATTCAGAGTTTAAATTTCATTTTTAGAACTTCTAATTATACATAGTAATTGACAACGAACCAAACATTCGCTAGTAACCGATTACAAGTCGCAATGTGTCTGTCTAGTGATCTTAAATGCCGACGCTGAATTTTGTAGAGGGATTTTTTCCAATTTTCTTGATAAACAAGAAAATCACCCGTCATATCATGACGAGTGCAAATTGCCTCTTCATTCGAGAGATTTCCCATCAAATTTGATGTGTTTAAATAGATATATATGCAAGAGAAATGTTTAACATGGATTGAAAATAAATAAAATAAACATATGTTTTATGACAGGAAATATTTTTTTTTATTTACATATTTCTTTATTCAAAAAATCTCTTGGTAAACAACATTCCGTGTGAAGTATCTTTCGTTGTTTAACAATTTTCCTTGTACTTCAGATGTCTAATCAAAACAAAGCACTTCTCTGCTTGTCAAACGTTGCAAAAAATATTATCAAAATATATCATCACGACTGCAATAAATAATCAGATCCATCGTGGCGTCCATCGTTCTATTAAAAAACGGAAATTATTTGAAATATAGTATTAATATAATTTAAAATTTCTCGGGAACTATTGATCATAGCGAGATAAATTTTATATCAATCGATAGAAAATTTTATTTCACTATTTTAGAGCTATTAAATTTGAAATTAGAACGACAATTACTCTTTTAAACTTAAAATTACTAAAATTTAGGTTCTCTAACAATGAAATGATGTTGTTTAACGTCTCGCAGTGGGCGCGAGTTTTATTGTTGGTGACGTCAGAGCGTTACCCAGAGACAGATTTGTAATCAGTCTCTATTATACCAGTCTGGCTATTATATTAGTAATATACTACCACAACCTAAGCACAAGCAACTTAGATTCCACTACAAGCTCAGTGATTAGTTGTGCACTGAAAGAGACAGCGAACCTCTCCAATGATAAATGAAGAGCTGAGTGGATGAATATGATAAGTGACAAATTTGAAAAAATTGAGATAATTGGGCAAAAGAACACGTTGAAGTCTAATTTAAATATACGAAGTTCATTAAATCTGCAAAGTAAAAAAATAAAGAAGTTTTTAGTGGATGAACATGTTAAGTGCACGGTCTGTTTCTTTTTCCTCATGGAAGAACATGTTAAGGGCACTTAACATCTTCTTCCATGAGAAATTTGTTAAGTTTGAGTAAAATAACAACTGCTTCCATTGAAACAGAATCGTTTTCTGCGCGGGAAATAGTATTAATGCAGACGAAAATATTGAGAAGACAATTCGAAAATAGAAATCGTTTGCTTTTAAAAGAAGTTTTTGCAATAATTCTTTACAATTTTTCTATGTGGGCTTCATTGCGAGTTATACATCAAGCTGCACTGCATTGCGTAACAAAGGAAAGAGCAATTAACGGTAAGTAAAAGAACTTTTTGAAACTAGAGATTTTTTTTTTCCTTTGAATAATGGTTTATTTCAGTTAACGAAATTTATTCTTATGAATTTGTACCAGCAGACTAACTATTTTTTTTACTTTAAAAATTTTCCATTGATCACTAATTTAGTTTGTTTAGCTATTTGTGTTTTTGCTTTTTTTTTACACATTTTTATTTAACTTGAATTGTTTCATATATGTTAATAACAATATTAAAAACTTTGTTTGTTTGATTAAAACCTTAAATACCACATTCATTTCCATGTTCCCAAGACATTCATTTCGATGCTCCCAAGACAGTGATAAGACTGCTTTGAAGAAAGATTCACGGGTACCACTAAACTCTTCAGTACAAAATCTATTGAATAGGAAAATTCGATGAAAACGAAATATTTTTATGAAAGTAAATCAAGTTGAGATAATATCATAAAATATATACATGTAATAATCTCACTTAATTTTACTTTAAATTCTAATATTATATATTTCAAATCTTAGTACAATATCAATGTATTCCGAAATCACTTTTCTTAAACTCCAGTTTCGTTTTTTTTTTTTTTTCCCCGCGCTGGAGGTATATATTAAATCTCAAGTTTTGGCATATTTATTACTAAAGGAATATGTTAATCGCTTTCACGAGCCCACAGAAATTCATGACGTCGTCTTCTTGGCGCCAGAATTTTCCCTAAAACACTTACGTAATTTACAAAAATAGCTATTATTCCCTTCACTTTCATCACGTGTCTATATGTTAATCCCCTATCTGAGAGAACGCAGGGATTTTCTGCTCTCTTTCGACTTGAAACTTTCATACGAGATGTACGTATATTCCGCCACTCTCCCATAATAAATAAAAAATAGTTAATAACTCGGCCTGTTCCTTACTTAACGACTACAACAACGAAATCATTTTATATATTTATTTTTAAAAACTACACTCTTATTATTGAGCTGAAAAGCAGATTTCCTTATTTTAATTATTTTCTACTTTTTAGTCTTTTATTTAGAATTTATTGTTATAGGTATTATGAAATATTATAAGAATTTTTCTCAAATTAGGGAAAGAAAATTTACTTAGGTTAAGCAATCAATCGATAGCCGAGTTCTGAAAATATTAAAATAGTTTATTGTCATCAAGAACACATAAGTGTACAAAATTTCAAATTGCACTAGTAAGTGAATGAAAAATGAATTTTAGAATTCTATTTTCACAGAAAAGAAAAAAGCCATGTTAAATGAAATTGTAAAAATATGATGATAATGTTTATGACAACCAAAGAATTAATACTTCAAAAATTAATACTCTTAATTTTATTGTCTCCCAAACTTACATATTATTTTGTGACCTTCTTGTGTGTGTGCTATTTAACATCCAATTTGCTTTATTTTTCAATTCCTACTATTAGTTCACATTCTCCCTATATATATATATCTTGTTCAAATTTTGCAATCGATTTTAAACTAACTTCCTGATGAGCTGGAGACTTGAAACTTTAAACATAGATCAGAACTAGATGACAATGCTATATTAATTCGCTTTCTTGTCTGTATGTTTGTCCGTTTGCCTGTCATTTCATATTTTGCATGACGCTTGCGCAGTACGTTTTTCATTATATCTCGAAAACTATTAACATCACAGACTTGGTTCTCGGGTATATGAAAGGCCCATGGGATCATCGAAGCACCCCCATATTTTAGCCATATCTTTGCGCATGCGCAGTACGTTTTTGTTTTATCTCGAAAACTACCACTCAAGTTCAAATACATTTAATAATTTCATACATAGTAGGAATTGACTTAATTTTTTTTTATATTACTTGTCGTTGTTCAACTTGTGTTGAAAATATATAGAGCTTTATAGAAATACAATTTTGCCAATTCATTATTATTTGTATGTTTTTAATCTACCACTATTACGCTATGCAGGAAGCAAGATGTACTTAACATGTTCTTCCATGACTAAGCAAACGGAGTTTTTTGACGCGTGCAGGGAAGAACATGTTAAGTGTAAAAGATTATTAATTTTCTCTATAATTAAAAAAGGTGTAACCATGTCAATAAACATAAAATATTTTGAATACTTTCTCGTCAGAAAAGTGCCGGAACAGCAAAAATTGACAGAAAAAATAAAAAAATGTAACCTTTAAACTTTGAAGCTCGTTTTCTGAAATTCGCTCAATTGTCACTTAACATGTTCATCCACTCAGCTCTTCAAATGGCAACAAGGTCGGTCGGAGAGGGGGGGGGGGCAACCATTTAAAGCCCTGCAGACCTTCATTTAAAAAATCGATCGTGTTAGCATTATCTAATTAAACTTAGGTCCGTTTACGTTGTCTAAACTCTATAACCATATTTTGTTGGTACATTTTTTTTTTCAACAGAAACGCAGGTCTTACACGTCAAATAGCATCCTATACGTTCATTGCTTAGTTTACTGTCATATGCAGATTATAACATACATTTCGTATTACTTATTATTTTGTATAAGATTATTTATTTTTGCGTTAGAACCTGTTTCTAGCTAATAAGTACCCAAAGCGGTATTCTATTTGCTATGTAAACTATTTGTGACCTCAGAATAATTAAAGTTAGAATTATTTGAAATTTGCAAGCTCTGGCTTGTGCGATGTAATTAAGAAGCAAAATATTTACCATTAAAAATCATTTTAGTGTCCGAAACTGCTTATTATCATTATTATAAAGGGGTCCCGAACGGCATACACCGGAACCCGGATCTTCTCAGTTAGGCAAGAAATGGCAAAATAGTTATTAATGATACGACTATATTTTTTTTAAAGTGCGACTTCTTTGGACGTTTTTTATTCTCTTCTTTCTAAACAAATGCGCATGGCCAATGCCTAGGGATTTTTCCTAGAAGTAGAATAAGAAAGAATCAGAAGACGTCATATGATGTCCCTGGTCAACTCCATATTGGAATCAAAAGTCGTCTCCAGTCAATAATATATCAGTAAATATGTGTTTTAAATCGTATTCTTGGTTTGTCGAAGTAAATATTTCCGCTTATCGCCGAATCCGTGGAAGATTTTCCAACACAACATGTTTATCATATCGTTTGACGGACATCAGGAAAATGAAATATTCGTTTGGGAGATGATAATGTGAAACACAAAAATTCGCCAAAATTATATAGAATTTAGCAACAAGTGATTAAAAGGAACAGATTCTCTTTGTTTTCATCGTATTTAATTCTTCGAAGCAGATGTTTCCAACAACTGCATTACGGAATTTCAAAATCAAAGAAAATTCACTGACAGAGAACAGAATTTTACATTGAATGAACAATAAAACCAGGATGTGAATTACCTTTTTATGTGTTGATAAACTAGAGGAATTAAATAATTAACAATGACAAGCAAAAACAAACCAATTTATCAGCAATTACAAAATACCAAAACACAGCTTTAGAAAGAATAATAAAAACACTTTAATGAAAAATTAAAACTAAACAGCATTTTCTACTGTCTAAAAAAACCCACCTTGTTGATGAAATCGCAGTAAATTAATAAAATTATACACTTCTTATGTTTCTTGCTATGAAAATTAGAATAACACAAAATGTGCCACTGTCTCGTGCTATGGCAACAACGGGCATAGAAAAATGAAATGGTCACTACTAGTTAAAATAAAAGAAAATAAAGTAACTGCTGCTAAACCATAAAAAAAAAACATTAAGCAAATGTGTCGTTATTTTCTATATTAGCGACAGAACCATCACTAACTATTTTGAATGTAATTTCTTAGGGGAAAACGCGATCTCGCAAATAACAGTCTTCCATACTTTGTGATTCAAGGAAACGATTTAAGCGAAAATAAATGACATAGCATTAAGATAATATATCGATTTTTTGACCAAAATGGAGAAACAAACGTTCTTTTAATATTACAGCGACATAATCATGAACATCCTTTTCTCTACAAATTAGACACGTCCAATAACACTATTTGCGGACGCTTTACACTGGAAGTAGCTATTTGTCACAAGAAAGGAAGAAAATATATATTCTCTTTCAATTCGGAGATTATTTTTAAGCGTTATTACAATAATTATATAGCTTAGATAATAAAAGGAAGACCTCGAGATTTTATTCACGCTCTTTATAGCAACATTTTTCAACAAATTCCAGACATTGAAACACGATCACTCAAACACGGAAAAAGCTGGGAAAAACTAATTTAGTATGAGACCTTATTACCACAATTGTAGATCTGTACAAAATTTAGGACAAAATTCGTTAAAGAAAAGTCTGTCTGTCGGTCCGTCCGTGTAAATATGGACAGATTAACTCAAAAACGCAAGCGGTTAGATGGAGAGAATTTGGCATATATTTTTATGACCGAAATTGTAGACATGTAACAAACATTGAACCAAATATCTCAACAGATTCACTGCATGTCACTTTCCCTATCTATGTGAAGGTGGTAACTCAAACACTCAACAAGCTAGATCAGAGGTTCCCAACCTGTGGTACACGTACTCTTGAGGGTACGTGAAATCAAAGTTGGTAATGGCGGACACAAGAAAACATAAGGGATTAAAAAAGTTACAGAATTTCGTTTCCCCAAGTTTGTGTGAAAAGTAAAAGTGAAAGTTGTGCAAGTCCTAAAGCCTACACTCAAAATAAGAAAAAAGAAAGATAAAGGAAACCTGGTAAATAATTGATATTTGATCTTCAACAGCCCCAATTACGCATGAATCATTAATGGCTCCGCAAAAGCTTCACTGTTGTACGCTTTTTTCCCCTTCTAGTTTAGACTTATTAATTAAATTTATTAATTCGAGTCGTTAGTCGAGCTGAAGAGAATGCTCAGCTTAACTAAGCCCTCATTATTATTGATAAAAACTTCTTTGCATAGATAGATGAGGGGGTACGCGAAAATGAAAGGACGAATCAAGAGGTACGCGAAAATGAAAGGAAGAATCAAGAGGTACGCGAAAATGAAAGGACGAATCAAGAGGTACGCGAAAATGAAAGGACGAATCAAGAGGTACGCGAAGGATGAAAGGTTGGGAACCCCTGAGCTAGATGGACGAATTTCAGTGGATGATCTTTACACCAAAATTGTAGGAAAAAAATTGTGTCTAATTTTGGACTATGATGATGGTGTTAAATATTTTATGTTTCGTCCGATAGAGGGCGCTATGTTACGTCCTTCAAACTCGCGTTTCATTATTGTTGTTGAGAGTGTGTATGACTTGCGTTGTGCAATAAAGATGACTTAGTGAATGATCTGTTGTCATTCTTCCTCTGCGCTTGCTGAAGTCCGACAGCCCTAAGTTTAGTTTGAGATTGGTGATCATTTCGATTACAGGTTTGCGTAGGTGCAGCAGATGGGTGGACTGTCTGTTTGTCAGTGTTCTTGTATGTGAACACGATAACTCAAAAATGCAACAGGTTACTTACATGAAGTTTGGTGTGTCATCTTGGCACAAAAATTGTAGATATGTATCAAATTTTAGAACCAATCGGTCATCATGAAAAAGCCCAAAATGCGTACGCCATTTTTTCCACTCTACGACAAGGTTAAACTTGAAACACGCCATATCGTTTACGTATACGAGAAAGTCGAGGAGAGATCACTCCCGCTGGTTATTACTGTGTCCGTTTTGATAAGCTAAAATACACCTATGGACATACACAATATTCTTTAGTTGTATATTTTTTTCTTTTTATATAATGTACAGATTTTGCTATCAGCCGCCTGAGGTTTCCGGAAGGTGCGGCAATATCACTCTTCTTCAAAGTAAATAAGAACTTACAATAGAATTTGATGAGAATTAAATTTTGCGGAAAGTTTAAATTGGTAAAGCGAATGCCAACCAATACAATATCGTATATGAAGCAGGAATCATCGGAGAAAGATTATAGTTTGACAACTGCTACGAAATTCAATAACACTTATTACGAACTAAGAATCATACTACAATAAAATTTCTCTAAGCGGTCACCCTTGCATAACAGTCACCTTTCTCAACCTTTCACCGGGCACTGGTATTTCGCATAGAATTTTTAGCCCATACGCATGATGTTAAAATAACCTCTAGGATCGGCCACTCAAACCCATCTGAGCGGCTGGGTTGGACGACTGTTCAATCTCAATGAAAAACATTCTTTTTTATCTCTCTGACCTCGGACCTTTTATTAAGAGAAAAGGGAAGAAAAAGCAAAAGAATTCATATACTCAAAAATAACACCGGAAATCAGATCGAAATCAATCACTTAATTTCTCAATGTGAAGAGAAAAGCGAACTTTGGCCTCTAACGAGATTGTGCATTCAAGAGTTTATTTGTGCATTTCAGGCGCCGTTTCGGACTTTTACAAAGAAGCTGCTGATATGGGTTACGACCACCATCAAATGAAACTTTCAGCTCAACAGACTTTAGTAAAAAATAGATGATGCTATTATTGCCCATTCCTCATCAACTACCGGCGAAACGATTAGCGATTTATTTCTCCAATTAAAAAAAAAAGTGAAAAAGATGCATACGAAGAGGCTGAAAGATTAAAGCAAATACAAATTGTATCTTTTTAAAGAAATTTTTGAATAAAGCACTTTTTCTTTAGACGATTCATAAAATTCGCTTTATCCAAAATAAGGAATTAGGGTTTGTTTTAATATGCATTTTTATACTTCCAAACATGTAAGCTCTTCAGAATGGCCACACCTCCGAGAGGTCAATTTTTCCTAGAAGAGGGTGGCTGCTGTAGAGGTTTCACTGCATCATAATTACAATCTTGTCTAAGTAAGTGCAAACAATAAACAAAATTTGGAGACAACAATAAACAAATTTTGGATATTTAGGACATTTCTAACAGCAAGAAGTTGAAAACTTTAAATATACTTGTTTGGATTTAAATGTTAGAAAATATATGAAAAAACTTGGGATTTTAATCAAGTTTTTGATCGCAGCTTCTATCAATATGAAGAATAGTTTGAGAAAAGTTACACTTTATTGCATCGAGAGTTGAAAGTGAAGGGAGGCAGAATCAATATTTCTAACGTGCAGAGAAAGCTATAAATTATTTTTATTCTCAAAATAATCAAACAATGATAAAATGTACATTAAGGCTGATAATTAAAAGCTTCGTGGAGAATTATTTTGACTGTCTGCCGATACTGGCTTTTTTTTATATAAAAACACTGAGAAAGATGAAAATCCAATATACAAGAATATTAAAGAAACATTAAAAGCTTACGTTTAGGGAAAGAATTGATCAAATTAAACTTAAGACTTAACGGAATAAAGTCTTTTGAAAACTTCGGAATTTAATCTGAAGTAAGCAAGGCAATGAAGAAAAATATGAAATTTGAAAGATAAAAGCGAAATACATCGGATCCAAAGAAACATTTCTTTTTTCTTTAAGTCTACATTAAACGCATTTGAAATGCTTCTCCGTTATTACAGATTTCAGTAATTCATAGGTGTTATTTAAAAACTAGAAAATCACCCGTCATGGTATGACGGGTGCAAATTGCCTCTTCATTCGAGAGATTTGCCGTCAAATTTGACATGTTTAAACAGATATATATGCGAGAGAAATGTTTAACATTGACTGAAAACAAATAAAATAAACATATGTTTTAAGACACGAAATATTTTTTTTTATTTACATATTTCTTTATTCAAAAAAACCTCTGGGTAAACAACATTCCGTGTGAAGTATTTTTCGTTGTTCAACAATTTTATTATAATTCAATAACCATGAAATTCTCAGCTTGTCAAACGTAAGTCAAAAGTTAAAATTTCAAAGGAATTCTTTTTTTCAAATTCTAATCAAAACAAAGCACTTCTCTGCTTGTCAAACGTTGCCAAAAAATATTTTCAAATTATATCATCACAATTGCAATAAATAATTAGATCCAACGTGGCGTCCAAACTATATCACGCGCATGATATACCACTGATGTAATTTACTACTTTCTATTAAAAAACGGAAATTAATTTGAAATATATGATTAATATAATTTAAAATTTCTCGGAAACTATTGATCATAGCGAGATAAATTTTATATCAAGTGACAGAAAATTTTATTTCACTATTTTAGAGCTATTAAATTTGAAATTAAAACGACAATTACTCTTTTAAATTTAAAATGACTGAAATTTAGGTTCTCTAACAATGAAATAATGCTGTTTAAAGTCTCGCAGTGTTATGGCGCGAGTTTTATTGTTAGTGACGCCAGAGCGTTACCGAGAGACAGATCTGGGCTATTATATTAGTAATGTAATTGAATGCATTAATAACAAAAGAAGAATTTTTTAAAAAATGTCTTTGTTATTCAGATATCTAGAAAAGAGCTTCCCAGCCAGTTTTATAAGCCAGAAATGCACTAACACAAGACCAGAACAAAGACAGGGGCCTAAGTACAAGGTAAAACAAACAAAAATAATTAGGGATTATTACGGCGTCTTTTAAAAAATCCTAAAAACTAGCATGATATAAAAATCCGCCAAATTTCGAATAATCCAGAATGTTAATGTGATACACATACACAAAGGGATATTTTAGCAAAAAGATCGCATTTTCACGAATTTTCTCAGATAAGAATCCTCTCCCTTGAGCTAAATATATTCGGCAAGATTTAAATTTTTACAATATTTTAATGATATACTTGTTTTAAAACAAAATTTGTGACAGATAGTGAATCTGAAAAAATCTGCAAATCCGGATTTAAAAAAGTAAAAAAAAAAAAAAACGGAATTCCGGATAAATCCGGAACACAGTCACCCTTATATAATGCTGTGCAGATCCAACCTGAAGTAAAGTTACGCAAATTTCTTTTTTCGTCATTCTGTCGATTAAAATGAATAGTTCCCAGAGAGACTTGTGAAAAGTCAGCAGGAAATACCAAGAAGTGGCAAGCAGTTCGAATTTTAAGTTTCATGGTATTCGTTTCCAAATGCGTAATCGTTTTACCAAAATTTCTAAGTTTTCCCAAAAAGAATTATCAATTATCAAAAATTAAACCTCAAACTTGGAAATAAAATGTATGGCATGTGCTTATATAAATACACTGTCAAATTTTCCACTAAAAGGCTCCCACTAGAATAGTCATTAACATTGTGAATGAATCGAGAGGGAAATGAGTTTTTCACAAAGAAACATTTAATTAACCCAAGTTTGCAGAATAAAGGTGTGAAAATCAAAATTCGCCACAAATTCTGTTTTTATCAAAAGAAGTGACCCTACTGAAACAAAATTAATCATTAATGTGAAAACAATTAAATGCTCTATTCTTTGCATGTGCAGTATACAAATCAAACCAATGGAGTCAATTCATGTGACATCACATCAGTTACTGCTCGTTAGCCGCCTTTGGCGACCAACTGGTCCAACTGGAATAATGATTAAATAATTTCAATTAAATATCTTATGAATAGCTAAATGATCATGATATTCTTATCAAAATACTTCTAATTGTGATAGACATTTAATCCGACTAGTTCTTGAAGCATCACTCTTGTTCTGTTCATTATACCTTTGTGTAAACTCAAGTGATGCTATTGACGCACGAAAAGTATATGTTCGTATTTCTGATAACATGTAACTGCACGTGATCTTATAATAATGTGCCTGTAATTTCGTGTCGTTTAACCTCCTGGATTCGAAAGTTAAATTATCGAGGCAAACTTCAAAGGTATTATGTTAACACGAATAGAATCCTTTATGGTTCAGCAATATTATCGATAATTTCAGATTTAATTCAAAAGAGAAAAGAAATTTCATTCTTCGGAAATCTTTCAATAGTCATGTTTCTAACTGAAAATATACGATACCCAACAACATTTACGGAACGTTAGTTTTTAGCATAAGGATTGACAGTGGAAAGGCAAATCAAACAACTTGTACGTGAATAAAACATTTATGAAAACTTTCACTTGATCCAGTTGAGTTCTTGGCTATCAACAGCCACAACTGAATCGGAAGCTACATAACAAAAAGGTGGGCCAATTCCGACACAATTAGGAAAGTTGAAAGTCAAGGAATAAAACTTCTTTTCGTGTTAAAAAGTCACTTAAGTTAAAGTTTACTCAATTAATCAAACTTAATAATGAATATATGAATACTGACAAAATAAATTTATTATTTTGCTGATATTTCCTTCCTTACAAAGCTTATGAGGAAAAAAAAAGAAAGAAAAAACGCACACAATATTGATAAAATCTGGATGAGTAAAAAGATTAATAAACCATAAAAACAGATTTACAATTTTCCTAAACAACAGAGATTTTTAAATTTATTATTAGATGAATTTATTTTTTAAGCGGAAACTGGACAGAGGAAGAAAAAATAAAAAAAAAAAAGGGAGCGCGGAGGAGGAGGGCAAACATGATCTAATCTCATTCTAAGAAAATATTTGCTGCAAAATATTATTTGGTATCATTTGAGTCAATATTTAAAAATATAAATTTATATATAGAATGAAATTTGGCTTGAACATGGGAAAGTCAAGTAATGTGTGTATATATATATATTATACAATTACATAAAAAAAACTCTTTTAAGATATAATGCATTATTTTATATTATTATAATTACTTACAGAAATGCATATCAGATAACCGAGTCTATATTTAAGAAAAACTTTTGGTATCAAACAGAATAAATAACGCCCGTCCAAATACCCCTAATGATCTATTAATTCCCTAACCAACAACAAGATAAATAGCGGAAAAGGAACCTCATTTCAGAGCCAGCATTAGCTAGATTAAATTGCGCCAGCATATGCAAAGCGAATATTTAATTCGACAGTAAAAAATAGCATGCCACTTACCCCAGGGAGAAACAGCACTTCATAAGAATTCTCAACTCATTTCCTATGGATGAGCGCGGGAATTCATATTCCACTTCCGCCTTTGTTCGGATTCTCTTGGCGAATGGCAGGTGAAATCCGCCGAACTTGTGAATGACCGCTCGATTTTACTAGGAAAAGGCATTAGTACCTTTTTTTTCTCTCAACCAAAAATGCTGTTAAGTAGACAACGCGAAATTTAAATTTTTTTTCACCGGCTAGACGGTCATGTGACTGAATTTCGCGAAATTCTAAGGTATGGCGTTCACGGCGGGAATTTTAATGTTGCCAGAAAACAAAACAAATAAAAGAAGAATCACAGACTTATCCAAAGTCAAAATAAGTCTAAAAGAAACAACGAATCTTTTTTAAGTTTAAAAAGCACTAAATGGATAATCTTATCAACAGATGTTCTATAAATGTGAAAAAAATATTAATTACCTTTTTATAGAAAGTCAGAAGAATATTAATGATACCTGAATTTACAAGATTTAAAATTGCAAGAGTATGATGGATATGCATATCATTTCCATAAAATTTAATAACCTATGTAATTCGCATGCATTAACTGCAGCAGATTTTCTAAAGTTAATAGAGCAACGTTCTAAACGCAAAAAGAAGAACAGTTACTTGTCAGCTGCAAGCAATAGCGAATACTCACACCATCTACAAAGCACATTCACAAAAACCATGTCAACGGACTAGTTTAAGACCATTTATACTACACGGACCAGTAACCATGAGAGAAAAAAAAAATTCGCGAAGTCCACTTTGTTCGATCTATAAGCGCGCCGAAATATGAAACGCAAAACGAAACATTCCACAAAAGTTCAACCCCTACAAATATTCATCATCAACAAACGCTTTTCCCCCCATAGAAACAATCTTGAATCCAAGAAACTTATCTTAAACTGAAACTGTCGGCTCTAGTTTTCAAAAATACATCACATTCTGAAGTTTTCTTCCAAGGAGGAAAACGACATCTGAGTCCAAACTCAGAAAAACGAGCTGTTGGCGTGAGCGTGTCTTCAAGCGACGCGCCAGAGGAATATGACGGTAAGCAACCGATTGTTCAACCGATAGTCATTTCCATGGTAGCCGGAATGGTCAACAAAAAAGGGGAACCTTTCGAAACACATCACAGTTTATGTCATGTAAGAAAACTTAGTACCCCTCGCGACCTACTTCCCCGCTTTGGCTTCTGCTGATGCTATACTTCGGAACATCTTTTCAATCAAAGAAAGAAAACCGATCAATGGGCGACTGAAGACAAACATATTCTTCTTCCGTGTTTTTCTTAGATGTGACAAGAAGCTTCGAATAAGAAGAAAATTTATGTAGAAGGATGAAACGGTAAATTGATGTATTTTTAGGGACAATACATATTTACGGTAAGGCTCGTTAATGCAAATGAATAAAAGAATCTTTCGGGGAAAGAAATTAGTTTCACTTAGCGATTTATGTTATTATTATTAGTGTTATTTTCGTTAGTTCGCGTAGAGCTTGCTTTGCTTTTGTTCCAATCGGATTTTAATATTTCAGGGCGGATAATATAATTGCATCTTTAGAAGATAAATAATAGTTGCATATGATCGAAATATTGCATTAACGGTGGGAAAATTGTGCACAGTAATAAAAAGAAGATAGAGATTTTAAAAAATCCCAAAGAATTTGTGAAAAATCTTTTTTTTTTGTAAAAAAACTTTAACATTTTCAGAGCATTCCCAAAATACAGAGTACTATTCTAATTTTTCCATTCCAAATTTTCACTTTTCCATTTTTTTTATGCCTCAACTTTTCACATAAAATTCCGAAACACTATTAAAATCTATTAACAGGAACCCAAATAATCCATGGAATTTATCTTATTATTATATATAGATTTAAGCCAAATATTTAAAACAAGCCAACTGCATAATAATTAGTACAGGTTTATTTCGAAATTAAAACAAAAATAAAATTAATCTGAAGTCCTGTCCTGGACTATCTTAAAAATCGGAGAAACCAATGTAAGCAATTTTCCTTTATTTACTTTCTCTTTTACTTGTCCTATATAAACCTTACTTCGCTTGCTTTGCGTCTAGTTTATCTTGCGCCACCTTGTACTAGATTTGCCATTAAACGACATACAATTCGAGGAGGGGGGGGGGAATTAATATCTGTACGCATGGGGGGGCCCACTCCTATTCCATTTATGAATCAGTAAAATGAATTAAATGCATTTAAAAAAATTGGACGATTCCTCTTTTATCTTTTTCTCTAGCTCAGGTATTTTTAGCAGGGAATTTCATAAGAAACAGAAGGTGAATACTACTATAGTAGATTTTTAAAAATCAGGAGCATTTTCCCCTCGACTTTCTCGTATATTTCCACAAAAATGATGTCATTTGTATTATGTGATCAAAAATAAATTTCCTTAGTTCACACGTTCTCACATCAATAAAAATCTTCTAAAATTATCCCAACTTTACTTTTTCCACTGACAGTTTGCCACCGATGTCTTTTTCATTTTGTAATTTTGATATTTTCCAGCGATAACTTCAGAAACTATTATCCAAAGAAAACAATTTTTACGTCATCTTAAAATTAAAAGACAGAGAAAGAAAAAAAAAATCTAATCAATAATGCCAATTTTATTTTGTCAATGTATTTTTCTTTGATTTACGAAATATTTTTAAACACCCATTTTTACCCATTCTAACGTGCATACAAATAAACATATTTAATCTTTTTTTACTCAACGCGTTATTAAACGCAAGAACAAAAAATACACATATTTTTATGGACATGAGTGGTAAAGAACAGGCAAATAAACAAGATAATGAAAAACGTTTATAATATTTTCCATCTAACATAAATTGCGCAAGTTAAAAAAATGTTTGGAAATATAGTCCTTTTCAATATAGTTTTTACAGAGAAGAAAACCAAGTACGTGCTCCTGAAAAATTTGATACAGATCAACACTTTAGTCATTAAGAACTACATGCTAAATTTCACCCATCTAACTCGTTGCGTTTTAGAGTTCTCGCGTTCACACATATACGGACAAAATTACAAAACATTTTTTTCGGGCTAAAGAAGGTCCAAAACTTCGATATTCTTCAAAATCTGAAGGCCAAATTTTTTTTAAATAACAGTACTTTTTCCATGCATCGAGAAATGTTTATCGTCTCTTTGCATTCGAGAAAGTGAAAATGAATTCACAGTTCTATAAAATACACACCAGATATCTAAATTAACAATTTTCATTTTGCATGTCTGCTAAAGAAGAAGATCCAACTTTTACAAAAGATAAGCATAAAATATTTATTTAATTTTTTTTCCCGGAAGTGGGTGCTTTCTTTCTGTCAGTCGAGAAAGTGCAAAAGCTGAATCTAATTCAAAACTCCCACCAGACTGAAGAGTCATTACTCTACGGCACTGGGCTTAATGTAACTGTCACAAGGGAATCGATGATGGCCTACTTTCGGGATAATCCTATGTGATTACATGGATTCTCACCAGAAGATTATTTCACAGACACAGTTGTGGCACGTATAGCTCAAGCAACTGGAATGAAGAAGTACGAAACAGGACTTTCAATTGACCCATAACTCATTTATTTTTAATTTAATGCTTTTTTCATAAAGAATCATAACGGCAAAAGGAATATTTCTTCTTATTCTTATAAAGGGACAAAGATGAGAAATCTTCAAACAAATAGAAAAATCGAACGCAAAGTTTATTGATATTCTTGGCGGGAATTTTATTATCAACTACCGCCTTCGGTGACCAGCTTGATGTATTCTCTTTCCAGGATATCAAACCATTAAAACCAGCTGTACATATATTTCAAATTTCTTCTCTATTACATGATGAAATTAGCAAATATGACATAGTGAAGATTAAAATTTACACGAAAATAGTTTACAAAATATTAATAAAAAGATGTAAAATTGAAGTATTTTAGACAAATACACGCAAATATTTAAAAAAATGAAATAACTCAAAACATTAAACCAGAGGGTTTAGTTTAGTTATATTGTCCCGTTTTGAAGCAACACGAGGACCTCGTAATTTAGAACCGCGGTACGACGGATTTTCAGTGGAATCGGTCATAGAACCTGGACCTACTACCCAAAAGCCGAGACTTTACCACTAGACCAGAGGTTCCCAGCCTGTGGTACGCGTACCCCTTGAGTCTAAAGCGGACACAAGAAAACATAAGGGATTAAAAATGTTACAGAATTTTCTTTCCTCTAGTTCGTGTGAAAAGTAAAAGCGAAAGTTGTGCAAATCTTAAACCTACCCTCAAAATATGAACAAAAGGAAGAAAAAGGAAGTGTTATTTTTAGCTATGCTTATAAGTTAATGCGAAATTATTACAATACTGATTTCATCTTTCTTGACGTAAAACTAATACTATTGTAAAAATGGAATAAAAGGTAAAATCAAAAATAAGTCCTCCAAATGTTATAAATTTTTAAAAATGCAACGTAAAAGTACATCTTGCAAATGTTATAAATTTATAGGACTCTGAGGCTCACCTAGGCACTTAAAATTATTGATAAAAACTTCTTTGCATAGACGAATGGTTGAAGGGGGAACATGAGAGTAAGGGGTAAGGGAAAATAAAAACACTATTCAAGGGGTACGCGAGGGAAAAAAGGTTGGGAACCCCTGCACTAGACCAACGCGGCCCATTAAACCAGAGGGAATATTCTTCCTTCAACTTTCTCACATACTTCCATAATAAACCATGTTTCATGTTTAGCTTCGTCTTAGACTAAAAAGAACAGAGTACGCATTTTGGGCCTCTTCTTTTTGATCCGGCGTCTAAAAACTAAGACATAGCTACAATTTTTGTGCCAAGATGCCATACCAAGTCTCGCTTATCTAACCAGTGCATTTTTGCGATATCGTATTCATATGCACTAAGACAAACAGACAGGCAGTCCACTTTTTGACGAATATGGTTCAAAATTAAACACACCTGCGGTTTTGGTAAGATCACATACTGAAATTCACCTCTCTAACTTATTGCGTTTTTGAGTTATCGCGTTCCAATACTGACTATTAGACAGTCAACCGTTAGGTTGAACTGGACCAAACTAATAAAAAATCTACAATTCTGGGGGTAAAACCATATGCCGAATTTCATCCATTAAGCTCATTGTGTTTTTAAATATTCGCATGCAGATGGACGGACAGACAAGTTTCTCGATGACGGATTTCACCCAAGTTTGATAAAATTCTAAAATTTTGGTGTAATGACCACATACCAAATTTCGTTCATCTAGCAAGTTTCGTGTTTGAGTTATCGTGTCAACTGATAGACATAATACCATTTTTACCATTAACACATAATACCTTTTATTTTCGGATTCAATGAGATCTAAAACGAAGAGATTCAACAATTCGAATTTTTTGACGATGAAAATACTTTTTCTTTCTGTATTTTGCATGAGAGACAGTTAAAAAGTACAATTAAAAGGTATATTACTTCTTGGGAAGGCCGACTATAAAATAAAAGATAAAAAATATTTTGGAGCTTGAAAAAAAGTTATTAAAAGCTTTGATTCGGTTTATGGGATTCTCTTAGAATTTCATTACAGCAATCAAAAGGATTATTGCAAATTATATTAAAAAAACAATTTCATTTTTTTAAAGTTTTTTTTTCAGTTTAGAGGGAAAACAGAACGATAATGAAACTGATATCATTCCAAAGATATTTTTGGCGTAAAAATCGTTTTCATGTAATAGTATTTTCCAAAGGTATCGCCTGAAACGTTAAAATTTTGAGTCAGTTTTTAAATAATTAAATACCTAAAAAATTTCGAAAAATACTCCAAGGTGCTCATCATCGCCTAGGGCAGCAAATTTGATAGCTTTATGCCAAAAGGTCTTTCCCGTAGAGGGCCGAAAGACAGGCCCACATCATCCTTTACCACTTTTAGAGATTAGTTAATGGGGTAAGGTTGCTTAAGTCATACACCCTAAGGAAAAAGTCTATACATTGCAGGTTTTGCGAAATGAAAGGCCAAAATTTTGCTTTAATAACAACTTCTATGAATATTGCAGCCATTTATTACAAAAAAGTTCAAAATACATGCACTCTGTCGAAGGAAATAAACAAATCTTAAAGTAATAACATCGGTACGACTAAGGAAACCGGTTCTTAAGTCGTACCACCTATGTCCCAAGTCGTATCTTGGAAGCAAATGAAGCAGAAACACCTCGTCTTTGAGTAAACTATTCGGTGTTGAATTAATCCTCGGTCAAACCTTTCGGTTTTCCAAATCCATAGTATTTATTTAGTTCTAAAAGGTGACGTCGCAGTTTCAGTTTAGGAATATGATACTTTCGTTGAAGCCCATATCACCATTGGGTAATCTTCTTGTCTAAGTATTACCGGTACGTTTTGCCACGTTTATGGACCCTGCCTAAAAATTGGAAAAGCACATTTCACATTACATATTCAAAAGAACAATATTCTCTTTCTATAAATGATATGTATCTTTAGATATGGAAGCGATCCTTAAGGCGTAACTGGTACGATTTAAGCATCGTTTTTAGTACAACTTAAGCAACGGCAAGTGTAAAATTTTAAGTAAGCATTACAAAAAAACCCAATTGAACTAGAGCATCATTACTGCATAAAAGCAACTATTCTAATAGCACAGAATGATACCCTAAGAAATAATAACACGTTATTAATAATATTATTGTTCTAAGTCACGAAATATGCACAAAAACTATAAGATAACTACCGAAAATTTATTTTTCTTCGAGGTTAGGTTGCAACGCATCGAAGCTCCCGTTCTAAATAATGGAATTAACATCGCCGATGCTATTAGTCATCGCACTGCCGTCAGCGTTGCTAATTCGACGAAAACAAAGTCAGAATGGAATAGGTACGACTTAGGCTGTCGTGCGATTTGAGCAACCTTACCGTATGGGAATATATAAAATATTATTGGAAATGAAAACTTAAAACGATTCTTCATACTTACGAAAGAAGGCTGTATAAGATTTTAAAAAAGGCATTTTAAGATAAATGTTTTCAAGAAATGTATTAATGCTAACGATTTGACGTTTTTTAGAATAAAGAGCCGTTTTGAAGGACTGCTGTAATTGGGACTACTGGAGACGAATCTCGTAATTCTGAGCTTCTGTCACAAGACGATAACGAAATCTGAGCTGTCACTTCACTCTCCAAACTTCCACACCAAAGCCAGGACATGTCCCACATGATGTCAGATTTAAAGAGGACCAGACCCGTACACACAAAGGAATTTCAGCGGAAACGGTCTCGAATTCGAGATTATTACAACACCACGGAACACTAATACATGCCAAACATTTTAATAAAATAACAGCAGTTTTTACGAAAGCTGTCAAACGACTTGAATGAACTTTGTAGGAGTGATTTTTGACTTTACATTTTATTCCATTTTTTTTTAAAATATTATTAGTTCAAAGTCAAAACAAATGAAAACTGCATTGAAATAATGTCGCATTAAGTTAAGTTAACTATCACTCAATCTATACTTATAAAAGGCAATGTTTGTGTGCGTGTGTGTGTGTGTTTGTTTGCGATGTCCAGACAAATCTATCGCAGTTACAGCCATGAAATTTGGCATATACGTAGTCGTAATGGTGACTGAATGCACCTCGAAGCCAGAATTTTGAAATTTAATCTAGAAATTTTTTTATTTAATATTTTGTGTCTTTTGGGGTGATTTTTCGCACTCGTTTCTCAATAGCATGGCTTTGAATAATTGTACGAAAAAAACAGTTACACCATCGGAAAGAACAAACGATTTCCGTTCTAATGAAGTTTGTTTCGTACGTCTAACGTAATTTACTGAATTTTGAGAAATTTTTGAAAAATAGTCACTTTTATGGTAATTTTTAAAAAAGATTTCTTTAAATTATCGCATCTGACGTTCTAACAACTTTATAATTTTCATTTTTTTTTCAGCCTATAAATGGAACGTTTATGTTGGATTTAAAACAAGAACTGTTAAAATATCTTTATTCGTTTTTTAAAAATTAATTTTTCCCTGGTCGGTTTAAACAGTTTTTTCGTAGCGAGATTTAACAGCGAGAGATTCTCCGGACCATCCCACAATGCATTGTTGCAACGTGACCTTCTTCGTCGCTCGTGACGTCATTCGCAAAGAAAAAATAAGCGGGAATATCAATAATGTGTATTTTTTGTTTTGATTTTGTTTTCGAAACTTTTTCCTGCCATTGTGGGCATTTTTTTCCACCGATTTTTTTGAAGTCCTGATTCCACGGGCAACGCCGTGCGCGTACTGCTAGTTACTATATATTAATCTACTTCATTTTTCTGATTTCATGAATAGGCTTTCGGACTTATCGGTAAGTGAAAGACGGTGTACGGCCGAAAAATACGCATTGTTTCATTCAGTGACAGCTCGTCCATTAGGGCTGCAGAGCTGCAGCACTCCCTGAATTTTCTTTTGAACTTGTATTTTCGCTTTTAACCTTATTCGCTTACTTTTTCATTCTCAGAGTACCATAACTTACAAAAATGCAAAAAAAGTAATGAAAAATTGAAAAGAAGGCAAAAAATTAATCAACAAGTAAGAGAGAAGCAGGTCTGAACTGCAAAAGTAATTCTACCCCCAAAAAAAATCGTTCCAAGAGCAGAAAATCCGGAGAGAAAAAGCAACCCCTTCCCCCTTTAACTTAGACGGGCTATGGGCTGCTCGGCAAGCAGCTCTGGCTGGCATGGAACCAACTGGACGAAAAAAAGATTCTCTTTTTAATTAATATTTCTTTTTTTACCCCTTATTCCCGTATACAGTGGCAATCTCATTGGCTGTTTATGGGTTTTGGTTTCGGTTTGTGTTGCGTCTGCAGAAACATCTGGTTGATTGATTATTTTCTTTCTCTTGATAGAAAGCTCGCTGTCTTTTGTAGAAGATATTCATTTTTGGAAGAATGTTATTGAGTGAAGTGGGCGAGAAGAGAAATGTGTATGTGGAGCTATGATTTTTTTTTTCTTTTTTGTTAGCAGAATCGTCACATCAACATTCACTTAACTTTCTGTTAGTAAAACTAGTAGTAAATGCATGCCATATGCAGGTTATTTAATTTGTGTAAAAAGCAGGAAATTTCACATCTGGCTTTGAAATTAAAAAATATGGCCTACTGAAAGATAAAGTAGCTTTTTAAAAATGTATTCTCTTGAGAAATATTATCTTGCAGCTCTTCTCATTTCTGAGCTCTCGAGCCGCCACTGGTTTCATTGGTGATATTTTATTATTTCACGATTTCACTAAGCTATATAAAATAATTGATATTAATATACATATAATATCAATGTATATATAATATTAATATATATATTATCAATAATCTAAATATAATAATTAAAAATATGTTATTGTGAAGTGATCCCCTGCTTACCCTCTATATCACCCACTGCATTCTGTCGACCCCTCCCCTCCAACATCATCACCCAGGACAGAGAGTTTAATTTACGATTATTCCACTGCTGATGAATTCCATACATTTCTGTCAATGGGCGAGTCTGTGAACAGCTCTAAAATGCAATCATTTTACTGAAAAATGTTTAATCAGTTCAATAGTCTAAAATTGAAGGTAAATTCCTTTTGTCTGGAGATATAAGGAAAAGAAAATTTCACGTCCTCAGTCACTGCCACTTCTAATCTCATAACAATTGGAGCTATGAGGATAAAAAACGCTCGAAGAGACTGTAACCAATGAGAACTTTAAAACAAAGTGCAACATGCTTAGGTTAAAAAGCAACTGAAGTTAGGGGCTGAAAATGATTTTCCAACCTATAATTTCTAAGAGATTGCAGTTATCTAAAACTTTCACCACAAAAGTTGTTTATTAAGATGAGGCGATAATTCATCTAATTTGAATTATTTTTCTATCTTAAATCATAAGATATTCAGTGGCAGCGAGTCAGGGGGGCGAGGGGAGGCAGCCGCCCTCCTACTTTTTGCTGAAAAAATTAAATATTTATTTCATTTTAGCTGCCTAAAACTAAGAATTATTAAAAAGCAATAGCGTCCAGGAAAATTAGCTAAGATTGTAGCTTGATTTTTAAATTTTATTGTCTACCCCTATACTCCCTGGTACTTTTAAATGTCTATAAATTTTTTGCTACCCTACTGTTTCAACCCAATCGCCGCCACTGAAGATAGCTATAGGAAAATGAAAATTTAAACCTTCTATTTCCACCTCCTTTGAGTTGGATGGCCTATCTATGAACTCAGCCAAGACTTTCACCCTCCCTACAACATATCCCTTGGCGGTTCAAATCCAAATAAGTTCTAGAAACAATGATCGGAGAAACTATGCAGAAATTTTCTGGGAATCATGCTCCTGGAATTGCTTGCCTTATGCAATAGGTACTTGTTCCTATATGGAATCTACCTTAAAAGATTATTAATTGCATTTCACTAATCAGTTTGTTTATAATTTATTAATTTGATATGAAATCATCAATAATATTTTTATAAGTTCATACTGCCAGTATACCTGGCTGTCAAGATTTTACTTAATACTGATGCTCACAAAGATTCAATTTTAAGTGCAGGTATTATGCTGATCCACTCTAATTGGTCGCCCACATACAACTCACTCCATATCCCTGATCTTGCACCTAATGACTACCATCTTTTCTTACACCTCAAAAAATTTCTGTCTGGTCAGCATTTTCAAAGTAACAATGAAGTGTAGATGGTTGTCAAACACTGGTTCTTATTCCAATAAGTTGATTTCTATGACTGACAAATACAAAAGTTGATCATAAAGTGTATGCCAAGGGCATCAGTTCCAGCAACAAAATATGCTGAAAAGTAGCTTAATAAATTACTGCACCTGTTCTAATAAATGTTTCTATGTGAATATGTTCTCTTTCTATTTATGGCCCTAGAGAAATTTACTTCCTGAATTACTCTTGTACCATAATATATGGAACATGAAAGAAATTTTATTCATGGAATTACATTATTTCATGAATGAATATGATTGTCAAACTGCATACAACCAATAACTATTAGGGTAGGCCGAAAGAAACTTTTTTTTTTCTTTTCGAAAGAACTAAAGTGCAGGAAATTTGCCTCTAGAGTAAATAAGTAAAAGGCAAGAAAATTTTTATCTTTTGCTTACATTTGGAGGTAGCGCATCGACCCTAGACTTTTCGACAATATACGATTTTAATAATTTTTGTAATAACTGGAAAAAATCAAATGACTTTTATAACAAGTGTCAATAGGTATAGTTTAGTACAACAAAGTGTAGGAAAGATAAATAAATGAAAATATAATACATTTTACAATTTGTTAATAGCGCATTACACTAAAAAAGCCCATATTTTTTTACAAAAAACTGAAAAATTTCCATTGAAACAAAAATTTGTTTTTGATTGTGTAAAATTTCAATTTGTAATCAAATATAGTCCTTTACTTACCTTCAGTTTCTTTTGGTACTTTGACATAAGATTTGCTTGAAAAACTTGGCATTGAAGATCTTGAAAGAAGTGTAGTTCTTATAAAACCATTTCTGGAACTGGAACCGACAACTTTTTGTGTTGCCTTGGTTACCCGCTTCACACATCTTTCCACTGCTTGGGTATGATATGGGAACTTGTCAAAGTTCCACTCAGCCGCTGTTCCACCTGATTGGACTTTAGAACAAATCTCTTGATTCTTCTTCCAAATTTCTGGAGAATCTTCACAGCAAAGGTGGTGGTGAAAGTGTAATAGTGTTCCAGTGAATTATTTCAATGTAGTCTGTAGCTAGGAAATTGGTTTTTGGTGGTTGGAAACTCCTAATTGACTTCATCTTAGATACTAAGTTTCTAGCTTTTATAATTATTCTGAAACCTTTCTTATATGATCCCTTTTATTTACTATCATACACAAGAGCAAGTTTTCTGAATGGGCAAAAAATGCATTTCTCTGAATTACTGGGTCAATGACTTTTAACAAGTTTTCTGGCAGGAATCTTGACGATTTTATACCTTCAAATACATGTTTTGGTCCATTTGTGTAGTACTTACTTTTCTTAATATGAAACCATACAGCCATATATGACTTTAGGATAAATGAAACTAAGATCTTGTGTTCATCTGTTAGGTTTTCAATGCTTAAATACAAACGGAGAACTTCTCCTGTTGTTAACCATCTTGAATGAGAAAGGGACCAGGTTCACGAACAGATAAATCTTCAGGAGAGCTACCTGATTTTATAGCATAACTTATGTCCAGCTGGTAGTTGATTTTTGCTTAAAATTTTCTGTTCAATTTCTGGAATCTCACATTCATTACTCTCAAAATTTACCACTGGGAGTTTCTCACATTTACTGAGCTGTGTGCCAATCGGACCACTAAATGATTTTGACCCAGTCGTTTCACCATCTAAATTTATGAACAGATGCCGAAATGGCAATTCATTAAAGTGCAAGAGGCACACCCCCACTGTAGTGGTCCTTTAACTTGTTTTTCAATTTGGCAAATAACACCTGTTTTCCACTCCATATTGGTAACGGTTCCATCACATCTAGTTCATGCAATAAAAATCCAGTTTCAGTCAAATAAAAAAGAATGCTATTGGCAACATTTTGAGCACACCCAGAAGAGGGTGGAATGTGACCAACGAATAGAGAACCTTGTTCTTATAAAATTGAATAACGTTCCTCTTTTATGGTTCTTAGAAACTGCTCCAAGTTTACTTTTTCAACCAGGAGGGTGTCTTCCCACGCCACACCCAAGCAGTGGAACGATGTGTGAAACTGGTAACCGAGGCATCACAAAAAGTCATTGGTTTCAATTCCAGAGATGGTTTTATAAGAACTAAACTTCTTTCAGGATCTTCAATGCCAAGTTTTTCAAGCAAATCTTATTTCAAAGCGCCAAAAGAAACTGAATGTAAATAAAGGACTATATTTGATTACAAAATAAAATTTTACACAATAAGAAACAACTTATTGTTTCAATAAAAAAATTTCAATTTTTTGTTAAAAAATGTGGTTTTTTTAGTGTACTATTACTAAATTATAAAATATATTATTTTTTTCATTTATTTATCTTTCCTAAACTTTGTTCTACTAAACTATATCTCTAGCTACTTGTTATAGAAGTTATAGAATTTTTTTTCCTGTTATTAGAAAAATTATGAAAATCGTATATTTTCGAAAAGTTTAGGGTCGATGCACTATGCCAGATGTAAGCTAAATAAAAAAAATTGCATTTCACTTATCTACCCTAAAGGCAAGTTTTCCACACTATAGCATTTCGCAAAGAAAAAAGTTTTTTTCGGACTGCCCTAATAACCATATATATATTGTATGACTGGATTCAAGATACTGTAGAAAATTAGATTGCTTCATGGCACATACAGTAGCCCTTGTAAGAAAGCAACCTTTACAGAAGTGCAATAATATCTAAGTGATATAATGGTCATTTTTAATGATGGCACTTATTTAACCTAATAAAAATTATGTCTACTTCTTACAAAGCAATAGAAGAAAAGGATAATTTTTTACTGAAAGGGTTGTGAGATTAAGATTTTGTTTCAAAAATGTCTTATTACTTAAAAATATCAAATGAACCGATCCAAATGATCATTTATCAAATGAACTAGCAAGTCAGATTCGTAATTTTTTGTTTCGATTTTACAATGCATCAGTTTCATAAAACCTGATGCATCAGTTTCATAAAACCTGATGAACAGGTTTCATCAGAAAGTTGGAAATATATCAAAGCTTTCAAATATCAGTACAGTAAAACATTTTTAAAAAGTAATTTATTAAGTTAGTCCATTATATAATCCATGATTATTTAATCTTAAATTCATAAGAAGCATTTTTAATTGGTTAACAGCTAAATGCAACAAATTAGCCTTGTAATGCAAGTTTCCAAATGAAACAGCATTAATTAGAACAGTAGACGATTTTTATAGATAGATTTACTAAGCATCAAACAATATCTAGTTAAAATCTCAAAAATAGATACCAGTTATAATGAATCTGGTTTTGATATTATTCTTGTGAAATAATTTACCAAAAAAAATGAGTTTAAGATTAGCAAATCTTTCACAGAATCATCATGCAGGGTAACAATTAACGAGCTATATGAAAAAAAACCTTGATAACTTTTGAACCGTTGGCAAGATTCAGTTAAAACTTGGCGGTTGAATGCAAGGCAGATTGGGATTTTTTTTTTTTTTTAGCATGCACACTCTTATTGTTATTGTTCATTTTTTGTTGAAAATGTCGAAATACAGTGTTTCTGAGCGTATATCAATCGCCAAGGCCTACTATTTGAGAAATAACAGCCTGATTCTGGCTCAAAGGAAATTTGCAGCTGAGAACAAGCTGAAGACAACCAGTCCAAGTGTTATAACAACCAAAAATGTGATTGAAAAGATCAAGGGAATTGGTAATGTCGATGTCTCGACACTTCAGCAATTTTTGCACAATTTTGTTCTTCGTCTCAGCCACATATATAGCCATTGATGACAAGAATATATAACATATCATAAACTAAATCTGAATATCTGTAATTACTTTTAAAATTTGAATAAAATTTTTGAACTCAGTAGTTTTTGAAAATTTTATTTTTTATTTCATATAGCTCAATAATTGCAACCCTGTATTAAGTATAGATCTAGTTTTACTAATACTCTGGAAGTACCCACTTTCACTAAACTATCTGCCAATACAGCATTTGGTAAAGTACACTTATTGCTATAATCCATAAAAAAGAGTAAATTAAATAATTCACAGAATGTAGATATATGTTGTATATAAGTCCAAACATTACATAATTATGTTGCTAAAAATGCATTATTTTCATCAGTCAAAAAATAATCTGATCTTTTATAATAAAAATGAGCTGTTTTGAATACTTCAGGATTCATTCACAAAATATATACCTTTCCATTTTATTGAGTCATGTGCATACAAAGGTATCAGAAATTTATTTTCCTGTCTATATAATTCACACAAAAAATGCATGCAATTAAAAAGGAACCATATTATATTAGTTTAAAAACTTCATGCATTAATTTTCACAGATCTTTAATTCGCACACACACATACAAAATCTCTTTAATTATATCTGAAATTTTTTAAGCATTCTGCTCTATAATTGGCTCAAGACATTTAAAACAGGTACCTTATAATTAAGACAAAATATAAAATTCTAAAAACTTACAGAACATTCTCAGGATTAGCTTTGTCAACAGCCATGTTTAAAACTCGACTCTGAAATATGAACATTGATACAGCTTAGCTATCTAGTTATATAAAAAAAGGCACATTTTACCTTTTTGTAAATAAACACTAATTTCAGAAATTAATTAAATCTATATTAATTCAAGTTGCATAAAAATGCATTTAAAAGCCATTAAACAAAAATTAAAATCACATAATCAAATTACAGTATCTCATCATCAAAAATATCTGAGATTTTAAGAGATTTGCTATAGTTAAAAAATATATAATTTCATAAGAGTACACAATTTTTTGTATACATGATCAAATATATCTAGCAAAGATTTTTAAAAAAACTTTCAAAGTGTAACTTAAATAGTTTAACATACATTTAAAAAAAATTTTTAATGCATATACAGTAAAACCCCGGTCAACGGAACACGGGTGAACCAAAACCCAAGTTTTCTGAAGTAGAAAATCCAAAAAACAAGTACTGTACTGCAAGGAAATAATCGCGAAGGTGAGACTTTTATTTGCAATGAAATTCCCACTTTTTTTCTCTTTAAGCCTTCTCAAGAAGGTCAGTGATTAATTTTAGAATGCTAAAACTAATGGGTATTAACAAGATTAATAACGATATACATTGTGCCCAACGGAGTATTAACTTTAATAAAAAAGCATAAGTGCAGCTTACAAAGATAGTTTTGAATTCATTTTACACTCAAAACATTTTACAATTACATACTGTAATTAGATACAAAATAGTAATGGATGTCCATAGCTTAACCAAAAGAAACCATAACTGAAATGGCCTCCCCTCCTTTAGTTTGGTTAACTGGGGTTGTACTGTAGTTGCAGCATTGCAACGGTATTTTTCATTAATTTGTAAGGCATGAAAATAAAACACACAATGAAAGGCTATATTACTTTTTAAATCAATAATTATTAGGGATGCAACGAATATTCGGCCAATTTGGCCCTTTTGACGAATATTCAGCTGGCCAAATACTAAGCAGATATTTGGCCGAATAGATTCAGGATAATAATTTTTTTTAATGTTCTTTTAAATATACATTTAACGAAAAAAAAGGTGCAAAATTATATTTCAGTCAATTATCAAAAAATCTCCTAACATTTACCCAATTTTAAGTTGCATAGTACAAAAGTGTTTTTAATAAAGTTATATATAATTTATCATTGCAAAGCCAGAAATTATGATGCAAGAACAATAATTTTTCAGCATTTTCAGGAGGAAGTCTGTTGCTTTTTATTTCATACACATTTAATACCAACTAGGGATGTAACGAATTTTCAGTATCAGGCCTACTTCCCCTTTTGCCGATATTGGGTCTGGGTAAATGCTAAACATATATTCAGCAGAATAAATTCAGGATAAATTGTTTTTTTAAATGTTGTTTTAAATATATTTAATAAAGAATGTTGCAGAATTACATTCTGATACATTATAGCAAAATCTAACATTCATCAAATTTTAAGTTGCCTAGTACATAAATGTATTTAATAATGTTGCATATCATTTATAGAAGTCTGTTTCATATATATTACCAGCTTCAGAAAATAAATGGTCACTATATAATGCTTTCAGGTTCTTAAAGATATTTTCTTGCTAAATTTGCGAAGCTTGGAATTTTTTCCACATTTTTATTCCACCAATTAAGTGGACACTCCATCCTACATATTAGAAGTTATCAAAATAGAAATTTACTTCTAGTAATTTTAATTTATTCATTCAATTTTTTTTCTGTGTTTTTCATTGTGGGGACACAGGAGGTGTAATGTAATGCGTTTGTCAATGTCATGTTCTGCAATGATGACTTTTTTACTTATTTGAAGCAATCCCAAAATGAAGAGGGTTTCTCATTTCTTATTAATGAAATTCAAGTATTTAAAATATTACAAAAACAAATAAAATTATTAACATTTTTTTAAATCTACAAATAATAAAAACTAAATTTTATTTCTCATCTTAAATTTTTTCATTAAAATTTGAAAAATGTTTAATTTACAATCAAAAGTGAAATGTTTTTAAAAATTTGGTATTCGGCCACCGAATATTCGGTATTCAGCTATTCGACCAAATCACTATTCATCACATCCCTAATAATTATCATATTATGGTTAAAACATATCATTATAGATAACAGCACCATTAAAAATTTTGACAACTGTTGCATTTACAAAAGTTTCACTGTGACTCACAACACTCAAAAGCAGCAATTTTAAAATGACATAATATACTGAAAGTGATCTTCCTGATTTAATATATATATATATATAAACAAAAAATGATTTATAAGACTAAAACATAATTCTTACTACCAGTTTGCTTTTAATGTGTAGGTAGTTAATCAAAAGAAAATTTAAATAAATTCATAATTTTTATACTCTTATTTATAATAGTGCAAACTCAAAATCTAGGAAAAAGATATAAAATGTTCATATAAAATTAAAATACCTCTTGAGAAAAATGTGAAGATGATCTTCTCTGTGCAGCAGAATACCTCACATTAAATGATGGAAGAGTATTGTGACGTTGTGCTGACAAAGCTCTTAAAGGTGTAGCTTTTGAAGGCATTTCAGTTTCCTCAGGAACTTGCTTCTTTCCTGAAAAAGAATGCAAAAATAAAATAAGTAAATAAAAGTGCCCTAAATAGCATTTTAAAGTTAAATTAAATGCAAACATTTTTTCTTTAAATAAAATTTCAACAATATAAATCAGTTGCTTTACTGCATTATGCCCAATGTAAACATTTTATATCAAAATATAATATATAAGCATATAGGATATCACAGTGAATACATAATTTAACCCCTTAACTTCCAACAAAATCTTATGTGATTCAGCCCCTAGAGCCACCTGATCCAACATGATACACTTTTATTATTGGCCTTACAGTTGTATCTCTCCAAACTATTCCAAGACATGGGTATGTATTTGGAAAAACCCTGTTCAAGGTCATTTTATTACATTCCAGAGTAGTGGGCACAATTGCATGGCTAACAACAAATTACAGGGGGTAGTTATTTGGTAAAGCCTTCCAAGTGCATATACATACCCCTTCAGCAGTGAATATAATAAGCAGCAAGTCATATATATATATATAATATCATTCTAAATGGGAAGTGTAAACACTCATTTCAATGAGAAGGCAGTAGTTGATCTAAGTCCACTTTATTAATTGTAAAGGTGAAAATGCAGGTTGATTTAAGGAAACACAATCATACTTCAAATAACACCTTCCGGGAAAACCACCTATAATAGAGGAATTTAAAAATTTGGAGGGTATTTCATGCTGATCAAAACCATCCCCATTGTTCGAAAACTGTGCACAAAGGCAGTACATCTGACCAGGTAAATTACATGGTTACAAAAGAGGAAGCTGCAACATCGCAATGAGTTTTTATAGCAATTTCAGAAAAGGGGAATTCCCACTTGTTACAACCAGTTGAATCCGGATCTCTGCGAGTTACAGTGACAGTTACTCTGAGAATGGAATTTAAGTAGAAATAAATAGTTATAAATTAAAGTTAGGAAATGTGTTTAAAAATAGGAAAATATGACATCATTACCTATATACACTCATGGCAGTTAATGAATTAACTTTATTCTAATTAACACAGGGCACTCACATAATGTTGAAATATGTATAATCACATTTAGAGTGTCAAGGAAGAGCAAAATATTTCTATATACTTTTGCTTAAAATACACTCTGTTTGACTAATTTTACTGCACTCTGTGTAATGATGATATGAGAAGAAAAATGAATCCGAAATCTTTGCTGAAACTTTTGGGATTTGCTTGTGTTTTCCATCCAACAATTAATTTTGGAACAAAGTTTAACAAACTTTGAATCACTAATATTTTTACTGTAGTTAAAAAAAATTCAGAAAGATGTTAAATCAACAAGAATTATCAATCAATGGTAGGATCCTTTTTAAAAACTGCTTGCAGAATAACACAGTTCAACTACCTTCATAGTGGTTAGCAATGAGAACCACTTATCAGAAACGAGACAGAAATGTACAGGAACAAAAGCATTCAAGTTTATAAATAAAACCCCCTAAAAAGATCAAATTTTGAGAAAGATCGACTTTACTTCATTTAAATTTACATCCTATTTTGTAGGTACATAAAGGCTATCTTCGGACAAACTTCATTATATTGATCAAATGATGATGATGATGACACCTCAATTACCACCCCATAGACAGATGTTTGACTCTGAAAGATTTTTCAGCGACCAGCACTAATCTTTGGTGGAATTGGGTCTTGAACTACCAACTCTGCGGTCTCAAAGCAAAGACTCTGCCAACAGGCAACTATGGCCAGAGTTATGGAAGATCGAAGTAAAATAAGACACGATCAATATTTTCATTAAAGAAGGTTATTACTGAAAATGGAAGACAGAAACAAAAGCAATGCAAGACTGAACTTTAGGAGAGAATAAAACTAAGTACATTACTGCAGTCATAATTATTTGGTGTTTGACTCGTACATTATATGATTCAGCTAAATGTGTGCATTCATGATGACGACTGTCTAATCCTGATAAAACATATGGCAAATATAAAAATTGAAATTAACCATTAAATTCCTTGTAAATATCACTATTTTTCTATTTATACGATTCACTTAAGACAGAAAATAACATGAAAATTAAAACAGTCATATCAAAAGAATTAGATACATAAAAAAGGCAAACAAAAGCCAAAAATATTTTAAAACACTTACCAGGTAAGCGTGCTAAAACTGGTATTTTGCTGTTTATAATTACAGGTCTTGTCTTGGGGTTATCTGGATGTGGTGTCATAGAAAATGTTTCTTGATATGTTTCACTCAGTGCAGGGACTACTGCTGTAAAACAAAATTGTAAACCATAATTATATGAATGAAATTTGAGTGAAAATAACAAATAATTATGGAAAAAATCAAATTATATTATTACAATCACATAGATATTAGTAAAAATGGTAATAAATGAAAAAAACTAAGATAAAAAATAATGAAAAGTAAAAAAATAATTTATAAAACTGTCATTATAATTATGACTTTAACACAAAACAAATGTAAATACTTTTGATAATTTCTTACAAATAACAATATTGAATATGTTCTTTATTTTTAAACATAATCTCACTTATTATGACCTCAATTTTAAAATTTGTAAATTTATTACTATTCCTTTTCCATAACCCTTAAGAATTTTAACAGAATTTTCAGATGCAAAGTTTTATACTTCAAAGTTTACTGCCCTCTCACATGAATACTTTCAACAGCTGAAATATACATTTTTCTTATTTTTAGGTTAATAGACACACATTTCTCCAACATTTATATAAAAATTAAACTGCTCATTATATATGTTTCAATTCATATAATTTTTCTTCCAAGCAAATTTTATATTAGCTAATAGCAACTTCTTATAAAATGGGTTTAGCTGACGAACAAAAGTTATAATAATTTAAAAATAATGACCATTTTAAAAGCTATTTATCACTATAATAGCAAAAGAGGGAAACTAGTTTATTCATAACATTGAGCAATACATATCGACTACCATAACATAATGAGTTTAAAGCATAAAATTATAACTAAAAATTTTCTATTATATAAAAATAAACTATCACAAGACCACCTATCATTACTTCCTATACATTACTACTACAGTCCGACTTCTAAAATCCGGAAACCTCCGAAAACCGGACGATTTTTTTCAACTCGTAACGAGAAAAAAATTATCTAAATAAATTTTAAATTAGAATGATTGAGGAAAGATGCGGAAATTCTAGTCATTCTAAACTACTATTTTTTTTTGTCTTTGTATCTTTTTTTAATATCTCTTTATGTTTTTATTGTTTAAAACGTGTTTTTATATGGAGTTGTTGGAACTGACGTCAACATGTAGATCAGCATACGTCTTGATTGGTTGCGCATGTGCAAACATCAGAGGCATTACCAAGGCAACCATTTGCTGTTGCCTTGCGACTTCCGGGTCTGCACATGCACACTTAATTGTGACATAACTTGCCTACATGGTGACATCAGAACTTTGACATCTCTATTGGTTTAAGAAAGATATCTAAAATCCGGACCTTCCAAACCCCCAAGCAGTCCAGATTTTTGAGGTTGTACTATATAATCATTTGCCAATGAAGGTGTTTTTTATTATAATTATTATTCGCAATGAAAATATGAACAGATGAACCAAAAATTATTAAGTAAAATAAATTTTTTTTACACAGTTGTTTATTGTCTTCCAAAAAAAAGCTGTCAAATGCACTTATATGCACAATCTATTGATAGAGAATATACTGAAAATCAGAAAATAAATTTGCAATTTTCTGCAGTATGTTCACAAACAGCAGAAATTCAAAAGCATAGTACATACAGCATAAAGTCCCTTATGTAGAGTAGCATTAAAACAAAGTTCTACAAATAATTGCAGAATTAAAGATTTGGCTTTTTTTTAAGTGATTATTTGCGAGTACTGTACCTATAAATAAAAGTTTATTTGCAGGTATACTCTACCTACACATAAAAAGTTATTTGCAGGTATATTGTACTCATGGATCATTTTCAGGTTTTGTTAAATTCAATACGTTTTGTAAGAATTTTGAAATGTTTTCTTTGTACTTGAAATGTTCTTTTTGTGTTTATGAGATTATTAAAAGAAAGATTAATGCTACTTTGCAAGAATTTTCAGCATTTCGTCGGAGACATGCAACATTTTTGTTTCATATTTAAATAGGTTTTGAGTGCTGGTTTCTAACTCATTTGATTGAATTTGCTAGAGATAATATAGTTTCTGATTTTTTTTTTCAGTCATGAAATTGAACTTCATGGCAAGATAGCGATAAAAATCAAATTTTCGATCCTGATGAGCTCCAAAACCCCTAGAGATGTCTTACGAAATTTTAAACTTTTCTTTGCAGTTGATGGAAATCCAAAGTCAATAGTTTAAATCTGCTATAATCCCATTTACAAAATGCAAATGTACATGGAGAAAATGCAGAATTAACAGTCATTAAAAATTTTATCAAAAGGTGAAAGGATAAAAAAGGAAATTAAATGACTCTGTACCTCTTCTTATCGCGGCTGAGTGGAATGGTCGTAAAGTGCTCGTCTACTAACTGAAACGACAAGGTATCGAATTTGACCAGCAAGTGATGCAATTTTTTTTTATGAACGTAAACAATCTGTTTAAGAATTTGAATTTTCATTAATCATGTTTAAAAGTGATGTCTATAAGTTCAATATTTCGTTTGATTTTGCTCTTTTTCTTTCCTAAGCCATGTTAATTTTCAAGTATATTTAAAATAACTCTATTCTTATTCCCTTTCACCTACCCAATGCTCGCATGTGTTCTAAATTTTTAAAAGTTTAAGTATTTGTTTTGAAGTTTCTTCAGTAGAAGAAAAATTGAACTGAATAGAACATATACTGTATAATAAACAACGTTTTCCATTATCCAAAAGTAGGCAGAATTCTTGCAAAAAATCTAAATAATAAACAACACCTTCCTACAACAGTTTTTAAGAGTGGATTAAAGACAAACAAATATTTATAGAAACAAGGAAACTGTTTGAATCTAAGTCCAGCAATGAGAAATGATGTTGGAAATTAAATTCAAAATCTTTTTTTAAATTATCAAAAAAGAAAAAAATTCAAGACAACTCATGATAAATTCTTAAACTATAAATAACACTTCAACCACAAATATTTTACTCGTTGAGACTAATTCCATTGGATATAATATAATTAACCAAGTCCATGAGTCAAGAACTCAAAAAGAAAGCCAACAGCACCAAGCCACAGCCACACCTCAGGCAGTCACCCTCCGAAGTAAGATTTACAACCTACTTAACTAAAGTGATCAAGCAAGAACTGGCTGTTGGCTCACTGTACCTGCAAATAACATTTTATCCGCAGGTACTATACCTGCAAATAGTGTTTTATCCGTAGGTACAGTACCTGCAAATAACGCTATACTTTTTTTTACATTTAAAAATTATTTCCAATATGAGAAATAGATATTGTTGGAGGTTTTAAAAACACCTACATTTTTTCTGTATTTAATTTCACATTTCCACAATAAACAGGAACTGTACTCCTGATGCAATTATTCTGATCATTTCTGAAACAACATTTCTGTTAAATATCCAAAAGCCATATTTTAATTTCTAAACATAATGTTTGATTACTTTTCTTCAATATCCCCAATAATAATGCTGTCAAAAGTAATTCATCTACACAGCACATCCATTTTTAGGTTAGACTTGATAACACAGTACTGTCCTGTCACAAAGTTTAGGACACTTTCCCCAACTGTTAGATCTTAGCCATGTTAAATCTAATATCAAATTTATCAAGCTATCACTTGAAAAAAATTAACGTTTTGTGGTAATACTGTGTTCTCAAATCTAACCTCAATTTTATTTAATTACAGACATACTTAAAAAAAATTAAACATAGTATTACCTTTATCAGAAGTGAATCCAAACACTGGATTAGCTTTACTATTTCTGAATTCCTCATCCACATCTTTTCTGCCTTGATCTTTTAGAGTCTCTTGATCAGCATTCTGAGAAATAAGAGTGCAAATATAATTTTAATGCAAGAAAAGAATATGAATAGAATTATTTAAATATATGTTGAATTAATTATAAATATATTTTCTATAAATTCATTACATAATAAATATGGATAATTGTGAGCAATTTGAAAACAACATGCCTGAATTAAAATATCACTAAAATGATATGCATGATAAATGAATAGTTTTAGATAAAAAAAAATTTAAAGATTCTAAGTCAAATACGCACTATCACATAAAAAAAGAAATACAAGAGAACGAAAATTTTTAAACTAATATATTAAAGTAAGCAAAATTCAATACAAAAAATCAAATAATTAAACTGAATCGCACGTTGCTAGGGTTTTATAATTTTAGAATAAAAAATTTAAGAAAATGAATTAACTAATATCAGGGTTGGCACCAATGGAGAGTTCGGGGACCCATGGCAAATTTTGCCCCTTCCTGTCAGGACACATTTTTGTACCCCATACACACAACTGGCTATTCAATTAGTAGATAAATAAAGATCAAGTGAAAATTTCAGATGATCACTATCATGCCCCTCCCCTTTTTATAGCCCTCTTGGGGAAGATCCTGCCCCTCGAACCAACTCTACCCTACTCCTGACTGGTACACATTTATAATAGAAACAAAAGCATGCATAAAAAATATCTATTTCTGAAAAATTCCAAGATTCCTTATATCACAGCTTCATTTCATTTATTGATATGATAATAAATATTCAAAATTAACAGCAATCTAATAATCAATACACAAATTAATAAATTATTGCAAAATAATAGTTAATACTTTTATTAAACTCATTTCACAGTAGCTGAATGAACAATATTTAAAAAACACCTTAAATTTTGTTAAAATATCAAAAAGTCCAATTGATTACAACCAATAATTTTGAAAAATAAGATGTTTACTTTGATTGCATGACATAAAAGATAATTTACAAAATTTTAAGACGATGCAAAACACTGAAATTATCATAAAATATAAATTTTAACTTAATTAAACTTTACCTGGGAATCGGGAAAACTTGATACAGTATCCTGAACAGAATTGTTAACCCAGTTACTGTTCCTTTTAAACACATTTGCATTCTCATGCCTTAAGTGGTTTATCTCAACTAGTTTGGAAACGGAAGACTCTCCATTATTTTCTATGTCAAATGCAAGCACATCTTTACTCCTGGATGGAGGAGTAGAAGAACTTGAAGAGCCGGAAGCAGCCATGATCCATTCAATGTCAGGACCCCAAGGTGACACATTCCTGTTCTGAACACCGGCCGAGGATGGTAGCATAATTGCATAGGACACAGCACCATCTTCTGTACATCTGGGAAGTATCCGACGGGCAAGACGAGCCTGTACAGCTGCCAACAGTCCTTCAGCATCTGAATTAATTTCCACGACATCAACAGCAGTTACCAATGGAACCAAACGAGTCGGTCCCATAGCTTGTGCAAGGGCTGCAAAACACTCAAGGGCAGCTAGACGAACTCTTCTTTTTGTATCAGCAAGAAGAGGAGCAACGGCTTCACACAATGGTAGAAACTCAAAGTTATAGCTCGGAAAAGTTAAAACGGCTCCTGTCACTCTGTTAATGATCTCCTCTCTGAGCCGTGGATTTCGGCTGTCTTTAAACTGCAATAGATTGCCTAAAACATCAGTGGGTTTGACAAAATGCATGAGTTTATGTATAACTCTGATAGCATGTTCTCTTACAACTAATTTTGAATCTCCCAATCTTTTTAAAACAGAAGTTACGAAAGTTTTCAAAAATCTTTTCATTTGATTTTTAAATTTCTCAATCAACAGATCATAAACACTCAGAGTCTGAATGACAATTTTAAAATTTGAATCTTCAAGCAGACGAGATAAAAATATCATGTACTCGTCCATATCTGATATTTTTTCACTGAAATCAGGGATCTCTCTAATAATCATTTTCATATGTTCAATAGCTTCAACTCGAGTTTTCCAATCATCACTTTTAATTTTCTCAGTAATATATGGTTGGAATATTCCAAAATCATATTTTAGCAGCTTATTGTTACTGGCACCTACAACGCCATTCAGGTTGGAAAAACTCGAGCGGCTTCCAGAACTACTACTCATGCGAGATCCATTTAATGTAAATTTGTTTAAAACTCTCATGTAGGTATTAGCAGCTTCTTCATCTAGTTTCTGAAGATATTGTTCAAAAGTTAATGTTCCAACTAATTCATGAATTTTTTGCATGGCTAAAAATATTGGATAAAACAAGGAGGCATCACCATCAACAAAATGTTTAGAGAGGCATTCAATCAAAGGAAACAAGTTCTCATTTTCAAAACCAGATGCAAAAAGTATTCCAATACTCATTATGCACCCTTTTCGCACTATATATTCAGGATTTTCTAATCCATAATGGATAAAATTTTCTTGAAAGTTTTGCAGGTTATTAGTATATTTCATATAATTGTGCAGCACTTGCAAAGCTGATCTTCGCACATTCACATTTTCATGGCCAAGGTTTGAAATAACCTTTTGCAATACAATGGATATACAAGTATCTAGTTCATCAGTGATGTCTGGTATCATGGCACAAATCAACAGTAAACACTGGTAGCGCACTTCCCACCGAGTATCATCCAAGACATGAAAAAGTATTTCAAATATAGGAATTCTAGGAGCATCATGAAATGTAGGTAGCTGGTTTCCATCTTTCAGCAGTTTTCTCATAACAATCAGCATTTCTACCCGTTTTGCAGCATTATGGTCAAGAAGATTTTGGAACATCAAGTTGGTATCCATTTTTATAACATTAGTATCAAGAAGCCCACCGTGGACTGTATCTCCCATAGATTGCCTCACCATTAGTGTTATATTTTCGAGCAATCATAGATTTAGAAAAACTAAAATTATGATTGTTTCTGGGAAAATAAATATGGGTTATGCGACTGACATATATTCATGATTCAAATTAAAGCCACAAGAACGATAAAAGCACATCACAAATAGCTGGTATAATAGATAAAACATGCTTTCCTTCGCACAAAAAGTATTTCATGTTCACTCGATATTCACATAAACATATACTTATTGACATTTAAATGTTTTCATTACACACACAAATTTACTTGAACTTGAACTTGAATTAGAGGGGTTATGGGATTTGAAGCAACAAAGGCTGTAATCCCCTAGTTCTAAGCTAAACACAGTATAGTTCGTTCCAAAACAACGATTCCATAGTGATAATTAGAACATTCCATAAAAAGTATTGCGTCAAACTTTTCATGCAGAATAAATCCGAAATTGATTGTCTTCGGCAGAGAAAAACACACTAATAGAGTAACAGAGGCAACGAAGCGCACGATGCCAAAAGGATGCGGCTAAAAAACATCAAAGTACTTGAGGGCTTGAATAAAGATGGTCAGATGATTCTTGTTGGTTAAGGCATGAGATAGAAGAACATCATAGGTAATGTTGGATTCGACGATGTTCAATTTGTTCCAGAGAATAGCTCTAAAAGATGCATATTTTTTGCACTTCAGAAGGATGTGAGAAATGTCATTGATTTCATTACAAACAATGCACAAAGGGTCGGGATGAAGATTGAATCTGTGAAGGAGACCTGGGGTTATGATGGTTTTACTAATTATGCGTGCAATTAGCCTGTCCTGTACCCTGTTTCCAGTCCATTTAGAGATGGTTAGAATGTCCGGAACGTTTCCAATCAATGCTTGGTATTTGCTTTTACGGTAGTTGTCATGCGTTATTTGAATTGACTGTTTTTTTAAGTTGGAGATAATGTCCTCCGAGGCGATCCAATCTATGAATGGCGTGGATTCAGTAACTTGCTTTGCAAGAGAGTCTGCCTTTTCATTCCAAAAGATTCCAGAATGACCAGGTACCCATAGGAGGGAAATTTTTTGATTCATATTTTTTCTGACATGAATTTTTGAAGCCAGACGTTGAATGACTTTGGGAGAATGAAAGGTAATATTTTTAAGAGAGGATAGTGCTGAATAACTGTCGGATAGGATTAAAATATCCTTTTCAGGAACTGCTAATTCATCCAATGCTTGGCAAATTGCTAATGCTTCCGCTGTGAAAACGGAATTTAAGGAATGAATACGATAAGAAAATTGTTGAATTTTCGAGAGACCAGCAATTGACGTGTAACAATGTGATTTCGAACCGTCAGTAGCAATAATGTAATGATTGGGGAAAAGGTTTTGGATGCATTCAGTAAAACTAGTGACGATGATTGAAACTGGGGTTTCTTTGCTTTGAAACTGAAACTCTTTTAGAAAAATTTCACATAAGTTGGGGTTGGAATGTGGAAGAACTGGGAGGTTTATTACATGGTCTGGAATGCAATTAAGATTTTGAAAAGCGATTCTGAGGTAATCTGCATCTTTTTCAACGATCTGTAATTTAAACTCGTCATTAGTATGGGTCAAAGGAGAGAAGGGATGGATCGCAATTTGTTTGATAAAGAATTGAATTGCTAAACGCCTGATTTTTACCGACATTATTTCTTGCCCTGCTAGCTTTAATAGAACAATGTTAGGAGTCCAGATTGGTACTCCAAGGGCTATTCTAAGAGTCGTTGTTTGAATGACATTACATGCTTTGAGGTGTGTTTCTGAGAATTTGTTGATGATAGGACAACTATAGTAGAAAAGACTAAGGATGCTGTTATTAGCGATAGTGATTAGATGCTTGGTTCTCGGGCCATTTCTTTTGTAACCTAAAATTTTAAGACCATTGATTTTTTTAAGTGCCTTACTCCTTAAATTTCTAAGAATACGTCCATTTTGATTATTTTTAGCAAACTGGATTCCAAGATATTTTATCGATTCACTCCATGTAAGTGGAATACCAGCGTAAGTTATGCGCGGAAGAGATGTTAAGTTTTTCTTTGATAAATCAATTATAGCGCTTTTGTCTGGACAGATAGCTAGTTTCCAATATGAGCACCATTTATAAATGTTTTCCATGGTGTTCTGTATTTTAGTTTGGATATAGGTTATAGAATGGTGAGAGCAGTATACAAAAATATCATCAGCAAAAACAGAACATTCAACATTTTCGTCCAAAGTCTCAAAAAAATCATTCAAAAAAATTACAAAAAGAATTGGTGAGAGGACGCTACCCTGGGGCAGACCTTTAAAAAGAATGTTTGTATCAGAAAGAGTGGTACGCCATCTAATTTGAAAAGATCTTTCCTGCAGAAAGTGATGCATCCATTTAGCTACTTTGCCAGTGATACCCAGTTGAAGGCATTTGTAGATAAGTTCGTCAATGTGTACAGAATCATAAGCACTTTTGATATCAAGGCTTACACCGACAAAAAATTTTTTGTTTTTTCGGGCCTCAGAAATCGCCGTAAAAATTTTGTAGATCGCCGAATGATTATCTCGAAACGGAAGGAACCCATGTTGGTTTGAATGCAGTTTTTTTGTACAAGTGAGGAAATTGGTAATACGATAAGCTAAAATACGTTCAAAAATTTTGCAAAAGACAGAAGTAAGGGCTATTGGTCTATACGAAGTTACTTTTGTTTTATCTTTATTGGGTTTAGGAATTGGAATAATAATAGCGTGTTTCCAGTGTTTTGGTAGAACAGAAAAATCCAGTTGTTGTTGAAACATAAAAAGAATTTTGTAAAGAGATGCATCGTCAAGGTTTTTGAACCAGATTGCCGGTATATTATCAGCTCCTGGTGTGGAATTTTTAGTTTTCTGGATTGCCCTTTTGAGCTCCCAAAATTCAATATTTCTGTTTAAGGATTCATTGCCACTGTCATAATCAATAGGAATAGGCTGAACTTCAGTAGTTGGAGTTGAAAAGTGAGTCGCAAATATATTACTTTGTGTCTTCGGCTGGGTTACGTACCGGCTATTATGAAAAATGATATCATGATTTTTAACATTTGGGTTCGTATGATTTGATAATTTATTTAAAATTTTGAAGAACATTCTGGGGTTTTGGGAAATTTTGCAAATGTTATCCCAGTAATTGTCTTTTGCTCTTTTAAAATGAAATTTGAATTTACTTCTATATTTTTTATAATCGATCCAATCTGAACTCGAGATATTTCTTCTGGCTTTTTTCCATGCATATTTTTTGAGACGGCTGAAGTTATGGCAAGCAGCGTTCCACCATGGTGGATACTCTCTATTTTCTAAGATTTTACACGTGGTATGATTTCTAATAGTCAGAGAAATTTGGCTTGTAATCGTATCTATGGTAGGCTGGTTTGTTGAGTGAAATATTTCTGTTGATTTTTTGATGATTGGATTCCATTTGATAGTTTTGATACATTTGTATGCATTCTGGAGTTTGGACCAAGAAGTGACAATAGGAATATGATCGCTTTCAAATGAGCAATCAAAAACATAACAATCGATCTCATTAAAAATGGAGGCAGAGCATAAAGTTAGATCGAGGATGGAATATGTACCAGCATTAATGATATGAGTTGGGGTAGAGGTATTAAGCATAATAAAGTCTGAATTGTTGAGCCAATCAACAAAATCCTTGCTAGATGACGATTGAGTGTTTCCCCCCCAAAGAGGGTGGTGGAGGTTGAAATCTCCGAAAATAAAGGTCGGAGTGTGTAGGCTATTGAGAAATGTTTTAATGGGGTTGACATTAAATCCATGGGGTGCATACAGATTTACGATAGTGAAGCTATAGTTCTTAGAATGTACTTCAACAGCCAGGATTTCAAGATTTGGATCATTCTCTTCGCTATAAACCACTCTTCCAGATAGATTTTTCGGGATGGCGATTAGTAACCCGCCGCCAAGTCTATTGCTTCGATGGGTACGGAAGAAGATTTTGTTTGGATTCGAAAAATTGTCGTTTGTTTTAAGAAATGTTTCCTGGAAAATCAAGAAGCTAGAAGTGGAAAAGGGGGGTTGGTGAAGCCAGATTTGTTTGTTTTTAAGACTACGGCAATTCCATTGAACGAATGACATGAAATTTGAATAAGAAAAGAGAAAGGAGAACTGTTTTCTCACACAGAAACGATGATAAAAAATTTATGAGAGCAAACAATTGAAAAAAGACCAAGCGAAAAAGAATTGCAAAAATGATGGTGAACAAGTAAAAGTGGCAAAAAACGAAAAAAAACAGCCAGATTTGTGGACTGAAACAAGACAAAAAAACCACCAACAAAAACCATTATCCCAGAGGCATGTCTTCTGTAGCATTTGAACCCCCGGCATCCCATGAAGTGATGGATCCAGACATTTGGCGCAAATTGCTAAAAAGCTTCTTCTTACGAACTGGAGATGAGCTTGGGTCGACAAACTGAGCGATTATTTTACACAGATTTTGGCAGATACAGTCCATAGATTTTTGAAGCATATCCGCAAAGATTGTCATCTGCCTTTCAAACCTGTCATTTATTGCCTGGAGGAGAGTCTCAAATTTGGCGTTTATGGTGTCTTCTAGATTTGTAACGGCTGGCATCGTTTTCACAGTTTCGGAGTATTTAGCAGTATTTTGTTGAAGGATACGCCTAGCTTCACCGGTTGTTATGTGGTTGCGACATTTTAATTCTAATATTTTTTGCTCCTTTATGTAAAATGGACAGGATCGGGATTTGGCATTGTGTGAACCATTGCAGTTAACACATTTCTCAGGATGCTGGCATGGGCCGATGTGAACTACCCCACAAAGATAGCATGCGTTTGCCTTGTCGCATATGCGCGATGGATGAGTGAAAGAAAAACATTTGTTGCATTGCCTGGGCCGGTCTATAAATTGTTGCAAGCGTTGATGAACAAACCAAATTTTTATTGCCTCTGGAAGTGTTGTACCAAGAATGGTTATCAGAACTGGTGATACTTCTTTGGTTGAATTCTGTTTTAAGAAATGTCGCATTTCAACTACAATGCAGTCATTTTTATCCTGGATTTCAGTGGCTAATTCTTCAAGGGGTGTAGATGTAGGTATGTCAAAAATCAAAAAACGAGAGCATACATTTTCCCAGATAATGTCAGTAACAACATTTGTACCCATGAATTTTTCGATGGAGAGCAATTGCACAGCGCATATAGGGTCTTTTGTTGTGAATTGAAACTTTCCCTGTCGGGTATACTTCATGTTTGCGATTTGTTCATGGTGACTGACCGATTTTTTAACAAAGTCCTGGACCAGAAATGGGTTTGTTTGAGGCATTTTTTTGGACTTCTCTGCATTTGCAATGATGACATTGATTTCCTCATAGTTTTGACTTCCCAGACGCATAACAAGTTCGTTAATGGTCTTGGCGCTTTTGAAAAACATATTGCTTGAGGTAGAAGCCATACTGGTTGGTTGAGAAGAGTTCAAAGTTGAGGCATTGTCCGGGTTCAAAATTTTAAAGTTCGAATACGTTTTAATTTAAGTCGAATATAACACGGGAAACAGATAAACTTACCTGTTGATCCAAAAAGAAAGGAAAAGCAAAGGCGAAAAGAAAAAAAACCACCTGAGGTGAGGGCACAAAGATTGGGAGACAGAGAGCGCGAGAATCACGCCACGTCCACCAACAGACCAATCACAAATGAGAAAAAACCACACAAATTTAGTTTCTATTTTCAGTTTACTCATATACAGAAAAATAACTCAACTCTTTCTGTCAAAAGCAGAAGTATTGATCGGAGAATAATAATTACCTTCTCTGGTCAGAAAATTTCAAACAATTTTCAAAAAATTATAAAATATTTTTTAAAAACAATTTTATTCCATATTGATATATACACTGTTTTATTTAAATAATACTGTGTTTTTGAGATTTCCGATTATTCATTGATTAAAAGCGAAGCGAAGTGATTCGCTGTGTTGTTGTTTCCTTTTCTCCTGATGCAATGAAATTTTAGGTTTGCATGTTTGCAATTTTTTGATTTCTGTTAGTTTTACCAGTTAAAGCTGATTACATAAAAATTGAGAATATATATCTTTCCATACAATTTTTCAGAAATATCGAGTGATAAACCCTAATTTAGCATCTACTAAAGATATTCAACATGTCTGCTACTGAAATAGAAAACAACGTGGATAAACGTATGGACAACGGATGCGAAAAAGAAACCGAGAACTCTGAATCAACCGATGGAGATATTGTAGATCCATGGAACGTCGTCAGTAGTTCTGAAACTGGTGTTGACTATGATAAATTAATAGGTTTGTGATTCAATGTAATTTTTATTTCAAGGTAAAATTGTTGTGATGTACCTTTTTAAAGAAATTTTAATCACTTTATGGTGACTTAATAATTGTCATATAATAATTATGATAATAATCATATGAACATTTAATATTTTAGATCGTTTCGGAAGCTCAAAAATCGATGAAAAATTACTTGACAGGTTTGAAAAAGTCATTCAAAAGCCTGTTCACCATTTATTACGAAGAGGAATATTTTTTTCCCACAGGTGTGTTTAAGAAATGAAGTATTTTTAATATGTTAGGTTTTCTAGTATTATTTCTTTTATAATAATAAACAACTGGAGTGAGTATGTAATTGTTTGAAATCTCTTATATACTTTAATTTCAAAGCTATCTGGTTTATTTTACATAATTTCAATTATATTATATATGGGATTTCAAGTAATTTATTGTTGAAATTAAATTCCATTCCTACTTAAAACGATCAGTAAATATGTCACTTTATTATTTCTTTGGAATGATGTTTTTATTTGTTTCTGGATTTTAGGGATATGTATGAAATTTTAAAAAGGCATGAAGAGGGAAAACCTTTCTATTTATATACTGGAAGAGGGCCATCATCATCTTCCCTGCACATGGGTCATTTGATTCCTTTCATATTTACAAAGTAAGTGCATAGGTTATTTCTTTAGATTTGACAAATATATTTTTATTCATGTTGAATGCTTGAATTGCAATAGTTTTTTTTTTTGTGCCGAAGTGACAAATGTACTGATTGCTACCGAAGTGACAAATATACTGATTGCTGAATTTTTCAAAGGGGAAAAAATTTAAAAGAAACTACAATTAACATCTGCTGTTTGAATTCAGTTAATTTCATACTTCCTGAAATTAATAAGATTTTTTTAATATACATTTTTTTTCTCCCTTTTTGTTCAAGTGAAAATGCGAATGGTATCATATGTCTAGTTGTATGCATTTCTCATACATTTAAACCTTCTCATTTACTAATTGTTCTATTTTGTGAAAAGAAGAGAAAAAAAACTTTTTTCTATACTGCACAGTGACAATAAAATTTCTTCTGAAAGGTATTGCAGATGTACAAGGCCGGATTATCAAATAGGCAAAGTAGGTAACTGCCTAGAGGTCCCACAACTATAGGGGCCTCCGCACCCTGTGATCATTTTTTTTTTTTTGCATTATTTTTAAGGCAATTTAATTAGTCCTTTCATTGGTAAAACTGTAGTCTCTGGTGCGTCTTGTTTTCCGCAATTTTTTCTTGGTGCAACTTCGAGTGGCTTCGCCATCTTTTATTTTGGGTGTGCAGGTGTCTTTTTATTGGTCTCTTGCACATGTCTTAAAAAGGAGAGATTGTGCACGTGATGCCTGAAGCATCTGAAGTGGGTACTGGGCAAATTTTATTAACTTAAAAAAACATCAACAGCTTTGCTTTCAGCAAAGCAGTAACCTAGTAGCTATTCTTGTTTATTGAATGTTAGGAATCTATGTTATTTTTTTAAATTCCAAAATGAGTTCTCAATTCAAAACATTCCTTTGTCAAAAAGTCAACAGAAATTAAAATTTTTGAAGCCATGGATTTTAAATAAAAGACTTGAAAAGGATTGCAAGAAGCAAACCGAAACAGGTTCCTTCCTCAAGACATCAACACGGACAAAGAGTCCATTAGTCTAGAAAAATCCATTAAGAAATTATTATAATTTTCAAAATTCAAAGCAAATTCGACCAAAGAAAGCGAAGAGGAAACCAATTAAAACAAGGCATAACAAGCGTGACATGCAATATACCAATGAAAAGATCGCTGCACACTCAAAACAAATCAAAGTCACATTCGAGGAGTGCATCTCTTGGCAAAATGAAGTAGCAGGAAGCAAGACCACACCATACTCTGCAGTTTAACCCTTTCAGTTAATTTCAAAGAGCTGTATAGTCTAACTTATAATTATGAACATAGTTAAATCGAACTTAAATTAAAATCAAGTATTGCTGAAATTTTAGAACATTGTTCGAAAATTCTTCAAAATTAGGTTTCTTTTCATGTTTTCAAATTCACTTGGAGATCAGTTTGATCCAGTTAGTTTGGCTACTGGCTATTTGACAAAAGAGCTGTATCAACCTTTGTGTTAAAGTATTGAGATTTTCTGAAATAAGTGTTGTAATTTTTTACCATTTTTTAAAAATTACTTTGAAATTTAAATTTTATACTTTTTTTTGCAAGATATTGATACAAACTCTCCTGAAGATGACTCGAAATTAAATGTTTTGATATTTGTCTTAATTTTATTACATTTAAAAAACATCTATTAACATTTGTATAAAGTTTATATGAAAATCAATAAAAAAAAACATTCTTTTTGGAAGTTTGGGGGAGGAGAAATGGGGCTCCGAAGATTGCATTGCCTAAGGGCCCCAGTAGGGCTTATCCGGCCTTGCAGATGTGAATATTTTAGTCTAATTTTGAAATTTAATCATGCAAATTGCAAACTTTCTAAGGCCATCTATGGAATGAGAGTGATGTTTAAATGCTAATGTTGGGCATTGTAGTGTGTAATAATTGATTGTTATGGTATTGGGAGAATCACTGAAGATGTCTGTGAATATTATAGGTCTTATTCCACTTTTTCAAATCATATTATTCATATAATCTTTGCTGAATTAGTTAAAATTCCTTTAAACTTATTCCTGATATATAGAAAATTAATTGAAGAATTGAAATTTAATTGAATTAATTAAATTTGAACCTTATTAAAATACAAAGCTAAAAAGTGTCTGCAATATAGTAGTTACAGAATATAGTTTTGATACTGTGTTATTTAATATTGGTGTTAAATTTTGTGTATAGGATATTGACTTTGTTGACTTAGTTCTACTGTGCCATAAGGCCTCAACTTAAACTTAGAGTATTCTATATAGTTTGAATAGTTCATTAATTCCATTTCAAGAAAGTACTTTCCGTATGATTAGAAATTGACTGCATAGCTTTGCATCTTCAATAACATGATTTTTTCCCATTATATCATTAGATTTTATACCATTTCGACATTCACACTGGTTCATTTTTTAGAAGAATTTTGAGCTACAGTCGATAAACCATTCTAAGTCATCTTTTGGCCCAGTCCCAAAGTTGAAATTTGGTGGACTGAAAATATTTTTTCACAACCAAAGTGCAGTATTGGGATGTGATTAAAATTTGATTTTTTATCTTTAATTTTATAAGAGCACCAAAACCTCAGGAAGGAAATGGCAGCAAATGTTACCAAAAAAATTATGTTAGCAAAATTACAGGGGATTCTATAGCTTTGCAATCACATGACATAAGCTACCGCTGCCTTGCACTATGGTTATGGTACAGGATCAGAAATTGTCTGAAAACTGCTGGCAGTAAATATAGTGTTGATGTACAAGATGATCCTTCACCTATATATAGGTATCTGTGTACAGGGAAAAAAGTTTGAAAATAGTTTTAGAATTTTAATCTATTATATTTTAGGAAATATTTTAAGAATTTAGAAATTGAAAATTTTAAGCACTAGTCTTGCTTCTATTTCTAGTGTAAGATATGGCGCAAATTAAAATATGAAATAGTAACGTATTTTTGTTTGTGAGTTTTAATATTATTTATTCTCCTTTAGCAAAAATAAAGGATGTCCAGACTAAAGATATCCAAAAGTTGTTGTGTACAAATCCTGAACTACTCATTAGAATGTAACTGACTGCTTCTGTGTGGATTTGAATACTCTCTAAGATTTTTAAGATATAGACAGTTCAGCCATTCATGTGTACAATAGTCGGGAATCAGTGATAAAGTAAAAATTGCGTGTTTTTAAATATGACATTTTCAGGACTTTGATTGGAAGAGGGGGTGCAATTCCCTGGATTTGAATGTAGTAGATGATTTTGCCTGGGTATTCATTATATTCATTGTGTATGGAAAAAAAAAATTGAAACTGTGGATGAGTTGATGCATATCATTCAAGAAATTCATCTGATAACTCTTGATATGCTATGAAAAATGTGTTGAGAACTACTTTACTGTTTAGACATTTGTCATGATACACATAATGAACTGCATTAATACTAAAAGGAAACTTATTGGGATGTTCTTATTTAAATAAATATTTTTAAATTTTTATGAGTAGTTCTGTCAGTGGCGAATCCAGAGGGGGGCTATCGGGCTGCAGCCCCCCAGAGCTAAACCAGAATTCTTGATTTTATTTAACATCACTACAACTGTTTGTTCTTAATTTCCCTTTTTTAAAAATAAATAATATAAAAGTGACAACCTTGCTTTCTGGCTTGACAGGCTCAAAAAGTTTCCTACTTTTCTCTTCATTCCACTTGTACTTGTAGCATTGACTTGGTCGAAAACATTTTTTGGCTAGTTATTTCATTGTATTTTTTATTAAATTATAAAAAGTAATGAAGTGTTCTTTGTGACTCTTATTGTCAGGTGAAAAAAGTCTGTAAAGTTAAAGTGGGCTTTTTTTTTTTTTTTACATAAGCCATGAGGTTTGACATTCATCATGGCAATACAAAATTATTTATGACTCCAGCCCCCCTCCCCGACCCAAATTCTGGATTCACCACTGAGTTCTGTAATTATAAGCCATTACTTTAGGATGCTTTTAGCCCATACACCCTGTATATGTAAAGTTTTTAGGTCAGAAAATCTCTCTCAAGACCATAATGTTAATAATTTTAGAGATACTCAGCAAGACATTTTAATGCAGACATTTTCTGTTATTAATGAAGAAAAATATAAACCATGCTCCTCTCAGAACTTAAACATCAAACCCTTCGTTTTTTATGTTGATGAGCCAGAAAGGTAAAGAGCACCATGAAACATAATGAATTTCAGATAATTTTTATTTAAAAAAAGCATTTATACTTCCGTAATGAAATTATTTCAAACTACTTGTTTGCTTGAATGTGTATCATGTGCATATGTTCATTTATTTTTTAAATAATTTGAAATTACATCAGATTTTTACTCATGGCATTTTTCAAGATTTTTGGAATAGGATCACACTCACCTCTGAAACTAATAAGAATAATGTAGATGATTGGGTACCATCATTAATTTTCAAATTTTCATCCATCTAAATCCTTATTTTCTTACAGATGGTTGCAAGAAACATTTGATGTACCATTGATTATACAGTTGACTGATGATGAAAAGTTTTTGTGGAAAGATCTATCTATTGAGAAAGCTCAACAGTTAGCTATAGAAAATGCTAAAGATATCATTGCATTGGGATTTGATGTTGAAAAAACTTTCATTTTTTCAAATTTCCAGTTTATAGGGTAAGGAAACTATTTAGAAACGTATTTATCTATTAATTAACTATTTACTTTATTCATGAAATAAGTTTCAAAATGAAATATAAGAAGTTTCCCAAAACAGAGTCAGTTTTTTTTTTTTTTTTAAAGCAAAATTGTGATTGAAAATGTCAATAGTGAAGTTTTAAATATGAAGTAGAAAATAGAATATTGTTGTTTCTATAGCATTTTTTTCCCCTCAAATGGAAGATCTGGTAGCTTATTTATTGCAAATTTTCCTTTTAAGTTGAGTTTCTTTATTAGTAGTAAATTTGGAGAAATAATGGTCTTTGATTAGCATTTCATTTTGTGGAAATGGACTGTAATAACCGTAGGAAAACTCGTAGTCAATTAACAGAAAATCTTGTTTGAGTTTTGTATTAAAAATGAACATAAAATATTTATTTGAATATTTTATGGCATGTTTTGTAAGTTAAAATTAAAAAAAATCTTAATAATTTTTTTTTGTCATCAAGTTAATGTATCAAAAAAAATTCTATTCTATTCTGAAATTCTATAATTGTTTTTTCTTTTGAATAGCTAGAGCCACTGTCAGGGTTTTTGAAAAGTTAAAAAAATAATAATAATTTTTGTTTGAGATGCAAAATATATTACTTAAACTCTAATTCGTTTTTATTTACTCCTTCTTTTGTTATATTAATTGTATTATAAGAAAGATTTGTCTTAATAATTTTATAATTGGATTTTTTGGGGTTTTTTTTAATATAAAATTAGATTAAAGAAATTTAGCTTGATGTTTCTTCTTATGATTTTAGTCAATGTCCGCAGTTTTATCAAAACATGGCAAGAGTTCAAAAAAATGTTACATTCAACCAAGTTAAAGGAATCTTCGGATTTGGAAATAGTGATTGCATTGGAAAAATATCGTTTCCAGCTATTCAAGCAGCTCCATCTTTCAGTTCCTCATTTCCTTTTATATTTGATGGCAGAAAAGATGTTCCTTGTCTTATTCCTTGTGCTATTGATCAGGTAATACTAAATAAAAAATTACGCTGTTTATTTTTGTATGGAATTATGGAGAAAATTGAGTTTTTAATTTAATTGCAATTTATATTATTTCCTGGATTTTATTTTTATTTGAAAAAAATTCTTTATAAAAATAAATCATGATTGTAACAATATATCCTAGTTAGTGTCATGTAACTAGAATGAAATATTTTAAAAATTGAAATCAAGTAGTCTTGATATAACCTTTTGACTACTCATGGGACATATATGCCCCACTAACATTTTAAAATTACAATCTACTCTCTATTATCTGTGCGTGGATTATCTGTGCTCATTCCAGACTCAAAAAAAATTTAAAGAGAAACATTTTCACGCTTATCATTCATGTAAAATCGGTGTTGATGTTCGATCAAGAGATTCATTTCGTGAAACTAGTGAGCCGTGACGGCGGAGGCTAAAGAATCGATTTTTTTTTCTTCCTCCACGTGCAATCTCTACCGGTTCAACCCCTAATTTTCCGAGAAATTAATTATCCACTTCCTACTAGCTCATTCTCGTACGAACGCGCTTCTTCCTTACACGTCATTCTTTAACTTCTTCGTCCTCTCTCACTTTCGCACGTGTTCCTTTAGTTTTTGCGTCTTGTTTATCGTCAGTTAATAACGTGAAATTTTTTGCTGGTAAAAATGAGTGGTGTGAAACGAAACATTTTAAATGTTAAACAAAAATTGGAAATCCGTCAAAAACTTGATAAGGGAGCATCAGCTAGTACTGATGCAGAAGATGTACTAAATGAGGGAAATACAGTTTCTCATTCTGCTGCTCTACAGTCTGTGGAAACTTTGTTAGATTATATGGGACAAAGAGGATTTGATTACGGCGACATTACTGCGGTTCGTAAAAGATGTGTCGATATACGGCAAGAGATGAACAAACAACAGAAGCAAAGGCGCATAACAGATTTTTTAAAGCATTAAATGTTAAAAGGAAAATTCCTAGTTTGATGTTATACAGCATGCAAATGTAAGTAATTTTTATATTTTTTGTACTGATGTTCATTTTTTTCTTTAATAAAAAGGAGTTTTCGGATTATCCGTGTTTTTCAATTGTCCGTGCAATCCCTCCCGGTGATTAACCCGGATAATCGGGAGTGCACTGTACTTCCATGATAAAAGTTCTTTGAAACTCATTGTAATATTACTACAGTTGTGGAACAAGAGCAATTGTGCGCATTTCATATTTAGTCGCCAGGCACACCCTATTTTCCCTCCAAAAGCCATTGTTTGCTGAAGACTTTTCTTCTGTGCATGCATGTTTGATAGTTTTTATCTGTTTTTGATCGTTAGACATTTTTTTTTTGCAATAATGTTGATTAAATATTGTAACTTTATAAATAAATTTTTGCAATAACTAATAATGTTTTATGCATAAAAATGTAATGTTTCTTGGTTATGGAACTATTGTTGTATAGTCTTTGGTTTAAATTCCACTCAAAGAGAGAAAAATAAACCTCCAAACAATCAATTTGGCTTATTCGGAACCTATTATCCTAATTTGCATAGAAAGTGGACAAAAAAAAAGTTCAAAAAATTGTAGTCAAAGGGATGAAAAACAAATTATTTGAACAAAAAAAAAAGTCCTACTTGAGCCCCTGGCTCTACAAGAAATTTTTATTTCTTATAAGTTATTCACTTTAAAACATAAAATGAAACTTAAAAAAGAAAATGTTATAATGGACATGCACTTTCGATTTACAAAACCAAATTTGGTTGCTGCAGGCTGGGAAAGCATGAGTCAAAAACTAGTTGATATATATTCTCATCTCTTTTGCTGACGTTCAAAAAAAAAAAAATTTAAACCTACACAAATATAAAATGCTTGTGTATTTAAAGAAAATAGTGATATCTTCAACAGTTAGTATATTAGTTATTAACAGTTAGTGTCTGTCTTATAAAATTGCTTTGATTATTGAAAGATGTCAAAATAAAGTTCTAATAACCCAAAACATTTATTTGTTCATGATCTTATTATTAATTATTGTCAATGGATAATGTTTAATATATTTTTTACAGATTTTTAGTACTTCTTTTTGAATTTCATATGAAATACCTGTCAAATTATAGTTTTTAACTCCATTTTGTCTTTTTGCTTTAGTTTTAAAATGTTCTTGCCCTTTTCAAATGCCCATTGGAGACAAACAGAAATATGAATCCTGCTTAAATGTATATGATGCATTACATCTCTAAATGTTATCAATAAATCTTTCCCCCTATTCTGTGCAGTATCTGATATTTAACTATTTTTGTTGAAAGGAAGAACCGGTATGTTGTATTATTTGACTTGTTAAATTGTTCTCTGTATATGTGTGTTTGTTTTACAGGATCCTTTCTTCCGAATGACCAGAGATGTAGCCCCAAGGTTAGGTTTCTGCAAACCAGCCCTTCTTCATTCTCAGTTCTTCCCAGCTTTGCAGGGTTCACAAACAAAGATGAGTGCAAGCGATCCAAATAGTTCTATATTTCTCACTGATACTGCTAACCAGATTAAAAAAAAGGTTAGACATTTATGCATTTCAGTTTAGAAAAAAAATTATTTTAGCGAATGGATTTGAATATCTTTCTAGTTTTAAGAATGAATTTTTTTTTATGTTGGGTTATTGAACATTGTTGTTCAAATTACAGTGTTGTTGGGTTTTTTTTTACTTTTTTATGTGGGGGAAAAATCCATTGATGTTGACTGCTTTTTGGGCCTTAAATTTACTTTTGAACTTTGTTAACTAGCATATGTTTGAATTACTTCTTCTAAGAGAAAAATGCCTTTGGTACCTATAATTTTTCTATTGTAGAAGTTTAACTCAACAATGCTCTATTAATTTTGCATTGCTTATTGGGATTCACCCTAGAATTGCATTTGCTTGTGTTTATTTTAATCAGTAACTTTAAAAATTTTGGTAAAGAGAAATTATAGTTCTATTAATGTCTTTCCGTAAGGCAGTTTGTGAAAATCTGAAGTAATCATATGCTAGCAAGAATTAAATTGTTTCTAAACTATTTGCATCTGTTGAATGATTTGTTAAACATCTCTTCTCATGTTATAGGTGAGATATTAATTCATGTTCTTAACAGCTATGAGTCTTGTGTGTCTCAGCATTATGTACAAGTTTAAAGATTAACCCTCTGACTGGAATATCGGTCATTATGGCCATTAAAGTACATATTAAGTAAACTCTTATTCAATTGTGAATCATCAAAACATGTTGGATTCTTTATATATTACATAAGGTGAAAATTGTTAAAACCTTACAAAGAATTGGCTCTGTGATTTATTGAATACGTTTTATCTTCTGAAATTTAACTCTTATCCTTGTGGATATCTTCTGAAAATAAATTAACATAAAGGTTTTATTTTAATTCATTGAAAGTTTTTCTCGTGGGCTGTACTGATGATGTTCAAAAAGACTTTTTTTCCTCTGTGCAATGCCACACCCCTAACACTTAGGGATTTCACTCCCCTTACAGAACTAATCATTGGGAAGCTTTAGTCACCCCTTAGATATTTTTTTTTCTATTGTCTTGTATTACCACAATTGTGATGGCTTGATTTGTAGTTAAGCAGGAGCCAAAAATTTGATAACCCCATGAGTAATTGTTCGTAACAAATGTGTATGTTCTAATATCTTGCATCTATCTATATCAAATATAAAGTGAAAAAAATGCTTTTCTGTCTCTTTGCCAAAACCCCCATTATAAGATGGTATTCTAAGTTCAGGAAAGCATATTTCTATTTAATACAATGGGTAGTTTGAAACTCTTTTCCAAAGGATCTTCATATTAGCATATCTGCATTTTTTTTTTTAAATCTTATCTAATCCTACCTTGTTTCTGTATTTAAGTACTTATTGTGATTCTATACAAATTATATATTGATTTAAAACAAGTAAATGCAATGATATATACGTAATCTTTTGTTCCAAGTAATGTCATTTGTATAGAAATATTACTAATATAATAGCCCAGATCCTCTGGTAACGCTCTGACGTCACCAACAATAAAATTCGCGCCATAGCACTGCAAGACGTTAAACAGCATTATTTCATTGTCAGAGAACCTAAATTTCAGTAATTTTAAATTTAAAAGAGTAATTGTCGTTCTAATTTCAAATTTAACCCTTTCCGGCACAGTAGTCGCAAAAGAGGACACCAACTTTAAAATTTTCTGAACAAATCCGTTTCCAATTTGAACCCGGAAAATGGAAGCAAAAGGCAGCTGATAGTCCTCCTTTTAGAATGTAGATGGCAGCACAATGAAATTTCGCTTTTATTTCGGAAAAATTATAGATTTAAAATGCTCAAATTTCTTAACTCGGAGATAGGAATTCTTTTGAGTTCTTGACCTTTACAATTTTAGCAAATTTACTCGACAATTTTCCTCCAATATTTTTGAAGTTTTAATTTATGATTTTGTGTAAGATTTAACATTAATTTTTGAGCGTATCAAGATGGCTGTGTCCAAAGGGGTCCTCATATGACAAACTGTCCCCAAGAGGGACAACGATCCCTCCTCAGAAAGAAGTGGGGTTTTTATTGTAAATTCTATGTCTAAGCAATAAACTAAGCCCATTCATGATGTTTTTTCATCATATTTAAAAAAAGTTAATGCCTTGTGCCGGAAAGGGTTAATAACTCTTAAAATAGTGAAATAAAATTTTCTATCAATTGATATAAAATATATCTCGCTATGATCAATAGTTCCCGAGAAATTTTAAATTATATCAATCCTATATTTCAAATTGATTTCCGTTTTTTAATAGAAAGTAATAAATTACGTCAGTGGTATATCATGTGCATGATATAGTTTGGACGCCAAATTGTATCTGAATGCAATCGTGGCAATGTTGTTTTCTTGCCAAGAATTAAATTAGCCACCAGTGACATGAATCTACCATTCGTTCTCAACCGCAGCCAGTTCCCGTGAATTCCAGCTTACATGATGACTATCAACAAATCGCAGGGGCAAACTTTCGATCATGTTGGAATTTACCTCGATGAGCCTGTCTTTTCACATGGACAGCTCTGTGTTGCACTTTCAAGGTCTAGGATTCCCAATCACATTAAAATTTACACAAAGACATCTGAAGTACATGGAAAATTATTAAAAAACGAAAAATACTTCACATGGAATGTTGTTTACCAAGAGGTTTTCTAAATAAAGAAATATGTAAATAAAAAATATTTCCTATCATAAAACATATGGTTATTTTATTTGTTTTCATTCAATGTTAAACATTTCTCTTGCATATATATCTATTTAAACATGTCAAATTTGAAGGGAAATCTCAAATGAAGAGGCAATTTGCACCCGTCAAACCATGATGGGTGATTTTCTAGTTATTTAAGATTACTCCTTTTTTTGTTATGCTATCTGAAAATCTTTGGTTTTCATTAAAATTTACTGTTTCTCCCATTATTTCTCAATCAATTGTTGATTCCTAATTTGTTTAATATGTATGTAAATTTTGATATTTAATGAATAATTTCAATTAACTGCATGATTTTGATTTTTAGATACATAAGCATGCCTTTTCTGGTGGTGGAGGTACAGAGGCAGAACATAGAGAAAAAGGTGGAAATTGTGATGTAGATGTATCATTTCAATATCTTCGTTTCTTTTTAGAAGATGATGAAAGGTTGGAGAAAGTAAGGAAGGTCAGTATTGTTTCTCAACAAATATGCAGTGTTTAATAAATATTATAGATGTTATATATTGAATGAACTTTTATTTAAATTGGTTTTATAATTTTGTTGGTGTTACTGTTAATCATTAAGATAATGTTTTATAGACTGTTCATGTACTGCTTAATCTATTTTAGGATTACACCAGTGGTGAACTTCTTACAGGATTTTTAAAGAATGAACTAATAGGAATTCTACAGAAAGTTGTAGCTGAACACCAGCAAAGAAGAAAGGAAATAACTGATGATTTAGTGAAGCAATTTATGACTCCTCGAAAATTAAAGTTTAACTCCCAAAATAAAAGTGAAATTAAGTAATTTAGACCTCAGATGCACCTTTCCCACCTTAAAATGCATTTTTTAATTGAAATACAAAAATTCTAATACTTATTTATTATTAGAAGTATTTTTATTTCTTTGAACTGCATGTTTTATTTATTATTGCCTTATCTAAAGCATTGATTTGTTTTACATGTTGTAAATTATAACATAGTGATATTATATATTTCTTTATCACTCTTCTTTAAAATTTAACAACAATAAATATATGGCACATATTGCTGTTTTTATTTGTATACTTAAAGATAATATATAAAAAAAAAAATTCAAATTTACTGTTGAAAATTAAAATTCTACGCTTTCATGCCAAAGTTCTTTCATTATAATTATTTAAAAACACACGCACAAAATTGTACACATTTATTCTTCAGACTATCCCACTTAACACACTAATAATTAGCATCTAATAATATGGTAGAAATCCTGATAATTATTTATTGATTCTTGTTTTAAAATCATAGTTAAAGAATCATATTCAATAAAATAAGATGTCTGATATTTTTTTACTGAAGTCGTTGAGTTTTCCAATCATTACTTATAATTTTCTCTGCAATATATGGTCAGAATATTCCAAAATCATATTTTAGCAGCTTATTATTACTGGCACTTATAACACTATCCAGGTTAGAAAAACCTGAACGGCTTCCCGAATTACTACTCATGCAAAACCCATTTAATGTAAATTTGTTTAAAACTCTCATGTAGATATTTGCAGCTTCTACATCTAGTTTCTAAAAATATTGTTCCATAATTAGTGTTCCAACTAATTCAAGTATTTTCTGCATGGCTAAAAATATTGGTTAAAACAAGGAGGATCAACAAAATGTTTAGAAAAGCGTTCAATTAAAGGAAACACGGTCTCATTTTCAAAAGCAGATGCAAAAAGTATTCCAATACATATTGTGCATCCTTTTCATTATATTTTTAAGTTTTTCTAATCCATAGTAATTAAAATTTTCTTGAAAGTTTTGCAGGTTATTTGTATGTTTCACATAGCTATGCAGCACTTGCAAAACTGATCTTTGAATATTTCCATTTTCATGACGAAGATTTGATATCTCTTTTTGCAAGCATTTAGTTCATCAGTGATATATGATATGGCACAAATTAACAGTACATTCTGGTAACGCACTTCCCACCGAGTGTCATCTAAGACATGAAGTTTTCCTAATATTGTAATTCTTGGGACATCTTGAAAAGTAGGTAACCGGTTTCCATCTTTCAGTAGTTTTCTCATGACAATCATTATGTGTACCCGTTTTGTAGCATTGTGTTCAAAAAGATCTTGGAACATTAAGTTGGTATCCATATTTCTAACATTAGTAGCAAGAAGCCCACCATGGACTGTATCCCCTATAGATTGCCTAACCATTAGTCTTATATGTTTGAGCAGTCATAGATTCAGAAAAACTAAAATTGATTGCTTCAGGGAAAATAAACATGGATTATGCGACTGGCATATATTCATTATTCAAAGTAAAGCCAAAAATATGATAAAAACACATCACAAACAGCTGATAACATAGTTAAAACATGTTTTCCTTCATACAGAAAGTAGTTGAAGAAAAGCTTTATTGGCTTAAGCTGCTTGAAAAGCAAGGCTTTGCCTCTGTTCCTTTAGCCAAAATAGGTAAGCTTGAGAAAACGGAATAAGAAGGTGAGATCAGATTTGAATCTATTAAGTTTAAAAGAGGACTTCTGAAATTTTTAAAATTTTACAGAAGAAAAAAAACGAATGGGCTCTATACAGTACCGAAATTACGGTCTGAGATATTTCTAATATGTTTCACACTAAAAAATGAGCCTATTGACGACAACCAAAAAATATTACAATTATTAATTTTTGAAAGAATTAAATTTTAAATTTTGCAGAAGCCCCCTTTTAACATCAAACAGTATGGCCCTTTCAGAATTTCAGAGAATAAATTATTATAAAGCCAGGAATATTAATGAAAGTTAACTAAAATTCATATTATTTTTTTATTTTGGAGTAAATTTAAAGACTCAAAATAAAATTTAAAAGTTATTCATTTTTAAGTGAAACAGATTTATAACAAAACAAGTTCCAGGAGAAAATAATTAGAAGCCAGGAAACTCAAATAAAATTCAAAATTAATTATTTGCATGCTAACTTAAATTTTAAAGAATCCAATAAAATTATAAAGGTATTTGTTTTTAAGTAAAATTCAGGTTTAAAACAAAAAAAGTCATGTAAAAATGATTAGAAAAGCCTGGAATATCAGTGAAATTTAAAACATTTATTTCCAAATAAATTTAAATTTGAAAAGGTACTGTTTTTTGACTAAAATATAGATTTTTAAAATATTCATGGAAAATGGATTATAAACCCAAAATATTAAATAAAATTAAAATATGTGTAATTGTAACTAAATTTAAACTCTAATAAAACAAAATTTTTAACGTTTTTTCGCAAAATTCAGATTTTGAAAAAATACTAAATAGTAAAAAGATGGTGTAAAGAAATTTTAGTCCTGTTGAGGGTCACTTGAAGAGTAGGTTTTCTGGGTAGGTTTGAATCTCTTGAGAATAAGGATAGTGTTCTTTTTGAATGTATTTTATAGTTTTTACGATATCATACATTTTACTAGTTATAATCATTCTCTTGGTTGTCATTGGTTCAGTGGGTAATCTTAAATTTATTTCTATGTTTCTCAAACGAAATTCGTGCAAGTAGCACTCGGAGTTAGAGCTGGGGTGCTTGACGAATGACGAAAAGCATTAATTAATTTTCAGAAATTTTAAACGTTTGTGTTCTTTTGCTTTGTTTCTCCATAAAAGTTGTCGCTCAAGCTTTTTTTTTTTTTTTTGTAATATGTATACTGACCAGCTTGCCATGGGCAGCAAAATTGATTTTACAAGGAGTCTGTGCAGAAGTCCCCTTTCAACATTATACGGAAACTTTGATGCTTTACTTACTACATGACTGTGAGTGGCAGAATTTCAAGTTTTACTCTAAATGATACAACTACCTTCATCGAATCAAAAATGCAAAAAAAGAGTAATTTTGGCCAAGGGTGCAGAAGTTCTCTTTTAAAATCAAACGGTTCATTTGTTGAGTACAGAAAAGAAAGGACAGCCAAGACAAGACGGGCTTTCTGATGCAAAGTAGGAATTAAACAGATCTGTTTATACTGAAGAGCACCAATTCCCAAAGATGATCGAAGTTTATTTCTTTGATTGTCAAATAGGATGCTTGCTAACTATTGGTAGTCATTTGAATCAACTACATCACAATTGGGCAACAGAAGATTCAAGGCTAGTTTTAAAATGGATAACCTTTGTTGGTAAAGAGTTTGTAGATAAGTAAGAATGATTTAATTTTTCTGGGATAGGGTTAGTTGCATATTTGTCTTGGGAGTGTGGTTGAATGATTGAGAATAGTTTTAATTTTCTCATTATATGCAAAATTGGATTGCTTGTATTCGGAATACAGCTTCGCGTAAATCTTCTCTGGAGAATGCTTGGATACTTAACCGTATCCAAAGTTCGGACATCTTCGCAGTGTCAGTTTGCTCATTTATGGCAATTCCAACATGTGCTGGAACCCAAACCAATTAAATGGATTTGCATGAAGAAAGAGCTCGGACAAATGGTGATCCAATTTGTAGTGTAGTAGTTAGCGATTTTTGGTTGACACTATTGATTTCAGTACTGAGAAGTTGTTGGAACAAATGATATATGTTTCTTAAACATCCTGGATAAAACTTTCAATGGCCATCAGGATCGTGCATCCTTCAGTAGTGAATATAGAATTCTGCAGTGAAGTTTAAGAGCAATCGCTTTCAGGTATCAACTTCTTGGAAACCCATTTTGAGAATTTTATCCTTACCCGGTAAATCTACAAAAAGTAGAAAAAAAATTGACATTCACATGGATGATGTACATCCCAATGGGAGGGGGGAGTGAACTACAACACCATCTACAAAATCTTTGGTTGCTTTACTAAAAAAGAATGGAACTCCCATATAATGATTGCAACTGATGGATCAAAAGGACAAGAACGGATTGCCCTTTAAACATCACTGCAATCGATGTCAGTAAAATTGGTTTCTTAATTGTAGAGAATTTTTCTCCCAGATCGAAATGTCTATGCATGAATCTGATTGAGCTGTACACCTCTGTTACAAATGAGGGATTAACCAGAATAGGGATTGGAGTCCAACAGGAAAATATAGACAAATATGATGTGCACCCTCTAGTTTCATCCATAAAGAAAGATGTGCCAGCATAGCAATGACTTGTGCACCATATTCCAGAATGGGACTAAAGCAAGTGTTTAGCAATCTTAGCAGGTAAATACCCAGATAGCATGTACACTTGCAGCAAGTTTGATTTTTCTTGATATTAGCTTGTCATGACAAACTTGATGTGGCAACTTTGCAGCAAACTTTCTGCAAAGTAACAAAGCATAATCGACCAACCCACTTGCAAAACAAGTTGGCTGTGAAGTTGTTATGACAAACTCCACACCAAGATTGCAAAACAAGTTTGCTTCAAAGATGATACGGCACACTTATATATCTGGTTTTAATCTTTGTCTCTGATTTTTAAAACATCCGATTTTTAATAGCATCTCCTAGACCGTCCTTTTTATTAATTCAATAAAGCAATGATAATTTATAAAAAAACTAACATTTTTATAAAAAAAAATTGGAAAAATTATCCATCTTTTTACTAAATATAGAACTCGCACTTTAAAGAAAACTATATATCGCCTTTTTCTTAATGTTGAAATTTTAACGTTCATAAACAAAATTAAACCTAAAAAACACTGAATGTTTGTTGAAAAATAAAATAACTTGCATTTTGTCCCATTTTAAAAGTAATTACTTTGAACCCTAATTTCATAATTTATTTTACTAGCAAAACGTAATTATTAGCGAAAACCGCTCCCTTTCTTTGACTTCAAATCATATTCTCAACTCAAAATTTAAAAAATTAATGAAAGCAAGAAAATAGTTTAAAATAAAACGTGTAGATGTACGATTTATTAGCGCAATCTGTCATTCGCAAAAGTTCCGCTGGCTGAAAGTGGGATGTCGGGGGTTCGAATCCGATGTTGTCCTTGTACTCTATTTTTGCTATAGTTTGCAATGAGTTTGACGCGTGGTGACTAACTCGTTTGCGTTAACTTGTTTCAAACTTGCAGTTTTGCAGAGCAAGATTACTGCAAACTAAAATTGCTTTCTGGGTAGTGCACCCTATTTGGAGGTTTTTCGTTTGAGGAACCCGTTTTGGAGGTATTCGAGTCTTTTCGGGGCCTTCTTAGCTAAATTGTTGAAGTGGTAGTGAAATAATAAATTTGCTGAAAAGTATACTCCAAGAATTTTTATGTGTTGGTCCAGTGAATGTTTCCATTATCTAATATTAGTTGGAAGTAAGTTGGGTCAACTTTTTATTAGAGAAATTTAGAACGGCTGATTAGCTGCGACGCCAGTTTCTTATTTTCTGTACTTTTGTTATTAGTTTATTTTGCATGCATTGTGTAGAGGGATCTGAACAAATAATGAAGATGCCGTCCACATAAGAAAAGACTGGTTACGTCTTCGGGAATGATTTTAAAGATGTCTTCTAGGTATACTTTGAATAGCAAAGGGGAGAGATAGTACCCCTGTTTGACAACTCTGTTGCTCGAAAAGCATGCGGAAATTCTCCATGCCCGATAGCCCCTCCTGGATTCGGCACTGCTGATTAGGATCGTTCATTGTATGAAAACTGTAAGATCTTTCATTTAAAAAAGAATAAACAGTCCAAAGTATAATAGATTGGACTTCATTTGGAATCTAATAACATGATGGCCTAAAAAATTGCACACGATTGGTGAAATTTTTATGGACGAATTTTCTGCTTTGTTTATTTGAGGTAATGAAGAATCTCAAAAGAAAACCGGAAGTGGATCCTCGGCGCGAAAGTCGTGTACACCCAAAATAAGCAAAATAGAAAACTTGTCCATAAAAACAAGATGATTAATACTCTTTTACCATTGGTTTATGTATTATTGAATATTTATCGTTTGATTGATGCTTTCACGTGACAACGAGGTAAACAAGCCAATCTACCCAGGTGAATCATCAGTGATTTGGTACGTAACTGTGACTGCTATTCTCATGTTTATATCGGAGATAGGAATGTGTCGCTTATTTATATATCCGTCAAGTGTGTCTGTGTTTTGATATCGATAATCTGTAAACAAATAGGGAAACAATCATGTTGGGTTAGTTAAAATATTTTGATATTTTAAAATTAATAATTCAAATGTTAGTTTTGTATTCGAATGGATTTCTCTTTCTTAATTTTATTGTAAAAAAATAGTTATTAAAAATCAAAAACTAGTGCCAGCTAAGTTGATCTCGGTTAGGAAAGGGAAAAAAAGTTATTGAATTCTTTCTGAAGGCACAAATAGTTTCTTTGGTTTTGTGTCACATGAATTTTTAGGCCGATCATATAAAATACTAAAAAATCTTCTTTACTCATTTCTTAATTCATTGATTTTTTTTACCAGGAAATCTTATCAGTTTGGAATGTTTATATTACGTAAGCTGTATAATTTTTAAATTGGCTTTTATTTTAATCTAAATATTTAATCATTTCATTGGGTAGGTAGTTTATACAATTTTAATATAACTCTGTGTGTTTATTAATTTTTATTGTAGTTGCATATTGATTAATCGTTTCATAAATTTATCCAATGATCATTTTTTTTACCAGTCTGATTTTTTGCAAACTTAAATATATAAAAAAAGAGTAGTCTTTATATTTATACCTGCCAAATTTTCATATATTTCTTATAACATTTCAACATCCATTTCTTGTAATAAATTTAGTTAATAATATATACATTTTGATGCAAAAAATAAATAGTTTATTATATACGTAACTGTATTAAATGGAACAAAATTGGAACTTTTTATACTGTACTTGAAAATTGAGAAGTATGTTTCAAATAAGTTTCAGTTATCACAGATGAATAATTTTTTCACTATGGTCAGGAATGGCACTAGAGTTTGCCCGACGGAGGGGGGGGGGGCGATTTGCCCGACAGGGGGGCACAATCTCCCCGACAGGGGGGATGAGTGTAATGAAATTGGTCTCAAATTTTCGCCAGATTATTATTTATCAACTAGAGTTGAATACCCTGTACAAAAATTTTCCCCGACAGGGGGCCCTGGCCCCCCCCCGGTCCCCCCTCTGGCACCACCCCTGTCTATGGTATTATAAAAAATGATAACTGAGCTGTATATGTATCAGTATCGAGTGATATATTTTAACTGACAATAGTTGTAGTAAAATCTTCTTCAAATGTTAATATTATAGAAAGGTTTTCAAAAACCTTTATGTAGGAGGTTTTAAAAATAGTTGATAATCTTTATTGTAAATATGGACAATTTCCATAATAGCTCATTTATTAGTGCTATTAAGATGACAGTAAATATAATTTTTAAAATTGATTTGAGGTCATTCATATATCAGAATTGTGCTTTTCTTTAAAGCAGCATTAACACTGTGTAGTATTTGAGTGATAAAAAATATAATTATTTTCTAATTTTTTTTGTACCTATTTATTTGAAATGAAAAGGAGAAAAGAATAACATTTAAGCTTTTATATGAAATGAAGCATAAATTAATGGCTTCACATGCTTTGACTTAAAAATTTGTTTTTATGAGCTCTCATGCATTGTATTCTGTTATATCTTTCTTTTATATTGCAGGTTTTCTTTAAATTTTTGTTATTGATTTGTATTTTATTAGAGCTAAAATGAAAACATTCAAATATAAAAGAAATTTCTTAATCAGTTGACTCTCAAAAGCTTGATAACTTCAGAAAATTTGTTGAACTATTCATCATAGTTTTCTAAATATTAGTTACATTCTTTATTTTTGATTACATCTATTAAATTTTTTAAAAAATAGTTCTGTTAATTTAAAATATTTTAGTGGTTAAATATTAAATACGAATGTAATATTTATATTTTTTAAACTAAAAAAATTATGCATTTGTTTTTCATTCATAAGAGCTTTTAGCTATATCAGTATATTTTATTAATTCTTAATAGATAAGAAAATTCATGTGTCAGCTTTTGTTCTGGTATAAAATTCTTGAAAAATGTTTTTTTTTTAAATTTATTTTTAAAATTCTTTTTCATTTTAGAAAAGTGTTGGAGAGTTGCAAGTTTGAACAGGTTCTATTGTACTAGAGTAGCACCCAAAATAACAACTCACTATACTATAGTTCCTCGAGAAACTGATCCAAGATGGGAAGGTTGGTAAAGTGATTAAAATTTGAAATCCTTTTTGCAATTACAGTCAGTATCGGTTATATGGTCAGCTCAGTGGTCCAGAAAAATCAGACCATATAAGCGGGGTGACCATATATGCGGAACAATACTACACTATTTAATTGTGGCAGGGTTATATTCACCTATCAGAATATAGTGCTCATAAACAAATAATTAAGCTTTTAAGAACATTTTAAAAATTAATTCACGAAATAAAAACTACAGTAAGAAATATGCAATATTTTTTAGTGAAATTTATTAGCTTACCTTACCAATCTAAGTACAGTACGCATATGTACGTGCATCCATATTCATTGCACTTATTTAAAATATTCAGATATACAAGATTGCCTACTTTTCTTGGTTGTTAACACAACTTTTTCTAAGTCCCTAATAGTTTTTAAATGTTCATCTGCTGCTTCGGAATTAGTAAAAAAACACCTGAGGTCATCTATGGCTTTAAGCGCATCTGATGTTGATACTGATTTCTTTTCACATTCACTGTCATCCTCATCATCGCTTCCTTCGGCATTCGAATTTAACACATTAGAAACAATATCTTGTATTGAAGCTTCACTGTTAGTAGCGAGATCTTCATCAATCTTTGTATACAGATTTTCGTCTGGAATTGCATAACCGCGATTTCGAAGTTTTTCTGCTAATTCAGTTAAGGGGAGATCTTCATCATCGTCTTCCAATAATTCTTCAGACTCTGGAGAACTGTGAAATCCAGCATGTCGGAAGCAATTTGCAATAGTTTTCTGTGACACCATATTCCAACTTTGGTCGATATAGAAGATTGCATTTAACACAGACACTTGCAATTGTTCTTTTCGGTCAATAGCAGAGATCATGTCTTGCAGAAGAAGCTTTCTATAGGTAGCCTTGAAGTTTTGGATTATGCCTTGATCTAAAGGCTGCAATACACGTGCTGTTTGGAGGCAAGAAAACGAGTTCAATTGATTTCAAGCCATCAACAGTGCAGTGAGCAGTACAGTTGTCTGCAATTAATGCAACTTTCCCTTTCTGTTTTGAAAAATTTAGATCCCATCTCCTAAGCGTTTTCTCCCAGATGTCTGCCGTCATCCATGCTTTTGAATTAGCATCGTAGAAGAGAGGCAAAGATTTGCAATTTTTCATACACCGAGGCTTAAGAAATTTTCCAATCACCAAAGGAATTATTTTCTCTTATCCATCCATATTTGCAGCTAACAACACAGTTAAGCGTTCCTTACTTTTCTTTCCCCCTACACATTTTTCACCTTTGAAACAAAGAGTTCTGTCTGGCAAGATCCGATAAAAAAGTCCGCATTCATCAACGTTGAAGACGTTGGCAGATTCATATCTTTCGAGAATATCCCGCAACACTACATCTTTCCATTCTTTTAAGGAACTACTGTCAAAATCAGCAGCTTCTCCGCACATTTTTTTAAAGGATAGGTTATGCCTTGAATTAAATCGCTGTAGCCAGCCATTGCTAGCAACGAAACTTGACTCGCCAAGTTCATTAGCAAATTCCAAGGACTTTTCTTTCAAAACATTCCAGGATATAGGAGCATTTTGCGATCGTGCATATTTAATCCATGACAGAAGAGCCTTATCCACATTCTCATAAGGTGACAAGCGCTGACGTTTTCTTTCTTGATCACAGATTTGAGCATTTGAGGAGCAAAGTTTGGCTGCTAAAATGTTGTTGAATGTCGTCCGGGGTATCGAATTTGCTTTGGCGAAAGCAGCTTTTGAAAGATTAGAATTTTGAAACTTTTCAATCAATTCATTTTTTTCAGCAAATGATAAATTCTTTCTTTTCGAAGCCATATTGAAAAAATGAATGTTCTTATTCGTCACGTATGATCCAAATGAAACAAATTTTCCTTTACCCTTTTCGTCTCAGTTTCAACGTACTTTTCAAACAGGAAGAGAAAATTTCAATCAATAAACAGACAGATATCCACCTGTTATCCTTGGGGAGAAAGAGAATTGAGGGGGGTGGGTAACGCTCACAATGATTCCAACCAGAGAAATGGGGAGGGAGGGGTCAAGGCGTTAATTCAGGTCCTCTCTGGGGTCGCATGACTTTTTTTCTTTGTGGTCATTCATTTTCAGTGTGCTCCCCTCAAGAAATGTTACAACAATTACTATTTTCAAAAAACGATAACCTCATTGAAAGATAAGAAAAAAATACCTATAACCGATAACAGGAATATAAAATGACTATATAAGCGGACTTAAAATATGTTGCCTATTAAGTTAGACGGGACTTTAGAAAACTGACCATATGCGGACTTATAAGCGGGTGGATATAGCATGACTGTAATATTATTTGTTTGCTTTTTAGATTAGTTATTTTACTAAGGAATTATGTATTTTTCATTTCAAATCCTTATATATATACAGGATATTTTACAGTTATACTGTGGTTGCAAATAATTGATCTTATTAACATGAGCACTGCGGAATTTTAAAATTTATGTACTTAAATATACATTTTTTAAGTAAAATTTTCCTTCTCTTTAAATATCTCCATTAAAGAAATTAATTAAAAGACAATTTATTACATTACAAAATTTTTCTGTTTTCTATTCCTATATTAAATACATAGACACACATTTTAATCTTGAAAGATAAAGTTAAATTGTTTTATTTTGAAAAGAAACTTGTGTATTAAATTTTCTAGATTTTATATTAAATATAATTTTGTAGAATCTTTTTGATAATGAAGTATAAATTGTTGATTTTGATACTAAATGCAATAGTTAATGTAGCATTTAATTAACTGATTTACTAGCTTAACATTTAATGGATTGATTTTTAGGTGTTTCTATGGAAAGAGTAAGTGATGAGACAGATGTTGTTATTGTGGGTGGTGGACCTGCTGGCATGTCAGCTGCCATCAGATTGAAACAGTTGGCAGCAGAGAAACAAAAAGATATTCGAGTATGTTTGGTTGAGAAGGCTTCAGAAATTGGTGAGTAGTTATTTTATTAATAGTTATGTTTGGCTTGTAAAAGTTCTTTTCTTACTAATACAAAAATTCCTTAACACATTGTGTGAATTAGATGCAAGTTCAAATAAAAAGACAAATCGTAACTGTGCTTGTTCTAGACAATGTATATACCATAAAAGAAAAGGTGAATGTATTCTACAGACATCTATTAACATGTCCAACATATCTAAAGTAGTATGCAAGTCAAATTTTTGAATAAAAATTTTGATGTTGGTAATTTGAGAAAAACATGTTTTTTTGTTTCCTGCTTCCAAAGTGTTAACATACAAATATGTACCATCACACACAAAAAGAATTTTTTAAAAATCAATAATTATAAATGATGGTTTCTGATAATACATAATAGCACTTTGGAACATATAAAACTGTTTCTAGGACCAGAAAATTTGACACAAAAATATGGGGTGTAATAAAATCTTTCATCTAATTTCAAAATACTCTAGTTCCATAACTGCTGATTGCAAGTAAATGATCTCCATATTATTGAAAGAGTGAGTTATCAAGTTTCATTTCACATTGACTGTGGGTGTCTAGGAAAGGGGTTTTGAGTTGCCACCCATCAGTTTTGTTGCTTTGTTTAGAGGTGTCCCAAGCTCATCTAGAAGACATATTGAACCTCTGTTAGTTGTTGACATACTAACACCATTTTGAGGTGACAAAAAAGTGTAGGTTTATGGTTTCTCTTTCGTTCAGGAAAACAGTCTCATGAGTATGGATTTCTAAAAATGTTTCAAAATTGGCTCCTCCCACAGTGACAGGATTGTTGGGGTGATTTCAAAATGATCGAGTTTTTTAAATTGGCAATTAAAATTCGGAAGGTTTCTTACTCTGAGGGTCCTTATATTTGGATCAGACACACAAGGGCTCAAAATTTTACACTTCAATCATGTCCTTGTTTCTCTGACCCTGGATATTTGTGATTTTTTTGTGAAATGTTTTATTTATGTGTCATCCCTGCTACCAAATCTTGATGAGCTGAAAACTAAAATCAGTGCCAACAGAAACAAGCAAAAAAAAAAAAAAAAACCAGACTTGCTTTAGCAAGTATTTGAGGACTTTGAGTATCAATTGTACATGTGTCGTCCGGCCTGCTGGAAATTACAACACTTATAAGCTATTATGTCAAAACTTAAGTATATATTGTGTATTTTACAGCTTGACTCACTTAAGTATGCTGTTTTAAAAAGATATATAGAAAGAGGATTTTGAAATCGTATGTGGTTCTTTGATGCAATCTATAGTTTGGAAATGTTATTATTTAATTAATGTAGATTTTAGGTGGAAAAATGTTTTGTTGCTTATTTTGTACTCTTTCACAAGTTTTGCTTATATTTTCCCAAAATTTATTGAAATTTCATTGTAACTTTGATTTTATTTTCAGTACATATTTTAAACAGCTTTCGTGTTGCTTCAAAATCAGACATTAATATAAAACTAAACTAAACTCGGTATGTATTTGGTTTTAAATATTCCCATAGTGTCCTAAAAGGGAATTATATTTTAGGTGGTCATATATTATCTGGAGCTTGTATAGAAACAGAAGCTTTAGATTCTTTAATACCTGACTGGAAGGAGAAAGATGTAAGTTCCTCTCATCTTTTCCTGTGTAACTAATTATATTTTGATGTGGAGTTAGATTATAAATTTTGAAGCATTTTTCTTCGTGTTAAAAGCTCTTTTTAAACTTTTAAATGATGAAGGCAAAGCAAAATTCATCTTAAAGACTAGTGGAAATATTCATAAGTTATCTCTGTAATTGAATGAAAGAAAAGGAACTTAAGAAATTGCATAATTTATACATATGTTAGAGAGAAAGAAAAGAGCATAATATAGGGTGGAAAATAAGTTGATGAAGAATCAATGAAAGATTTGTTGTCTAAATTAACGTAATGATTGATAACACTTGGGTGGGAAAAGAAAGTATGTTTAAACTGAAAATAATTTTATCAGTCTTTTGTAGTTTCTTTGTAAATGAAAATATTTTTAATGCAATGTTAATATTTTGAAGCTTTAAAAATAATGGAAGTTATTAAAATTACATGTATCATTTGGATAGTTGGAAACTACATGATTTTACACAGACAGTTTTTAATGCTGCTTTATATTATTATGAATAAAATTTATATATTACTGGATTATACATTTGAGCTTCTAATGATTTCTATGAAAGCTGATTTATAGATTTGTTTATTGCTTTTAACTTTGAGACAAAAATAGCTAAAGCTCTGATTACATTAATACTTTTACAATACTTCCTTTATTTTCATGTTTTTATTTATTTATTTATTTGCAGGCTCCCATAAAAACGTCTGTCAAATCGGATAAATTTGCTCTTTTAACCAAGAACAAAAGAATACCAATACCTATTTTCAAAGGTGATTTTTCAATTTTATGGAATTTTTATCATTTAATTTTCATTAAGCTACACAGCAGTATATTTTGTGTGAAACAAAGGTAAAAATCGGTAAGTACATCAAATACATAACAGTTACTATTAATTTTTTTTCTTTTAAATTCCTTTTTGGTGGAGTAATCATAGCAAGGTTGAGAAAGCAGAAAGTTTCTTATAAATAATGACTTACTTGAATATAATTTTCCAGTTTAATTGTGTTTTATGAAAATCTGTGTTTCAGTCAATAATTGGTTTTAATTGAAATAAACCTGTTGATACCTTTAAATAAATTAATGAATAGGAAAGCAAAATGTAAATCCTCAAAATAGAAATTCATTTACAGATGACTTCTTATTTTAAACATCAAATAGTCAAATTATAATTTGTGCTGTGTAATTAAAATTAATACTCAAGCATTTTAATGTTATATGTTGGTTTTTTCTCCTTGTTACATTTATTTAAGAGATAAATAGGTAAAAATAAAACAGAAGATGCTGAAGCATGTTTCAGTGTGCAATGCTATAATGCTGATCAGTGACATTAACCCTCCGATTCCTAAGACTATTAGAATAGAGGGACCTCTAAATACAGGAATGCCCGATCTGCTCTTTCAAAGGCAAGGGAAATTCAATTCTCCCCCCTCAAAAACCACAATGACAGCTGGCACTGGCCGAATTCTAAGACTCACCCCTTTTTCCCTAACCCATCTGGAGGAGCCACTCTAAGGAAGAAAGCGTACACCACGGGCGTGAAATCAATCACACTTAATGAAAGGGGCTGGAAATTTCACGGTGATGTTCGGATGGCTACCATCTTTTGCTTGAAGGGACGTTTTGGTTCTTCCCATATCGATAGAGTTAAACAATTTCAGTATGATGCAGAAAACATATCTGTATAACTCTTCCTGTTTTGCACACTCTTAATTATATATCCTAATGACAAATGATGGAAAAAGGTACATCACTTTGTTATGATAAGCAAAATTAGTGAAAGAGATTGCAATATTTGTTTTAAAATTTCTGAATATTAAATGAAACAATTTTGGTTCTCTTAAAAACTTTTTGGTAGTTTTATCCAAATAAATTGGAGACGTTAAAAAAAAAAGAGTTCTATTACTGAATAAGACCAGCAGTTAGCCCTTTGGTTCTATTTCAGGAATTCCATAGGCTTAATTTTGTCTTAAATAGCTTTGAAATATTTTAGGGAAAGCTATCAGTCATCATTATTAGAAGGGTAGTTACCCCCCAGATGTCACCTTTGTGGGCTTAATGCATTTGTAGCT